>CM062221.1:28878985-29351708 GCA_031216235.1 Syzygium jambos
GTTAAATCCCTGTTGATCGGATTAGAACGTTCGAAATTATCCTATTTCCCAATCATTATATTTTGAGTATTTTGTTCGCAACAATCTGGGAAGCAACAAGTTAAATGCGTTTGACAACTGTTTCGTGCGCTTGGGAACGAAAGAATTAAGGCATCCGATAAGAATTAATACGGCTCGGAATAGGGAAAGCTAGAAATACCCTTAAATGCGTGATTTCTTAGTACTTATGTGTAATTGTTAAATTGTAATACTACGGACACTTTTCGTAATTCTGAAAATTATTCTGACGTGCGGTCGGAAGATTCATTATTGATTTAAGTAAAATAAGCGGAACTTACAATTTCACGAAAACCCGAATGGGGCTGTTCCAATCACAATGAGATTAGCGGCTTTTAAGGTTTTGGAGCTGCTGAGGACAGAAGCTTGAGTTTGCGGCCACCTGGACATTGCTATCTATGTTTTGTTGATTGTTATCTATGTTTGTCTCTCTACGTTTGATGGAACATGAGTGGTGATTTTGATATGTGACCATATACTGCTGTGCTCCATTTCAAATGCATTTAGAGACTGCATGTCTACTGGTTTAGTGAAGGGTCTTGACTTGCTTTGTAAGTTGCTCCCAGTTGTTGCTTAACATTTTCATGATACGGTAAGGATTTGCCTCTGCTGGTTTGGCTCTAACAGTACCCCCAATAAAAACTTTAATTCTCAGCTTGTTTTTTTGGGTTTATAGGAGCAGATTTGAATTGCCGAACTTGGGTTTGGCACCATTCATGGGAAATTAATTTTAATATTGCCTGCTTTCCATGTATATTGGTGTTAATGTTCTTCAAATTTTGCCGAGCCTTTTCCTACAACATTTTAGTTTTCGCATAGATCCTGTTTGTGTAAGAACCATGATGGCATGGGATCTGCATTGCTTGAAAGCTGCCATTGTTGGCCGGGCTATCTATCTCTCTAAAATTGTCTACCTCTGGGACAAAAACCCCTTCCTTGCCTACTTCCATTTAGATATGAATTTGATTTAAGCTTTGGAGTTCAGGGGTTGGAGAGTATATCTGCAGGATGAGCATAGCACATCAGCTGAAGCCACTTGCCATATGATCGGCATATAATGTCCGTTTGACCATGTGATTTGCTCGTTACTTGCTTTAAGATGGACTTGTTTCTTGGAACTTCAATGTACTTTGCTAAAGATGGTCTCGAGGAGCCTTCATCTGGAGCCTTGGATAGTACTCTATGCCATTCAAGGGCAAGCTGGGAAGGCTTGAAGTTCATAGAGTTACTGAACTGAGGAATTTATGCTGTGAGTGTATGAGTGCTTCAATTCAAGCTTTCATTAGTTATGAGGTTGTGAAATAATTTGTTTGTTTTCAGATACAGGAGAGTGATGTAGTGAAAAAATCGAGTGAGAAATTGATTTCTCTCTTCGATTCTGCTACTTTCTTGATTCTTGATTCCCCTTTCATGTCCGTACTTGGGGACTTAACATTGCTGTAAGCTTGTCCTTTTGCCTCTTACATTCGACAGGCATGATGTCACATTTTCAAGTGCTAAGAGTTGGTTCATGCTATGCTATTCATATCTTGTACGAAAGATAGATTCTTCAAGGAGTTTTTCATTGCAAGTGGAAAACAAGATGCTTCTTGAGTACTATACTAGTCCAGGACTGGACGATGATGGTCGTCTCAAAGGAACCGTGCATATGCGCTTTGCTTTCAAAGCTCGATCTTCCGAAATTCTCATTTGAGCACAACTCGTGCTTGTGTGCGCATTTGAGGCTCCACTTCAAATATGTTGGGATTTGAGGACTGGTTTATTTTATCGCAATTATCATCGATTTCTATTTCTCTATATATCAACTGGGTACTTATACATTGCTATTCTTCTGTATGAATCGAAATTCTCTGGCTGACAGCTTCATGAACATGACAGGGCAATAAGTACGGAAACTCAAGATGAAAGGGATTTCTCCCTCTATGCTCACAAAATGACCCGATCGATGATAGAAGATCTAACTGTCTTTGAAGATAAGCCAGAAGTACAAGAAGGAAATTGCAAGCAGGAATTGGAAGGCATGTGAAAGTTTATGCTGGACTAAGAACTTAGATTAACTTGTCAAAATGAGATTATATGACCATAGAGATACATCTGCCTCTACTTCAATGACCATAGTTCGAGCTTCAATAAATGATGGCATGAATCTATTCAACAAAGGTCAACATGATTAGAGGCCGAAAAAGGTAGAGCATATATGGTCTAAAACAGTACCAAAACTAACTTACATTAACAAAAAGTTTGCTAGAAAGCTCATATGTTTAGACTTTGAGGCCCATTTAAACAGGGACATTTCTCAACCCAGCTGCATTATCTTCCGCATGCTCTCCAGAGACTTCCTCGAGCGAATGGCCCATCGACTACGGCGCCAAGAAGGTGAACACTATCCCAAAGAAATTGCTCATGCCGAGTATCATCAAGGTTTTCCTAACGCTGGTCCCGTCGGCTGAAACATAAAACTGAAAGCACCCGCCAAGGACCTGGTCTTGCCAGCCGCCACAGATATGCCGTGACAAGTCAAATTGAGCTGCACTGGGAAGATCTCGGCGGGGACCACAAATGTGGTGGCGTTAGGGCCAAAGTTTGTGAAGAAGAAGGTGAACGAGTACATGATCACAAACCCGATTCGATTGTCTGGCAAGGTCCGTTGGTGGTAAGGGACAGCCAAAGCGAACATGAACACTGTCACGAAGAAGAAGCCCATCAATTGTATTGCGAACCCTCCGATCTTGTCGATGAATGCCCCCGTGAACCAGTACCTTCATACAGCTATTACCATATGAAGCTAGAGCTCGAGCTCATGCTTAACCACGCAAAGATAAAACACACGATTACAATCGACTAAACACCAACTGCCACATCTCTTGTACCTGTTCTTCAGCCATTAGCTGGTGACGGCAGTGCTTGAGCTCAGGCCCATGCCTCCCACCGCTGACGGAGTTGATGAAAGCAACCATTGGAGCCTCATGCAGCGGCACTGGAGAAGAAAACATGCACGAGAGGAGAGCGAAAGCGGCTCTGAAGACGGACTTGAAGCTCGCGGACGACGAATGTATTGGGTATCTTAGCATACAAATTATGCATCATTTTAAGACAACATGCAAAATAATGCCCGATTAGCTTCTTCTAAAACAAAATTCATAGCAAACTTAATGTTGCGACTAGTCAGGTCTAATTTGGTAGTTCCAGCACATGAATTCTAAAACTGTCCGAACCATTTCAAGAAATGAACTCAATGCCGTCATTAAATTTGAAGTCCGTAATAAGAGAGTGATCAAGCTAATTAAGCTGTAAAGTTTTGAGCTCTACTTGACTCACATTCGAAACTCGACTTGAATATCAACTGTTTGAGCTCAACTAGACTAAAAACTTGGCATACTTAATGTTGCCTGAAATAAATTCCAATACAATCAACTTATAATTAGACTCGAGCTAGATCTCATAAGCCAAAAAGACTACGTAAATTTAACGACTTTTTTCTCTATTCTTGCAACTCTTAAATGTTTTAGAAAAAAACAATAGATGCTCGATTAATCTCGTTTTAGGCCCGTGAGCTTGTACAGCTGAGTATTGATAAGCTTGAACTCAAATAAACGGGAAACCGGAGCAGTTTGAACTGGAGCTTGAGCTCTACTCAACATCGAATAATCCTTAATACCACTGGTGAAGGAAGGTTCTACAGACCTATCCATTGGTCTCTTGGTCATAGGGACAAACTTCACCAATGGAATTCCTACGTAATCTGCAAGGCAAGCAAGATCGACAGAATCTTGGCGGATGAGACAGAGCATAGCGATAACAAAAGAATTTGGACAAGGAAATGCAACAAACAGCTATAGCGCAAAAATAAGCTGAGAAATCCAAATTCAAACACGACAGTCCCTTAATGACATCCCAGATTTATCGAAATTTTTTCCTGGTTTGTCGAAATCACGCGAAGTCATTCAATGGACAGGGAACTGATACTGAATCTGAGCAGATTTTTACTTTGCCTCTTACAGAGCGGGAGTCGAATCCCGCACTTGTGACACTAGCGTCCCTACCCTCAATCGCTTTACCAGTAGAGCTGCATGCCTATTGACATTTTAATCAAGTATATCAGGCATAAAAATCTTCATGAAATCAAATATACGGATGAGAGTTTATGGTTAGTCCAATGGAGTTGGACAAATTTTATCTGCAAAGCAACGGAGGGTGAACGAGGGAATTTAACGAAACTTTCAGGAGAGATTTCGCTCTAAACTCCGATTATACTCCATAAATATAAACTCACGTCCTTTAAACTGACAGCAAGAAGAGTAAACGAAAGCAGTGGAGGATCATCACCCGACCGATACAAATTAAGCGTTCACAAATCTTGCCACAAAGATTTATTTAGCTTCAAAACATGTGAAATTATATCATAATGTTGTCCACAAGCGTTGCCACACAATTGATTGTTGCCGCCAAAAGCTTCTCTGCTCCCTCATCTAACAAAACCAAAACCAACTCTTTTTTATATAATACTTGGGTCCAAAAACCCCTTTTACGTAATTGACTTGATTGCACGTGTCGCAAAAGGCAAGCGATCGAATAATAAAATATACAGAACAATCCAATAAATTAATTATCAAATTTACGTGATTCGATCGAAGTGACTTGCATCTACGAGTAACAAAGAATTCCATTATAGATGAAGCAATACAACGGAGATTACAATTACACTCGAACCACTCAAATACTCTCAAGTGTTTTCCAGTTCGATACCTAATAACTCACATAATGTTTAGTCTCCAATTCCTCATGAAACAATTTCTTAATCTCATGACGGAATTGCACAAATTTTACCACAAGATTTAATCAGCCTCAACACGTGTCAAGATATAATTGACGAAGAGACATGCGGCACCAAGATGAAATCTATAAGAATTTAATGCAAACTTAATAGATGTGCTACTAATACCTTCTGCTTCGGACACTCATCCGAGACAAAAATAAGTATTTATATATTTGGGGCGTGGCTCTGATTCCGACACGTTGAAAACCGACTCCGACTCGTGGAAGGAAACTTACGTATCTTGCTTTGCTTTGCCATGTGCCTTTGTTCATCGCAAGTGGAAAACAAGATGCTTCTTGAGGACTATACTAGTCCAGGCTTAGACGATGATGGTCATTTCAAAGGAACCGTGCATGGATGCTTTGCGTTCAAAGCTCGATCTTACGAAATTCTCATTTGAGCACGACTCGTGCTCGTGTGCAAATTTGATGCTCCACTTCGAATGGATCAGCATGTGAGGACTGGTCTTTTATTGCAATCATTTTCTTCTATTTCTCTGTCAAGTGGATACTTATACATCGCTATTCTTCTGTATGTATCGAAATTATCCGGCTGAAAATTTCATGAATATGACGGGCAATAAATACGGAAACTCAAGATGAAAGGCATTTCTCTCTCTCTGCTCACACAATTGCCCAGTCAATGATAGACGATCTAACCATCTGTGCAGATAAGCCAGAAGCACAAGAAAGAAATTGCAAGCAGGAATAGGAAGGTACGTGAAAGTTTATACTGGACTAAGAACTTAAATTAACTTGTCAAAATGAGATTATATGACCATAGAGATACATCTGCCTCTACTTCAATGACCATAGGTCAAGCTTCAAGGATGATGGCATGAATCTATTCAACAAAGGTCAACATGATCAGAGGCCGGAAAAGGCAGAGCTTATATGGTCTAAAACAGTACCAAAGCTAACTTACATTAACAAAAAGTTTGCTAGAAAGCTCATATGTTTAGACTCTGAGGCCCATTTAAACAGAACATTTCTCAACCCAGCTGCATTATCTTCCGCATGCTCTCCAGAGACTTCCTCGAGCGAGTGGCCCATCGACCCCGGCGCCAAGAAGGTGAACGCTATCCCAAAGAAATTGCTCATGCCGAGTATCATCAAGGTCTTCCTAACGCTGGTACTTAATGCACCCGCCAAGGACCCGGTCTTGCCAGCCGCCGCAGATATGCCGTGACAAGTCCAATTGAGCCGTGCTGGGAAGCTCTCGGCGCGGACCACAAATGTGGTGGCGTTAGGGCCGAAGTTTGTGAAGAAGAAGGTGAACGAGTACATGATCACAAACCCGGTTCGATTGTCTGGCAAGGTCCATTGGTGGCAAGGGATGGCCGAAGTGAACATGACCACTGTCCAGAAGAAGAAACCCATCAATTGTATTGCGAACCCTCCAATCTCGTCGATGAATGCCCCCGTGAACCGGTACCTTCATACAGCTATTACCATATGAAGCTAGAGCTCGAGCTCATGCTTAACTACGCAAAGATAAATCACACCATTACATTCAACTAAACACCGACTGCCACATCTCTCGTGCCTGTTCTTCAGCCATTAGCTGGTGAAGGCAGAGCTTGAGCTCAGGCCCATGCCTCCCGCGGCTGATGGAGTTAATGAAAGCAACCATCGGAGCCTCATGTAGCACCAAATTCCTCCGGCCGAGCGGCACTGGAGAAGAAAATGTGCACGAGAGCGAAAGCGGCATTGAAGATGGACTTGAAGCCCACGGACACGACGAATATATTGGGTATATATATATATTTTTTTGGTCAACAATATATATTGGGTATTTGAGTATGCAAAGAATGCATCATTTTAAGACAACATACAAAATAATGCCCAATTTGCTTATTCTAAAACGAAGTTCATGGCAAACTTAGTATCACGACTAGTCAGGTTTAATTCGGTAGTTCCGGCACACGAATTCTACAACTGTCCAAACCGTTTCAAGAAATGAACTTAATGCCATCATTAAATTTGAAGTCTGAAACAGGAGAGCGATCGAGCTAATTATGCTGTAAAGTTTTGAGCTCGACTTGATTCACATTCGAAACTCAACTCGAATATTAACTGTTTAAGCTCAACTAGACTAAAAACTCGGCATACTTAATCTCGCCCAAAATCAATTTGATTACAATCAACTTATAATTGAACTCGAGCTAGATCTCATAAGCTCAAACACTACGTAAATTTAACAGACTTTCTACTATATTCTTGCAACTCTTAAATGTTTTAGAAAAAAACATTAGATGCTCGATTAATCTCACTTAGGCCCTTGAGCTTGTACAACAGGGTATTGACAAGCTTCAACTCAACTAGACGAGATATAGGAGCAGTTCGAACTCGAGCTCAAGCTCTACTCGACATTTGACAACTCGATATCGAATAATCCTTAATACTGCTGAGGCGATAGAGAAGGAAGGGTATACAGATGTTTCCATAGGTCGTCGAGATCACACGAAGCGTTTCGATGGACAGGGGAATGGATGCCGAATCTGAGAAGTGACTACAAGTAGAAGAGTAGAGCAGGAGAAGTAAATGGCATGATCATACCCGATGTTAACGAAATATATCAAGGCATAGAAATCTTCATGAGATCAAATATACGGACGAGTTTATGGTTATTCTGATGGAGTTGACAAATTTTATCTGCAAAACAAGGGAATTTACCTGCCCTTGAGGAGAGATCCTGTTCTAAATTCTAATGATTCTCCGGAACCATAAACTCGCATCCTTTAAACTGACAGCACAGAGATTTATTAGCTTCAAAACACGTGAAATTTTATCAGAATGTAATTCACAAGCATGTCTCACAATTGATTGTTAAAGCCAAAAGTTACTCTTGCCCACTAATATGCAAAAATCAAATTCATATCTTATGGGGAAAAGTGTTAGAAAAATCTTAAACTTTTTGTTTTTGTGCCAATTCAGTTATTCCAGTTAATTTTGGTCGGATATTGCTGACGTGGACGCCGGCGGTTGACCCAAATAGCGGAGCTTTTTTTCTTTTTGTAATGCTCTTGGACTTATGTGAAGAAAAGGACAGAGAAAACCGTAAAATATAGACAAATAATTGATTATCACACTAATTCATAGTATGGCCTGCTTGCTACTATTGAAAGTGAAAAACTCAAACTGGCTCTCACCGGCATTTGCTGTTCGATATCCTTTAACAATGTAGGAAGATAGACTAGCAAGATGAAAAAACCAAACCCAAAGCAGGACATGAATTTCAACACACGGAAATTCGGCATAAGAGAAAAATCGCATGATTCATCGTTCATGAATCTTCTTCAACACAACAATCGGCTTGTTGTCGTCGCCTCTTGTCCTTGGCGACGAGGGAAGGCTCTGGTCATGTAGACGAGCGGTGGGAGACACAGAGGGGTGACGACGGAGTGCGAGAGCCGAAGCATAGGAGATTGAGGTCCAGACAACAAGGGGAATTCAGCTTACTAATCTGCCAAAATCAAAACACACTGTTTAAGTACATAACTTTTGGGTCTAAAATTAAAATACGAACCCTTTTCAAAGAGCTAGCCCAGATATTGTACCTCGCAATGAAACTTCCGGGACTTCCCGGATGAGGCGCCAATAGCAGCCGGTCCCTTTCGTGCATCGCTCCTTGAGAATTCCACATCCTTGGATCAAGAGTTGTTCTAGCGAGGGAGGTAGGCCATCCCGAGGCAATTCCCTCAGCTTTGGCCATTGTTCAATTGATAACATCCGGAGAGAGGGAGGGAGATTGCCGGACAGTCTTTCCACGTTCCCCATGTTATAGATGTCGAGCTCGAGCAGAGAGAATGGGAATGGAAGTAGAAGATCCTTCTCCTCTCCCACTCCTCCTACGCTACCGTCGATCCCCAGCATTTTAAGAGAGGTGAGGGGGGTAAGCCACTCCTTCATTGGCTGCTTCATATTACTGCATCTCCGTACCCAGAGTTCTTGTAGCTGGGGCGGTAATCCTCTATTGGGGAAGTGCGTAATACTGTTACACCCTGAAATTGTCAGATTACGAAGACATGTAAGTCGATGCAACTGATTAGGTAACGATTTTATCTTCGGACAATCCCAAAGCGAGAAACTCGAGATGCTGGGGGGAAGAGGAGGGAAGCACTCCAGCTCCAAAGTAGGACATCCGTCCAATTCCAAGAAAGTGAGATTGGACAATGTATGCAGGCACTGGGGTAAGCTTCTTAAATTTTTGCAATCCCCAATTTTAATCTTTTGAAGCGACTGAAGATGGTCTAGATTTATCTCTGCGAGGGACTCCACTCCTCTACAGCCCCAAATTGTAACGCTCTTGAGGGTCACAGGTAAAAATCTACCCTCACTAAATAGAGAGGCTGGTAGAGATTCGCATCCGTAGATTGCTAACTTTCGCAGACAAGACATCATGTCAACGCGGTTATTGCTGCCGCCGCTTGGTTCATACAGATGAATACTTAATCCTCTAGGTAAGGATTGCAACATCTTGCAGTCACTAATAGATAATGAATAATGATATCATTGGTGTCGGTATGCCTGTTTTGGGGAAGGACATGAGTTTTGGACAGTCAAGTCTCTAAGAGAGGAAAGGGTGTGTATCTTGCTTGAGAGCTTCTCTAAATTGAAGCAATAACTCAAACAAATAATCTTGAGGTTGCTCGGCAACTCTATGTCTCCTTCTCCGGCAACAAAAGATTCGAATTTCGAACACCTTTTGACGACTAAGCTCTTCATACATGCGAGATTTCGAATGACATCTCTGTCTTGCCACAAGTAAATTAACTTTTCACAACTTTCCATCTCCAACTTCTCCAGCTTGATCAAGGAGCTTGTAAACCCATAATTTAGGCTACTTAATTCAGCAGCGTCTTTTATGACAAGAGCGGTTAGAGATGTTAGGTTTACCAAACTCTTCAGCATCCCATGATTACAACCCCCAAAGTTTAATTCATTGAGAGATGGAAGGCTTATGATAGATGGCGTGGCATACATGCACGAACAAGAGTTGATTTTGAGCTTTCTGAGGGAGCTTGGTTGACTAGGCAATCTTCTTATCAACATAGGACATTTCTGAATGACAAGATGTACAAGACGAGGGAACAAAACTCCTATTTCTTCAGTCTCGACACAGTGAGACCATTCCTCCCACAATGGCATGTCTCGAATTCCAAAGTTATTAAGGATGGAAAAGAACTTTTAGTTCCATAAAATTCAAACCCTATCCTACATATTTCAATTAAACCTTTGATGTACAGTTCTTTCAGCTAAGATAACTGCTCCAGTGATGGCAACCCTTTAGCCCTGCGACACCCATGTAAACATAAATACACTATGTTAATATATGAGGGACTTCCTAACCATGACGGGAATTCTAGACCACCATAGTAGGATATTTCAAGAGTTTCAAGGTTTTGGTGAGGGCGAAGAAAGTCAAGGACATCCGCTTCAAGCTCTTCATTCTGGAAATTCTCAAAATTTTTACTCCATTGCATGGTCAACCGGCATATTCCCTTCTCTGTGTGTAAATTGGCATCCTTGGCATCTTCAGCTTCTCGAACCTTATGCAAATCAGATATGCACAATTTCTCTCGAAGGTTCTTCAAGTTTTTAACTCCTTCAATCTCAACCCATTTTCCATTCCCACTACGAATTTAGATAACATCTCAAGACCCACTAGGTGACCTATATTCAGCGGCATCGCTCTTAGTTTCCAAGTGTCGGTAATATCGAGAAACACTAGATTGATTAGTTTCTCCGTACCTTCAGGTAATTGTGTAAGGTGTCTACAACCTTGCAACATCAAAGCGTCTAGGTTGTACAATGCAACGATTGACTTTGGAAGCATTTCAATAACAATATATGATAGATTAAGGTACCTTATATAGGTGCCTCAGTTTGCCGATCCAATCCGGTACCTCTTTGATTTGATAGTGACTTAACGAAAACACTCTCAAATACTTTAATCCAGACAACAAGTCACAAAGCACTTTCTTGGATAAATAGGACTTATAGAAATCCCTAGGTTGCTTCATTAACGATATGAAGCTCTTAAGTCCCTTCATTCCATGATATATCTTAAATTTTTCTGGCACAATATGACTGCTGGAAATGAATGAGGCGTGACGTGCTAAAAATGCATTGTTTTGTTCACCCTCATACTCAAGCTCGCTTGAGCTAAAATAGGTTGTCCTGGCAACTAGCTTTGCCAAGTCATTCACAAGAATCGTGATTCATTTTTACTCGACTTTTGAAATAACGATCTAGATACTAGCTCGTCAAAATAATTCAAACCTGCATCCCAACGGTTCTTTCCTTCTTTTCCCTCCAACAAGCCCTCTGCAATCCACCAATGGATCAACTCGTCCCTTTCGATTTCATAGTCCTTGGGAAATATAGCACAATAAGCGAAACATCTCCTTAGATTGGACGGGAGATAGAGATAGCTAAGTTTCAAAGCTGGAAGGATCTCATTTCTTTCTTCTAGTAGGTCCCAAATTTTGCTGTTCAATATAGCTTCCCATTCATGGGGACTAACTTTGGTTCGTAGTAGCCCGGCCAGTCTTCACGGCTAATGGCAACCCTTTGCATTTTTCCACTATTTTCCGACCTAACTCTTCAAGATTGGAATGACTATCGAAATTTCTAACTCCGAGAGCATGATATGAGAACAAAGTCATGCAAGCATCTTGTGACAACTCTTTGAGATAATACGATGAAGCACCGGCTAATGAAGCAACACCTCTGTTACGAGTGGTGAGGATGATCTTGCTTCCCTTTGCTCCCGATTGAAAAGGCTTCAATAGGGTAGTCCAGTTCCAAACATCATCTAAAACGACAAGAAACTTCTTCCCCGATAGGTTTTCCTTGAGCTTATCTTGAAGCCAATTCAGGTCCTTACCTTCACATGACAAATGGTCATCGGTTGACCCTAGGATACTCTTTGTGATAGCAAGCACGTTGAAATCATTGGAAATGCAAGCCCATGCTTTCACATTGAAATAGCCAGTTACTCTAGCATCACTGTAAACTTGTTGAGTTAGAGCAGTCTTCCCAACACCCCCCATCCCTACTATGGCAATCACTTTTAAATCTGCACATGTTCTATCATCTTCTTCTCCAGTTAGTAATTCGAGGGTCTTGCTTTTTTCATCCTCCCTACTAACAAAACCAGGCTCGGGCAAATACGTAGTGGGAAGCGGCTTATCCGGTCGACGGTGTGCTAGTCGCTCTCCATTATTCTCTCTTTGTCTCAGACTATCTTTCAGAGTTATGATCTCCTATAATCTCCCATCCATCTCTTTAATCTTGGATCTCATTTTGCAGTCGAACATAAATGCACATGGGCTCAATCTGAAGCAACAAATGGGAAGAAGGGATTGCCCCTTGCTATAGCTGGGCTTTGCTTTGGACTTGTTTTCTGCGGATTTTGTGGCAAACTCATCAAGCAAGTCATCAATGTCATAGGCCAAGTTCCCGAGATCTTCGAGCCATGACTTCACCTCGGGGTCGCCGGTCAATTGCCTGTCTTCTGCATCACACAACACCTTCTCTATCCTGATCAGCATCTTGATCCCATTTCTTTAGCAATGTATGGATCCCCTCGCGCCGCGCAAAGTCAAGCAGCTCGCGAGAGGCCAACCTCTCAAACAGCACAGGAAGAAGGGCGCCAAGAAAGAGCTCCACAATGGGCATGGCTTGGTTCGGGAGCGGCAGAGGATTAAACAAGAGTGCGTGGATGGTTTGAAAGAAAGTGTACCGAGTGGAGAGGAAACAAAAAGTTCATACGTCCAGGACAATAGCATCAAATGATGGGGGTGAATGAAATACTTATTAAGAGGTACTCTAGTTAGATTCGAGATGGCTTTTGTCTTAGTGGCATCTCTTTAATCCAGTTACACTGAAAAATGGACGTTGAGGCAACAATCTGTGTAATGCGACATTCATTGATTCTACCGGAGGTGAAGTATTGGATGTGTTTCGCCAAGATGTCCAGCATCGTTTCTTGCTTCATCTCTAAGCAAAGGCAGATAGAACCTCTAGCTTTTTATCCGGTGGGCCGCCATTGGCGTGTAGATGGAAAGATTCCTTGCCCAATTCTAATGCACAACTAGATCTCCATGGCATATTAGCCCAAAGGTAGACTCAAGGAAGCCCCATGAGAATCACGACTTTGGTACGTTGGAATATAATGCTCCTCTTCTGTCAAAAGGCTCCATCCACCCCCCAGATTGGGGGTTCCCCCCCTTCCACACCCGTGGTTCACCTCTATTTTGTTCTTTCATTTCCTTCCACTAATAATGGCAGACAAGGGGCACATATCTTTCTTCTAAATGTTTTAAAGTTGTGCTAGCTACACTTAATCAAAGCGTGTGATCAACAAAATTGTGTCTCGGAAATGAAAGGCGGTTCCAATTAGTACTAAAATTTGGCATTTGTGGCTGAAAAAGCACATTTGGTTTTTCAATTTTTCAATATTAATATACAAAAGAGGGGAAATTTTTTTTTTTAGATATTTAGGTTTTGAGATACTAAATATACAACCGAAGGGATGGATCCAATCCAAAAAACAAAGGATTTTTTTCTTTTCGGGCATTTGGGCAAGGATTAAATTGAAGAAAACGGGGATTCAAGATGCAATTCAAATAAAAAAAGAAGTTTGCGAATCTCCCACCTGACGCAAACATAGGGAGACTTCTTTCATCTATTTTGTAGGGTATCATACACTTTGGCAGCCTGGCTGAGCGGTAAGGCGGGGGACTACAAATCCCTTTTCCCCGGTTCAAATCCGGGTGTCGCCTAATCAAGAAAAAAAAAAAAAGAAGAGAAACGACTTTGCAGTCGTCTCATGTGCTGCTAAAGCTGAACCCCTCGCTGAAATTGCCAGTGACGAGCTCGAATGTTGTGAAATGCACGTCCTCGATGGAGGAAGCAGCTTGGGAAAATCCAATCAAAACCCATGGAGAGAGCAGAACATAGATCTTTCCTTTTTCCCATCCTTCTCGCCAGCAACCTCGAAAAAGGACGTGGAGCTCCCAAACATCGTCAATGAAAGCGAGTGCAAGTCCCTTTATTGTTGTATATGACCATTTGTTTAGAGGTCGTGTACAGCCTGTTATATAACTCGGCATATCGCTTAGCTGACCGTCGTAAACATTATCTAGCTTAGTGTAAATTCTATAAGTAGAGGGCACTGGCTAAAATCATTGATAATAATCCAACAAATTGGGTGTTACTTCCTGCATTTTCAATATTTTGATTGATCGTTTCCTTTTTAGCATGGTTCGGATAAGCCACATGCTTGAGGTTCTGTTGAGTACTCTGCAGCCCGCGCCTCCCCCAAGTCCCATCCGTTCCATACAACACGTCTGTCTTCGATCATAAATATCTTCACTTCGCTCATACTTTTGATACATAAGTCGTATTGTAGGAAAAATCCTAATCGGTTTCTGGGTTTTATTTTGAAATAATGACATAAACAGTCCCTGAAATTTAGCTCAATATGCAATGTAGTCTATAAACTTTTAATTTGTTTAATGTATTCCTTGAACAATAACCGACTTTTAATTTGGCTCAATGTGGTCCAGGGACCATATTACGTATTGAGCCAAATTTCAGAGACTGTTTGTGTCATTTTCCCTTTATTTTTAGCTTGCTACTGGATATATTGTGAAGGAGGGACGTGCACGAAGTCAACAACTTATGAGCACACTTGCCAGTGCAATGCCGGTTACACGAATCTCATGAATGTCAGCGTCTTCCCGTGCTTTAGTGATTGCAAGATATAAATTCAAAGACTCAAGATTGCAGTCCATACTAATCCCGGTTTTTCCACTCGCACATGCTTTCCTTTAATATGTCTCGTGTTGGATTTTCTGAATGCGCAATCGGTAAAGACTATGAAAAGCTTGAAATAAAAGTTTCAACTCGTCTACCACAGGATCAGATGGCGGAAGTTATGGTGAGATTCCAAAAAGCTCTCTCTCTTAATCTTATCTTTTTCTATGGCCAAAACTAGTTTTCCTGAGAACAGGTTACTTGCTTTCTAAGGTTTCAATTAAGTCAAAAAAGAGAAGTTCATCCTTCATAATCAGTACTTATTGATGACCTTGTAGTTCAATCTGAAATGGCAGCTATTAACGGTCACACCTACTACAGTAATGAATAGTCTTTGACAGTGCATTTGGTGTTGAATGAAGACAATCCACGTCATCAACTTCCTTTAAGAACTTTAAACAGGGCATTCACCAAATTTAATGCCTCATTTCATGTTTCTAATCAGCGCACATGTTCCTACCTGGGAAGTTGCTGTGGATGACCATCTTCACAGCTTCTATGGCTTTGGTTCTATGGAACTAGAAGAGGGCATCACGAGACCGATCGAGGCTTCATGTGGAGTTGTACTAAAGACGTATAGATTATACTCAGTTTCGATTCGTGCGATGGCTTGCGTTGCACTTTGTTCTTTATTTGTTCACTACAAAAAAACTGTAATTTAGCTACAACATATTTGCGACGACAACAGTATCGTCGCTAAGTGGCGACGACATTAGCGACCAAGTTAATTTCGTCGCCAATTACCGAAAATAGCGACGGCAACAGACAATTAGTCGCTAATTCGTCGCTAAATAGCCACGAGATAAAGATGTCGTCGCCAATTTGTGACGATCACGCTTTTCTGTCGCTAAATAGCGACTACTTTCAGCGACGGCATTTTTATCATAGCTAAGTAGCTACGAAAATACTTGGTAGTCGCAAAAACACAGTTTAGCGACGCATCGTAATTACTTCGTCGCTAATGTGATCTAATGTTACATTTTACGTTTCTTGATCTCTGGACAGTTTAGCGACTAAGTTGTCGCAATCTCGTCTCAAAATAGCGACGATATTAGTACCGTCACTAAATAGCTACTATATTTACCTATGACTTGTGTTTAGTCGCTGAATAGCGACTATCTTTAGCGACGATTTAATTGATTAGTCGCTATTTAGCGACGAAGTAAATATATTTCGTCGCTAAATATAGCTTATATCAGCAACAAAATAGACGATTCATTCATTTCGCAGCACTCGATCTCTTCTTCCTCTTTGTCTGAACGAGAGCCCGACGCCTACTTGGAGTAAGTACAAGTTACCTGGAGGTGGAGATGCGTATGCTTTAGCGAAGAAATCGGAAAAGCTAAAGGGAGTGAGAAATTCGCGATTGAAGAAACCGCAAAAAATACACCATTGTCCCAACTTGTTTAATTTCAATGTAAGTTATTTCTTCTTTCAATTTGAGTGATATTTCTGTCTATTACGCGTTGTTGTGTTGCCGTTATACGTTGTTGTTTACACGAGATTGATTTCAAGCCTAATATGGGGTTAAACGACTCGGATACATGTGACACCCCCCATATGTTTGTTAAAATACCGTAATGAATCTTGACATTTGTTGAGTCGGGTTTTCATCGTAGGCATCATGGAAGGAGATATGTCTTGGATGTATAATAAGAACTTACCTAGGCGTGGAGGATTAACCGATGAGTTTCGTGCTGGGTTGGAAAAATTCATGGCGTTTGCTAGTTCACAAGTTGAATACATGAACGGAAGTAAGTTAAGGTGTCCGTGCAAAAAATGCAAAAACAGTAAATTCCAAGAATATGATATCGTTCAAGAGCATCTTTATAGAAACGGTTTCACTCCGAATTACTACAATTGGACTTGCCATGGTGAACCATTTATGTCTCCCGAGGAATATCGCAATACTCACCAATTGCCTTGTGTACGGGAAGAACGTAGTAGTGCTAGAGATGAATTAAATCCATATCAGAGAATGGTGCTTGATGCAGCTGCTCATAATTTTGGATGGGAAACGAACCAAACAAGCACCCATGAGCATGGAAGCTCCAGTCATACATCACAGTTTGACAATTCTGGTGACACAACATTTGAAGATAGTGTGTGCCATAAATTTCGTGACGTGTTGAGTTCAGCGGATGAACCTTTATGGGGAGGTTGTGACAACCACTCAACGCTATCAGTCACGGCAAGAATGCTAAGTATTAAAGCCGAGCATAACGTGTCAGAGAACTGCTTCAATTCTTTTGTGAAAATAATGCGTGAAGCATTACCCCGTGATAACAACATGCCGAGTTCCTTTTACGATATGAAGAAGTTAGTGCATGACCTGGGTCTTCCGGTTGAGCGGATTGACGTCTGCATCGCAGGGTGTATGTTGTATTGGAAAGAATATCAATCTGCTGAATCTTGCAAGTTTTGCGGTGAGCCTAGATACAAGGTTCAAAGGAGGCATGGTGGTAACCATACACGTAGACCAGTGAAGCAATTGTTTCATCTGCCGTTAATTCCTAGATTGCAAAGGTTGTTTGCGTCTCGAGCTACTGCTGAACACATGAGTTGGCACGCAAACCATGAAACTGAAGAGGATATGATGTGTCATCCTTCCGATGCATACGCCTGGAAACATTTGGATAGAACATACCCAGATTTCGCTATGGAGCGACGCAACATCAGGCTAGGTCTATGTAGTGATGGGTTTGCCCCCTTTGGTAAAACCGGAAAAAACTATTCATGCTGGCCAGTCATATTAACGCCGTACAATCTCCCTCCTGGCATGTGCATGAAGACACCTTATATGTTTCTGACATTGATTGTGCCCGGTCCGCATAACCTAAAGAAGATGATAGACGTTTACATGCAACCATTGATTGAAGAGTTGCAACAACTATGGAATGTTGGTGTTCCAACCTATGATGTTTGCACCGATAAAACATTTCTATTGAGGGCTGCGCTTCTTTGGACGATAAATGACTTCCCAGCTTATGGAATGTTGTCTGGGTGGAGCACAGCCGGCCTGTTAGGATGTCCGATTTGTATGGAGAAATCAAAGTCGTTCCGATTAAAACATGGTAAGAAGGCGTGTTACTTTGATTGCCACAGACAATTCTTACCGATGAATCATCCATTTAGAAGGAATAAGAAAGAGTTCGTCAAAAAAAGGATTGAAAGGACACCTCCACCAATGAGGTTGACCGGTTATGAACTTTGGGAACGAGTCCAAACCTTCCCGACCGTTGTTGAAGCCCCGCAATGCATACCTCATTCGTATGGTTCTACGCATAAATGGACAAAGCGCAGTATATTTTGGCATTTACCATATTGGAAGACCCACTTTGTTCATCATAACCTTGACGTCATGCACATAGAGAAGAATGTTTTTGAGAATGTCATCAACACGGTGATGGACGTCCCTGGCAAAACAAAGGACAACCTAAATGCAAGAAAAGACTTGCGAGACATTTGTGATCGGCCGACTCTAGACGTGGAGCCAAGCAGTATTGGTCCAAAGCCAAAAGCAGTGTACACGTTGACCAAGGAGCAGCGACGTGCAGTCTTAACATGGTTGAAATCTATCCGATTTCCTGATGGGTATGCTTCAAACATCGGGAGATGTGTTGATTTGAATGCATGTAAGTTGTCAGGTATGAAAAGTCATGACTGTCACGTCTTTATGGAGCGACTACTTCCAATAGCCTTGAAGGAATTTCTGCCAAACTTCGTGTGGGGCGCTCTTACTGAATTGACGACTTTCTTTCATGATATTTGCTCGACGATGTTACGTACATCACACATGGAGAAGCTGGAGAAAGATATTCCAATCATCATGTGTAACTTGGAGCGGATATTCCCCCCATCGTTCTTTGATTCAATGGAGCATCTACTAGTTCATTTGCCATACGAAGCAAAACTTGCAGGTCCCGTCCAATTTCGATGGATGTACCCATTTGAGAGGTAACAATGTTTTTCATTTTGTATAGATATGAAACTACCTATCAACGATGTTGAACTAAAATGTCGTTTTCCATATAGGTTTTTGTATCATTTGAAGAAAAAAATTAAGAATAAGGCATGTGTGGAGGCTTCAATTTGTAATGCATACATTGTTGAAGAAGTGACTACATTTGCATCATACTACTTTGAGTCGCACGTGCAATGCAAGAGGCGGAGACCAGGACGAAACGACGAGGGACCGCTTGATTCGGATTGTAACTCATTCTCCATTTTCAATTATCTTGGTCGACCAAGCGGCGTATGTAAGTTACGTTATATAACGGGGGAAGAAATGCATGCAGCCCACACATACATTTTATTGAATTGTCCAGAAGTGGAGCCATACTTTCAGTAAGCATTTCATATTAGACCTCACAATGTGAATGTATATACACATTTATTGTGTCTAACCATTCGCTAATAAATTATTCTATCTTGGCTCAAATCGAACAGAATGTTTCGGGCATCCATGTCAGGAGTATCGCCTGATGAGCTTGATCGTTTGTGCAATGACCATTTTGCAGCATGGTTTAAAAATTATGTAAGATCGACGTGAAGTGTTAACTTGTAGTTTTCATCAAATTTTGATATTACTGCATACTCTATGTATACGTACATATATGAATAACTTATTCATATGTGTCATTAGGTTGACAATAATCATGGCATGATCGAGAATGAAGGGTTGTTATATCATCTGTCATTGGGTCCAAAAGCAATAGCAAGAACTTGGCCAGCATATTTTGTCAACGGTTATAATTTTCACACGCAAGAATATGGCAAGGGAAAGGCCACGATGAATAGTGGCGTCTGTGTTCGATCTGGGAGCAGTTTGATGGAGGCCTTTTACGGCTTGTTGGATGCTATCATACAGGTAGAGTACCCTGGTCCACCATTGGCCGTTACGTTATTTAAATGCACGTGGTTCGACCCTATCAAAGGAATGAGGGTGCATCCGAAGTTTAATTTGGTTGAAGTTAATCACAAGAGAAAATATATGAAATACGAACCATTTGTACTAGCACAACAAGCAATTCAAGTCTATTACGCATCATATCCGAGCTTGAAACAGGACAAAGTTGAGTGGTTGGCAGCATGTCAAATCAAAGCGCGAAAAAAGATCGAACAACACTGGAAAGATACAGCATATCAGCAAGAGGTCGTTCTGCACACAGCTGAACCTTATGAATATAATATTCCATCTTTACAAGACCCACATGGAGCATTGATCGATGTTGATGCAAGTGAAGTTCGTCAATCGAACTTGCATCATAGTGTTGAAGAAGATGAATTTATCACTGATGATGACGAGGACACTGATGAGGAAAACGAGGACACCGAAGACGAAGACGAGTTTTATGATCATAGTGAAGATGCAGAAGACGACGATAATCATGACAACGACGAAGATGACAATGACAACGACTTTGGGTTTTGAAACTTTTACCATTCTTCTTTATGACATGTATAACGTATTTTATTGTTTATTGTGTTATAATTAATATTCAGTATATACGGTATATATGATAATATTATTTATGAATCAGGTGTATTTATATATAAATATATAATAATGTAATTAGGTGTATTCTGTAAAAATTAGCGACAATTTTGTCGCTAAAAAAGTCACTAATTAGTGACGGCGACGCACAATGTCGTCGCCAAAAAAGGCCGAGAGCTATAAAATTTGCAATGGGGTACATCTTTAGCGACAAACCATAAACAATAGTCACTAATTAGCGACGGTCATACCCTTGTCGTCGCCAAAAGTGGCCGAGAGCTTTATATTTGGTATTCGGTCCGACATTAGCGACGGACCCTGTTCTTGTCGCTAATTAGGGACGGAGACGTGCTCGGTCGTCGCCAAAAGTTACCGAGAGCTATACAATTTGCATTCGGGGACATCATTAGCGACGGATCACATATCTTCGTCGCTACTTGGTGACGGGGAGCTCATATCGTCGCTAAAAGTGAAATTTTAGCGACGGAGACGTGCTCGGTCGTCGCCAAAAGTTACCGAGAGCTATACAATTTGCATTCGGGGACATCATTAGCGACGGATCACATATCTTCGTCGCTACTTGGTGACGGGGAGCTCATATCGTCGCTAAAAGTGAAATTTTAGCGACGGAGACGTGCTCGGTCGTCGCCAAAAGTTACCGAGAGCTATACAATTTGCATTCGGGGACATCATTAGCGACGGATCACATATCTTCGTCGCTAATTGGTGACGGGGAGCTCATATCGTCGCTAAAAGTGAAATTGTAGCGACGGATACGTGCTCGGTCGTCGCCAAAAGTTACCGAGAGCTATACAATTTGCATTCGGGGACATCATTAGCGACGGAGCACATATCTTCGTCGCTACTTGGTGACGGGAAGCTCATATCGTCGCTAAAAGTGAAATTTTAGCGACGATGCTGTCGCTGATTGGTCGCCAAATGTGGCCGAGTTATGGATTTGATTCAGGCGTTTTAGCGACTACTTGGTCGCTATACCGTCACTAATTAGCGACGGAGGTTTTTAATTGTAGCCAATTAGCGACGATTCGTGGCTATGCCGTCGCTGAATCACGATAACCTAAGTTCGAAATCGATTTTGCCCATTCTGTCTCTCTCTATCTCTCCTCTACTCTCGCTCTCCCTGTGACCTTCCGACGCCGCTCGATCGCCCGCCGCCGCTCGTCTGGCCTCTCGCCGCCGCTCGTCCGCCCGCTCCCCGCCGCTCGTCCACCCGCTCGGCTGCCCGCTCCCCGCCGCTCTCCCTGTGACCTCAGAAAGAACGACGCTAAACCCTGATCATACGTTGTTGCTTGAGAGAGGAGCGAGTCGCCAGCTCTCCCCTCGCCGTCCGAAATCAACCGTGGGTCTAGCACGGCGTCGCTTCCTCGCCGGCGTCGCAGCGGAGCTCAAGCGAAGCCTCACTGTTCAGGTCTCTCTCTCTCTCTCTCTCGATGATACGGCTTACGTTTGAGGTTTCTGGTTTGCTGTCAAGAATGATACGGCTTACGTTTGGACGCGCGTTATCGGATTCTGGGTGTGAATGTACATGGGTTCTTGTTGATGTGGATTAAGCTCGTGGGTTTGTTCATTTGTACTTGGAATTACGGTGGCTCGCTTTTGTTTTCTTTTCTCCGAGTCGCGGTGTTGAATCTGGCGGTTTGAAACTGCGTAAGTTATCAGAAAATTCGGACTGTTATTCACGTGTTGATGCTGCTTGTGTTTTGGTAACTGGCTGAGAAATGGTGCGTTGAGTGTGGCCTGTTATGTATCTCAGTCTCATCTACTTGATATGTAGAAGGTTCGATCTTTAGAGTATGAGAGGTGTGTGTCCCGTCGTCCTCGTTGGGTCATTTTGCTTGAGGTGCGAGCTGTTCATAGGCCATTAGTTGATGGGTCAACATAACTATGCACGAAATACTTGAAGAACGCTTGGTTTGGTCTTTTGGATTTTTCTTTTGTTCATCAAGAGGCACATTGGACGCGATCTGGGGTTGCACCGATGTTTTCTTTTCTTTGGAGAAAGTGTTGTATTGACGTTTAAGCTTGCCGACTATTGATCCCCTGTGAAATACTCGTTCCTCTTGAGAATTACATATTACTTGTAGATATCTGAGCTTCTCTTACCCTTTTCCTTTGTGACTAACAATTACTTGTTTTTATGCTGGTTTTACCATCCTCTGTCTTACTTTGTCGATGACTGCAACTTACATTGCCTTGCTGATACTGAACCAATCAAGACATGGGCTTACCTTTGGTTGTTAAGACAGTGATTGAAGCAGTAGTTAGTGAACAAAGGATCATTTGTTCAATTATATAATTGCTTTCCCTTGGATGCAATTGGAAAGCATTATTACTTGGGGACATTGATGTAAGAATATACTTAATTTCTTGTTTGTTTGATGCGAAATAATCACGATCTTTATATGCATGGGTTCGTTTTGGATTTTGGTTTTGTTGCACGAAGAACTATAGATTAAATCGATCTAATATATTTGTGATTCAAAAAAATTGATTTATCTGTTATTATTTAGAATTCAAGATCCGCAGTTATAGCATAGGCAATTTATCCCAGGACCGGAACATTGAAAACCACTGCAGGAGAATCAGAGGCCCAAAAAATTTGTTATGTGTCATTAAGACGGTCTTCATCAGCTATTTGCTTATTGTGAAGTACATTAAAACAAAATGGTTTATTTTGTAATGTTGTTTTCCTTATGCAGGAAGAAGAACAATATTTACACACTGCAAGAAAAATGGTAAGTTTTTAATTGGGTTATAAATCATTTCTAGTTGGTAAATAAATTGTTCTAACTAGTTTGTTTTTCCAATGTGCACCAGCGTCCAAATCAAAAAAATAACAACAAGGGTAAGGGTAAGGCTGCTGATCAACCGACGGTCTATACACGTGGACGGGCCAGAGGAGGGCGTTCAATGGCACTCGTGATCAGGCCGGTCGACGAGGCTAGTCCCCCTCGACGGACCTTCGTGCCCACGCCCACTTGGGTCGATACGCCCCCCACAGAACCGCAGCCTCAACAGGAGGAAGACGAAGGAACGGAGGAGACTCAATCTGAGGGCGAGCCTTTGATCACGGCACGATCATCGGTAGGCCAAGCGTCGACACCGCCAAGCGCCGAAGATGCGGATGACAATTGGGTCATCGATGATGAAGGGAGGAGGCGGATAGAACCGTTAGGAGACTCGTAAGTACAATTTGATGAAAGTGCATAATTTTTTGTTATTAACTGTATAGGCTAGATTTTCTTATGTTTTTGAGATGTTTTATGTATTTTTTATGTTTAACAAATGCAGCTTCTACAGAGCTACGGTAGTCCTGCGGGACTGGTATCGTATGATCAACAATTTTTGGCGTGGGCCATATACATGCATTACGCAAGCGCCGGAGGAAGATAGGAGAGTATGGTGGCGAGAGTTTGAGGTAAGTGTAAGATCGGTTTGTTAGTGACATTTCTAAAATGTATTGGTAAATTGAGTTAGCGTTTTTTTTTTTTGCAGCGCAAGTACTATTGGGACAGATCTATGGATAGCGAGGTTAGAAGAATTTTAAACAAGAAGGCCGGCGATCACATGCGAAATGTGATGAACAAGGCGAAAACCACTCAGAGGCAGCCGGCTTGGATGGACGATCAGTCATGGAGGGAAATCCATAGAAAGTGGGCTAGTGAGGAGCATAAGCGCGCCAGCGAGAGGAATAAAATTAATCGAACTTCCAGTTCCAGAGAATCTGGGATTGGGACGTATGCCGGCGGCTCCATCACAGTTGCGGAGCACAAAAGGAAGATGGTAAGTATTGTCAGATTGTCAATTTATTCCGTTAATAGATTGTATGACTAGTTGGAAGTCCGTTGTGTATGTTAGGCGAAGGTGTTGGGAACGCCGCCCAGCTTCTCACAAACATATGAGCGGACCTTCATGAGAAAGGACAAATCATTCGTCAGTGGCACGGCGAAGGCCGTTAAGGTATGTTCGAACTTGATGATTTTATAGCAGATTAGTTGATTGTAATGCATGCCTAGTAACTTTTAAAGTGTGTACGTAGGAAAAATTTGATGAAATGCTTGCATCTACGGCGGGTGTCGGGGGTAGTGGCAGCGGCGAGGGTACAGAAGGGACGTCGCCCACGATTGAAATGTCGCAGGCCGAGCAGGAGAAGCTGTGGTGGCAGGCATCTGCAGCAGTGAAGAAAGGGAAGGTGTACGGGTTGGGGTCGTTAGCCCGGGACAGCATGAAGTCGGTAGGCACATCTTCTGCTGGAACGAGTTCAAGGCGCAGCGCAAGAGAGAGTGAGCTGGAAAAAAAAGTGGAAAACCTCGAGAATCTACTTGCAGAGAAAGACGAAAAAATGAAGAAGATGGAGGAGAGACTAGATGCCATAGATGCCAGAGATGAGGCAATGCGCATCATGCAACAACAATTGAGTATGCTAATGAGACAACAGCATGGTCAGCATTCGCAGCAAGACGATGAGGATGAAGCAGCCGAGCAGACTGGACTTCCACCGGCACCCCCACCCGATGAAGACCATGAAGAGTAGATACATTTGCTGAACATTTTAGATATGTGCGAATGATAATTGTTTAATTAGATACATTTGCTGAACCTTTTTGATATGGGTACTTTTCTTAGATATTTACTTTTTGCTTCTATATTTCGTTTTGCGTTGAATGTTATGACTTATCAGGTAGAACTGAACAAAAAACAAAAAATACATATTAATCGTTCAAACAGCTTTAGCGACGCTACGATATACTATCGTCGCTATTCTGGACGATTTAGCGACGAAAAGTTGCCTTTGTCGCTAAATGGCGACGAATCGGCGACTACCTTGTCGCTAAAAGTGGCCGAGTGATACCATTTTGCATTCGGGACGTCATTAGCGACGGGGGATAAAGTTATCGCTAATTGGTGACGGCAGTAGACATTGTTGTCGCTAAATATGCGAGACTGAGTGCATTCTGGATTTTTGCGACGATATTTTTCTTGTAGTCGCTAAAATATTAGCGACGCCTGGTGTAGTTCGTCGCTAAATGGCGACTAATGGTGTGTCTAGTCGCTAAGTTGCGATATCTGAGTTTTGCGACAGATGCGTTAGCGACGAGACAGTTTGTCGCTAATTTGCGACGATCATACTCTTGTAGTCACTAAAATATTAGCGACGCCAGGTGTAGTTCGTCGCTAAATGGCGACTAATGGTGTGTCTAGTCGCTAAGTTGCGATATCTGAGTTTTGCGACAGATGTGTTAGCGACGACACAGTTTGTCGCTAATTTGCGACGAATTGCCATATGTTTCGTCGCTAATTTAGCGACATGGTTTTTCGCAACGAAATTTGGTTCGTCGCAAAAGTCGTCGCTAAAAAATTATAGCGACGAAAATTTGCGGTTGTTCGTCGCTAATTGTCGTCGCTAAAATGCAGTTTTTTTGTAGTGGTTGAAGTGACATTCTTGTCTAAAATTGTTATAGAAACGTGTCTATTGAATGGTTGACACCACACTACACTACACTACGCCACACTATATATTACATGTATAAAAGAGATAAGTGCTTTTACTCCTTTCACAGAGGCTTCCCATGATTGCAACCATTTTAGCATCAAACAAAACTGGTGTTTTGTGAAACGTCTTGATCTTGCATTTCTTCGCTTTTCTTTTGAGGAAAAAATACTAGAAGTACCAAAATTTGTGTACGGCGTTCACTTTAGTTACCAAAAGTTTCCGCCAGATTACTTAAGTGCCAAACTTTTTGAAAAATGATAACTTAAGTACCAACACCGGTCAGTTTGGCTGGAAATCCGACATGGCATTTTTTTATTAATTTCTAAAGCCGATGTGGCTTGACGGAGGTATAGTCAGCATGTACACTTCAAAACGACGTAGTTTAGCATGTACACTTCAATTTTTTAAATATATTTTTTTAATTTTTTGATTTTTTTACTTCTTTTTTTTTTCTTTTCTTTCTTCTTTTTCTACTTTTGGCTCCCAGGCAACGCCCGCCGAGGCCGCCGTGGCCTAGACGAGGGCCAGGCTCGCCAAATTTGGCGAGGGGAGCCCGCCCTCACCTAGGCGAGGGTGAGCCAGGCCTCACCTGTGGCGGGTGACGGTGGCCTCATCCAAGCGAGGCTAGGCGACCAGCCATGGCCAGTGGCCGGTGTTCGGTGTCCAGTCACCTGCCAAAGATAGAAGAAGAAGAAAGAAAAGAAAAAAAGAAAAGAAGTAAAAAAAATAAAAAAAATATTTAAAAAATCGAACTGTACATGCTAAACAGCGTTGTTTTGAAGTGTACATACTGACTAAACCTCCGGCGAGGCACATCGACTTCAAAAAATAATAAAAAAAATGCAACGTTGGATTTCCGACCAAACTAATTGGAGTAGCCACTTAAGTGATCATATTTCAAAAAGTTTGGCACTTAAGTGATTCGGCAGAAACTTTTGGCATTAAAGTGAGCACCGTACACAAATTTTGACACTTCTAATATTGTTCTCCCAAGAAAGTATGACGTACAATGGTTCAAAATTGAAGGCCAAATCGCTTCACCCAGGAGACCTCTGGTTTTTGTCTGTCATAACAGCAGAAAGTGAAGAGCAGAGCACATTCGAAATGGCTAGATAATGAGCGTTACAAGGGTCGCCGCAAATTGAATGATTTACACTTTGAGGATGGGAGGACGCATCGGGACATTTGAGCTGTTTAGAACAAAATGAATATGCTTACCCATTAAAGGGATGCAAGGTAGAATCTATTTGAATCCAATGAAGATTACAATTCTCACCAAGGTGACTGCTAGGCAAAAGTGTTGCTTCATCTTCACATTTACGCCGGTTTTTCCGGCAATAATCACAGCTGTCGCCATGTCCAAGAACAAACCGTGCTCCACCACTCCCTCCAGCAAAGATATCTCCTTTCCTGCGGCAGGACCGTCCTTAATTGGAGTCTTGAAATACAAGTCTCCAATGTACACTTAAGGCTTCCCGTCTTCATTCAACCGTAGCTTTGCCTCACACCTTTCTTCGTTGAACAACTGTTGGAAGCTCACCTATCAACATCAATATTCCCAAATCGATCAGCTTCTTGCAACATCAAGAATCAATTCAAAGACTCAAGATTTTAAGATATAAATTCAAAGGCTCAAGATTGCAATTCATACTAATTCCGGTTTTTCCACTCACACATGCTTTCCTTTAATATGTCTTGTGTTGGATTTTCTAAAGGCGCAATCGGTAACGACTGTGAAAAGCTCGGAATAAAAGCTTCCAACTCGTCTACCACAGGATCAGACGGCGGAAGTTATGGTGAGATTCCAAAAACTTGGGGTGTGCAACCGGACCGGGATTACCCGGGAACCGGACCGGCCCACCCGGAAAACCGGTCCGGGAACTGGTTCCTGTTTGGATCGATCCGGGAACCAGTTTTATATTTTTGGAACCGGTTGAAACCGGTCCGGTTCCCGAGTCTAAGTGAAAACCCACCCGGACCGGTTTTTGGCAAAAACCTCTCTCTCTCGATCTTATCTTTTTCTATGGCCAAAACAAGTTTTCCTAAGAACAGGCTACTTGCTTTATAAGGTTTCAATTAAGTAAAAAAAGATAAGTTTATCCTTCATAATCAGTACTTATTGATGACCATGTAGTTCAATCTGAAATGGCAGCTATTAACATAGTTGTTGACACCTAAATTTTGGCGATCCCGTTAGGTAAATATTGCATAGAAAAATTAGGGATTAAATTTTAACCCCTAAACAAAAATATTAAAATTGCATAGCATATAATTTAGGTTCATATAGATTAATTGCATTCCGCATCGGATCGGCGATGGCAAGCGAGCTTAAAATTCATCACGTAAATCGAGCTCGAACATCGAACGAAACTCGGCTCACTCGGAAGACAAGGGCCGAAAATCACAAGTCTAAAAGGCCTTGGTTGTCTCAATTTGAGCTTAAATCAGCCCATTAAGCTTAATTAAAGAAAAGCCCAAGTTAATTTAGTCAATTTGGAATTAAATAAAAATTAAAGGATAAAGCCTAAGCCAAAACCCATTAGGACTAGGAAGCCCAGTTAATTGACCTAGGGTTGCGATATAAATACGTCGTTATGCGTCATAATCAAGGGGGGTTCTGATATTTTTTCCGAAACACAAGAAGCACAGAGAGAAAAAAGTGAGAGAGTGAGAGAGGATCGTGAGGGGGGATCAACCACGCCCACGCCGTCCGGTCGGCCGCATTGCATCCACCTCGTGCCTGTTCCTCCCTGCCGCATCTGTGTTAATTGTTGCCACTGCATCTGAGCCCGAGGATTACTGCCGTTGCTTTTCTTCGTGTCTTGCTGCCACTGCTCACACCGGTTGCTTGTGGCCCACTGACGTTGCTCCCACTACTGTGTGCCGCCACTTCCACCCAACGTTGACTCTGCTGCTATTGATCAGTGCCTTTGCTGTTACTGTCTTTCCACTGTTGCCGTCACTGCTCGAGCCCAAGATCGAGTCCACGGATTGCACGTCACTGCACCAGTCATCGCTGCTGATGTTCGCAGCTTGTGTCCCTCTGACTCGTGCCTGTTCTGTTCCCCTTTGCTGTTCGTCACTCTGCACCGCCACGCTTCAAGCATCTGACGTTGTCCCCGCCTCAGTCCTCCACGCTTCAGACGTTGCTCCAACAATTAGCAAGCGCCCAGCAACCAGCAACACCAGCGACCAGTACAGAATCAAGCGTTGCTCTGCAGTGTCCACGTGGTGTTGATCATCCTGCCCAGTGCTGCTCCTATCTCCTTGCCGAGCGCACTGCTGCCTTGCTGATCTGCAGCAATTTCAAGCCTCCAGTCAAGCTGCACTAGCCAAACTGTGGATGACCATCAAAGCATCGTGACGCTGCCATCGATCGTCCCTATACCGAACAACACTTGTGTTTCTGTTTTGCAGGTTATTCGAGGTCTTCGAGCGAGTGAATCAAGCCATCGACTTGCTGGAATTTCCAGTGTTGATTCCCCGAACCCTCACTAAGCGGTGACTCGGGAGCACCACCGTGAACAGCCCCTCCTTGGCCAAGATATCACCGCCAGGCATCCACCAAGCACCGTCAGCCGTATCACCGTCGAGCACGGCTGTTCCACTCCGCCGTTCCATCCGGTGATCCGCAAAGCCTGAGTTCAATCCGAGTTCGAATTTGGAATTATCCGCAAATTAGGCAAGATTATTATCCGAATATTTTTCGAAATAGTTAATTTCCTAAGTTTTTGGTATTTGAATATTTCGTGGATATTCCTTGATGCATTGCTAGAGATCTTAGGATAATTTTGTGCGCTATATCCGCAATATTTGAAAATATCTAAAATTAGGAATTTTGCCTAATTTGGCAACGTATCTGGACGACTATCCGACCTTATCCCTAAGGTACGATACGCGGCGATACGGAAAATCGTTATCTTGTCCATAATCACTTGGATACGATAATAGATTTTATTTGCTTTCCAAATTTGACCAATCAACTTTCCGTCAATATCTATAACCCTATAGATATGATTGTCAGTTTGATTTCTTTGCCTTATCCGAATTTGAATAAATCTTGCGGATTGCGTGTTTTGTTTGAATGTGGTTGCTATCTTTGTTTAATTGTTTTCCTTTTAAATAAAGAAAATCCAAAAATTTGTTAGTTAGATTTAAATTAGAAATTTTGCATGTTTAGGGAACCCTAAATATATCTAGAAGATAGGATAATTATTTAATTTAAATTGGGACTTGAGATGACTTATTTCCTAGTTTAAATTAGGTGTTATTTTATTCCTAATAGATTATTTAGGTTATTTTAAGATTTCGAATTTTAATTAAAAAAAAACAAAAAAAGAAGTTGTTAGATTGCATGTTATTTTAGGCATTTTTTTATTTCGAATTTTCATAAAATACCAAAAAGAAATCACTTTAGGATAAATTAAATTATCTTTTTTAGAATAGATTGCATGTTAATTTAGGCATTTTTTTTAATTCCGAATTTCATTGAAAAATACCAAAAATAAATCATTTTTCCGTCATTAATTAGGTCACGTCGTCGCATGGCATATAGTTTGCATGTTAGGCTGCATTAATTGCATGTTAATTTTTTGCACGTCATTACATATAGATTAGCTCTCATTTAAATAAGTGAAAATCCAAAAAAAATATTGAGTGAACTGCTTGTTAATTAGAAATCGTATTAGGATTGTTGATATGATTTTCTAGCTAATAATGCAGATGCTTACGTTGCTTCGAGGTAAGTAATTTTTTCAATCTTGCAATTTATTTAATGTTTTGATTATTGGGTGTTACTTTGGTGGTTTGCGCACCCGCATGATCACCTCACATGCTAGTGACTAAGTAAAAAATGGATCTAAACTGCATGCATAAATATTTTTGGAAAGAAAAGGTACCGAAAGGGCGTTAGACTAGATCTAGCGTAACCAAGTCCCCGAGCTTAGAATCTCTGGTTCGTAGGAATAAAACATATCTCCCTATGTTTTATTTAGGTTTCTAATCGACCTACCACAAATAGATTAGTGGCGACTCCAAGCATGAAAGCATTTGCACGTTAAGAACTTAAATCCTAAGTTGCGAATTGGTAGGGCTTGGGAGGGCCCGAGTTAAGTTTAGTCTTAACAATCCATTAGCCTAAGAGAAAATTTTAGGTCGCGACAGCTTGGCGACTCCGCTGGGGACTTGAGTTAAAACTCTTAGTGGACTTAGGCCAGTTTTTCTTTTCAAAAAATATTTTTTGCTTGGCAGCGAGGAGCCCAGGTACGTCCCTAATATTTTAGGTGTTAAATGTTTTTGCAGAATGGGAGGTATAAGGGGAGGCGTGATTGTTAACCTTTGTTTTGCAGGGAGGTGTTTGGATGTATGATTTATTTTATGCACGAAGCGCTGTATGATATAACTTGCTGTGCATGCCTTGCATTTACACTACACCGCACACACTATCCGCTGCCGGACCTGGGCGGCACGGGTTTAGGATGGTACTAAGATAGCGGACACCCCGACCACACCCGCGTGGTATGGGTCGCCCTTCTTGGTCCCGAAAGTTTTTTTACGGTGTCATTGAGTTCCCACCACGGTTGCACCCTTTGCAACCCGGGTCGGCTCCTTGACTAAGCCGGAGACAGGGGAACCTCGGCCTAACCACAACCATGACTGGTTTAGCCCGGTAATCCTCGCGTCTCCATTTTGCAAGCCAGAGTCTAGATAGAAATCGAACCTCACATTTCATGCGCATGTCTTTGTGATTGCCATGGTCCTATTGGGTAAAGTAAGTTTTCTGAGCCTTTATCTTGCAATTTATTTATGTTTCGTATTTTCCTTGGTCGGTCCATGACATTAGGTCGGTCGCGAGTCTTGGTCCATATACTATGGGAGGGGCAGACATTCGGATTCTTGATGCTCCTAAGGACGAGCTCCGCGCCTGGTGGAACTTACTCAGTCCGACCAATCGTAAGCTGGTTGAAGGCCACATCGGAAGGCTACTCCCCTTATTGGAAGTCAAAGTCCGTACTGGTCTCGTGCGAGCATTAGCACACTTCTGGTGTCCCGAGACGTCTACCTTTATATTTGGTAAGCATGAGCTCACCCCGACTTTGGAAGAATATAGCGTGATCATTGGAAAACCTTTAGAGTCGGAGTTAGTTACACCACCTCTAGGAATCGATTCCACCTTAATGTTGTCTGAATTTTTGGGTGTCGAAAAAGATGAATTGGGAAAGGTTTTGAAAGCAAATCGTGGGACATGTCCATTTTCGTTCCTCAATCAATGTTTTGATAAAGCCGCATCTTTTCAAAAAGGCAGAATATTTTTGTTAGCATTTTTCGGGTTCGTAATTTTTCCCCACTGTAAGAATGCGTGTAGTTCATCAATTGCTTGGTTGGTCCAACAAGTCTGTCTTGGAAAGAATTTTGTCAACACTATTTTAGCCGAGACTTTCATTTCCCTCACTAAATTTAAGCAACATGTTGACAAAACGTTTCATGCCCCCGTTGAACTTTTGCAAATTTGGTTTTTGTCTCACATAAAAGGATGCGGCGATTTACTCACAATATCTGAGCTTAGTGATTCTAGCCACCCAGTCTTGAGGTATAAAGAAAAACAAGGGGATGCACCTGATTATCACTATTCTGAATGGATCATTTTCATGAAAAACGCTAGACCCCAAGGTTTCCAATGGCATGCTAATTGGTTCCAAGTCGAGGAAGCTCGGCTTACGTGTAATGGTATTGGACCGGTTCCACTCTTGGGTTTCACCGGTGCGATTGAATACTACCCCGCCAGAGTGTCTCGTCAGTACCAGATTCTCCAAGGACTTCCTCCAGCACTACAACCCGAACTCCTCCAAGTCGACTTCACCAATGGCGATGAAGACCACGAAGGGACCATAGCTCAACTCAAGAAGATGTGGAAGAAGTGTCGCCTCTTAAAGATAGCCCGACCCCAAAAAGAGCTAAAGGGGGAACAGAAGTCCTACTTCGCAACTACCAAGTATATTCGACAGCACAGGGTCCCACAGGAACTACTCCCGAAGATACCCAAGGTGCCTCTCAAGCCTGCCACTCGCTCAGAGAACAACCGTCTCAAAAGGAAGGCCGAAGAAGCTCAAGAGAAAGCATCCAAAATAGCTCGAGCCTATGAGCAATTGAAGAAGGAAGTCGCCGCCCATATGTCTATGGATCAAGTCCAAATAGAATAGCTTGAATTTTTTATACCTTTTTCAGTTCTAGTCTTCAGTCTTGTTTAGGAATTGAGTTTTTAAGTCATCGTCATTGTAAAAAAAAAAGCACAAAAAAAATTTCATTTCAATAAAGAGGTTATTTCTAATCAAAGCGGTTAGACCAATGTCATGGATCGGTGTGTGATTCTTCTTAACACTTACGTATGTCTATTTTATCCGTGAATTAGGTAATTACGGACCGATCACGATCGCCTATTCGCACACGGTCGAGAACTAGAATGGCCAATCAAACCGATTTGCGAGATCGTGTTCTTGGCATTGAGGACCAAATGAATCAACTCCTCGTTGCAATGCAACAGATGTCCGCTGAGATCAAAACCCTTCGACTGACTCCTATTCCCGCGTCCCCTGAGGCATCAGCCCCAAAGCATAAAGGAGGGAAGAATGCCGATAGTGAGGAAGATGACGATCTTCCCGATTTAGAAGATGACCCCGTCCAGATTATTGTCAACAAGGAAAAACCTGATGAACGGGTCAACAAACTTGAAGAGAGAGTGAAGCAGTTGGAAGGCTCGCATGATTTGCCCTCAATCGACTTGTCTCTTTACTCACAGATCAAAATCCCAAAGAAGTTCAAGATGCCAGACTTTGACAAGTACAATGGCACCTCCTGCCCGAGAGCTCACCTGCAGCTATATCACGTACAAATGACACCGTACGTTGATAATGAACTCCTGATGATTCACGCATTTCAGGCAAGTTTGACGGGTCCCGCCCTGAACTGGTATCTCATGAAGAAGATAAATGGCCTCAAAACCTGGAAGGAGGTTAGTGAAGCATTCCTAAAGCAGTACAGGTTCATAACGAACATCATTCCCACCCGCGATGACCTCGAACGTGCTCAGATGAAGAAGAATGAGTCATTCAAGGATTATGCTATCAGATGGAGAAACATAGCCGCACAGATTATCCCAGAACCCATAGACAGTGAATTGAAGAGGATGTTCATTAAAACTCTTCCGTTCGAATACCGTAATCAGATGGTAGCCACTCCGGCTGACAACTTCAATCAACTCATCCCTATAGGTGAACAGATTGAGATAGGGCTGAAAGATGGATGGTTCGTGGAGCCGCCTTCCTCGACCAAAAGATTTGGTGCAAGAAAAGAGAAAGAACCGGCAGCTGAAGTGAATCTAGCTTACACTCAACCGGGCCGACGGAATGCTAACCTTGTCTCTGCGATCCAAGTAACAGAAACTCAACAACAGAACACTGGTCGTCAACCCTCTCAGAGAAGGAACAACAAGAGGCAATTTACCCCTCTCCCGGGGTCGTTGTCCCAAGTACTAGCAGTACTCCAAAAGAAGGGTTTGCTTACCACTGAGCCAAAGCGACCTAACTCTGAAAAGTACTATAATTATGACCCATCTAAAAAATGTGATTATCATATGGGCGAAGTGGGGCATTCAACTGACGACTGCTTTACCCTTAAGCACCGAATCCAGGATCTCCTGGACACGAAGACCTTCTCATTCCAACCTGCCAGGCCGAATGTTCAGAACAACCCGCTTCCTGATCACACGGGCAAAGTGAATGCCATATTTAGTTTCGATACTGGTCGAATCAAGAATGTCAAGGTGTACACTGCTGACGTCTACGGTGGGTTAGTAAGAGCTGGCTATTACCCAAGTGATGAGATGCCTCCTCTGACCGTCATGAAGAAAAGAATCTCCGAAATGGTGGAAGCCGGAATGATTATCTATGCCAATCACACTGGCATCGTCTCCACAATCTCTGAAGTGGTTATTAATTGGGATGAGGAGTTTGCTGCATTGAACACCACGAAGGAAAAGGACGACCCTCTGCCTGAAGACATGCCTCCGCTCGAAGATGCGTCTGATGATGAAGGGATCGTAGTAAGCACGCCTACCATTGATGAAGGGATAGTGATCGAAATACCTCAACCGTATGAGTACAGTGATAATAAGGCTGTCCCTTGGTCCTACAGTCTCGATGTCGACTTGGTTACCAGATCTGGACGTACTTATAACCAAGCTAGTGCCCAACCTGCAAAACCTGTTACTGATGAAGAAGCCAAGGAATTTCTAGCTGTGATTAAGGCTAGCGAATACAACATAGTTGAACAATTGCGCAAGTTGCCCGCGCAAATTTCTCTGTTTGAATTACTCCAGACATCTGTCAAGCATCAGAAGGCCTTAATGAAGGTGTTAAGTGAAGTCCACGTGCCAGAGACGATCGATCATGACAAATTGGAGGAATTTGTGGGTTCTATACTCCTCAAGGATCTCATAGCCTTTTCAGATGAAGAGTTCCCTCTGGAAGGAAGGGGGCATACTAAGGCACTTTACATTTCCGTCAAATACAAGGCCTCGCATGTAGCCCGGGTACTCATCGACAACGGATCAGCCTTGAACATCTGTCCTTTGGCGACTTTACACCGCCTCAAGATAGATCCTTCTAGAATAAATTCTGCGAGGACCTCCGTGCGAGCCTTTGATGGAACGAAGAAAGAAGTGATGGGAGAAATCCACCTTGACATACAGATAGGACCAGCAATGTTCAACATCCTATTTCAAGTCATGGACATTCCCACTGCATTCAATTTTCTGTTGGGTCGTCCATGGATTCATACTGCCGGAGCTGTGCCATCCAGTCTACATCAGAAGGTGAAGTTCGTTGTGGAGAGAAAGTTAGTCACAGTCCACGGTGAAGAAGAGCATCCGATTTACCATGCAACGGCTATCCCCTATGTTGAGCCGGATTGCAAAATAGAATCGAGCTATCAGTCGCTCGAGCTCGTATCAACCATACATGCATCTAGAGGATCATCACCGCCCATTCCTGAGGTGTCTAATGCTGCAGTCATGGTTGGAAGAGTAATGTTATCCCATGGCTTTACTCCGGGTGAAGGCCTTGGTAGGAATGGTCAAGGTATCCGCCAACCGGTGGAAGGCTCTCGGAGGCTCCGTACTACTGGGTTGGGATACCAGGGGTCAAGCGAGCCAAATAATGGGGAACGTGGACGTGGACGTGGACGAGGACGTGGACGCGGTCAAGGTCGAGGTCGAGGAGATGGACAGCGATCCGAAGAAGAGCCAAATGGTGAAGAACGTGGGCGTGGAATTACCCAAAATAACGGAGAGCTTGGGCGTGGTAGGTTGCTTCCACACATCCGCACCACATTCCCAGGCCCTGCAAGAATGATGCATGAAGAGAAGGAGGTGATCGACACTTTGGGGCAGCCGAGCGGCAAGTTCGATTATTATGTGAAATACTCGGCGTCTCCGAGCTTTTATGTTGATCCCTGTGACATTGTCCCAGATGGATGGGGAGGTATGGATGATCCAACATCTCCAATGACAGAAGATCCTGATGATGCAATGGAGGGAATCACTGCCCTATTCGATAATTTCTTCATTGGAGCTATTGAGGAAGGACCGTTGGAGGGAATGGGCACTGGCCCGCAAGAGTAACACCTTTACTTTTTTCGCACACTCCCCTGCGTGGGAATTTTTACTGCTTTTTAGGATTTGCCCCGTCTTGGGAGCTGCTTTTTAGCACTTTTCATTTCTAGGACTTGATCGTTGCAATTTCCATTCCAATAAATGTAATTCATTTGGTGATACTCAATGAAATTACAAATTATTTTCATTTTGAGGGCATGTTGAGGTACATCAAACCAGTCCGGTGATGATATCCAACCGATAAAAAATATAATCCAAGGAGAATTCTGAGGCCTGGGCTTCTTCATGTTTCCTCGTGTTAAAACTTCTTTGAAAAGAATTTCGAAAAAAGGGGTCAAAAAAAAATCACAAAAAAATTTTTAGAAAAAAATGCCATGTTTATCCCTGTTTGTCCTTCTGAATCCCTTACTTTATGTTTCAGGGGCAATCACGTGACACGTGAGGGTATGGGAACGGTCCAATCTAACGAATTATATGTTGTCGAACCTAATTTCGATGACACCGATGAACTCGAAGATTCCTCAGACCTTCATCGCGATCTAGAGCGTCATGAAAGACCTAAAGTCCTGACGGCAGACCAAACTATCACCGTCAACCTGAGTGATTCCGGAGAACCCAAAGAGATGAGGATAGGGGCAACCCTTCCCGAAAGTGAAGCGAAGCGCCTAGTGCAACTGCTGAAGGATTATCTGGATATTTTTGCCTGGTCGTACGCCGATATGCCGGGTTTAGATCCTTCTATTGTGGAACACGGTCTGCCTACTAATCCGGGTGTGTCGCCCAAGAAACAGAGGCTACGGAGAACCAAGCCTGAGCTTTCGAAGAAAATAGAGGAGGAAGTCATGAAGCTTTTGAAAGTGGGATTCATCGAAGTCACCCAATATCCCAGCTGGGTGGCCAACATCGTGCCAGTCATGAAGAAGGATGGCCGAGTTCGGGTTTGCATTGATTATCGCGACCTGAACAAGGCCAGTCCTAAAGACGACTTCCCATTACCACACATAGACGTTCTGGTAGATAGTACTGCTGGTTTCGAGCTATTTTCCTTCATGGATGGTTTCTCGGGTTATAATCAGATAAGGATGAAGGACGGCGATAAGGAAAAAACAGCGTTCATTACTCCTTGGGGGACGTTCCACTACAAGGTCATGCCCTTTGGCCTTAAAAATGCCGGCGCAACGTATCAACGGGCAATGGTGACACTTTTCCATGACATGATGCATAAGGAGATCGAGGTCTATGTTGATGACATGATTGCCAAGTCTCGACCTGGGAAGAGTCATGTTGATATCTTGAAGAAATTATTTGAGAGACTTCGTGAGTTTAAGCTCCGTCTCAATCCAGCGAAGTGCATATTCGGAGCAACCTCTGGCAAATTACTCGGGTTCATAGTAAGCAGTAAAGGCATTGAAGTTGATCCTTCCAAAGTAAAGGCTATATGTGAGTTACAACCCCCATCGACCGTAAAAGAAGTGCGAAGCCTCCTGGGTAGATTGAACTACATAGCCCGCTTTATTTCCCAACTCTCTGAAACTGCTAAACCATTCTTCAAACTTCTAAAGAAGAATGCTCAAGTGGAATGGGATGATGATTGTCGAGAAGCGTTTAACGAACTAAAGCAGTACCTGATGAAATCACCAGTGCTAGTCCCACCAATGTCGGGCCAGCCCTTGATCCTTTACCTTACAATTCATAGCGAGTCTCTGGGTGCGATGCTAGCCCAGAAGTGGCCTGAAGATGGAAAAGAGCGAGCCATTTATTACTTAAGTAAGAAGTTCACCGTCTCGGAGTTGAATTATCCTGAAGTTGAGAAGACTTGTGCTGCACTAGTGTGGGTGCTCCATAGGCTGCGACAATATACACTGCATCACCAGACTTTGCTTGTGACTGAGAATGATCCCATCAAGTATTTACTTGATCAACCGGCTTTGGTAGGGAAGTTAGCCAAGTGGCAGATTTTAATTTCAGAGTTTGATGTCCAGACGATGTCACAAAAATCAGTTAAAGGTCGAGTAATTGCTGATGTGTTAGCCGAAAATCCTGGAATCCCTGATGATGATAGATATTCTCCAGAAGATCGCATTTTGGTAATAAAGGAAGACACATGGACCATGTTTTTCGATGGAGCTGTAAACTTGGCTGGTTCCGGCACTGGGGCAGTTTTAATATCCCCAGATGGGCAACATTATCCAGTAGCAGCAAAGTTGGTGTTCCCATGTACCAACAATATAGCCGAGTACGAAGCTTGCATCCTCGGACTCCAAGCTGCAGTGGAAATGGGGATAACCAAGTTGAAAGTGTTTGGTGATTCCGCTCTGATTATTCTCCAAACTGTAGGAGAGTGGAAGACGAGAGACATCAAACTAGTGCCATACCATGAATACCTCAAGGAAATCATGGAGGAATTCGAAGACATCTCCTTTGAGTATTTATCGAGATCCCATAATCAGTTTGCTGATGCGCTAGCTACGTTATCATCTATGCTGCAAGTGACTGGTGGAATAGAGGTAGAACCCTTGAAGATCGAAGTCCTAACAAAACCGGCTTACTGTATGGTTGTGACCGGGGAACCTGACGAAAAGCCATGGTATTGTGATATCATGAATTACATCCAGAGACAAGAATTTCCTGAGGAAAGCACCCCGGCCGACAGGAAGTACATAATGAAAATGGCTTCAAAATTCTTTGTCAGTGGTGAGAAGCTGTACAAAAGATCCTATAATTCGATCATGCTGAGGTGTGTGGATGCGGCTGAAGCTGCCAGAATCATGCAAGAAGTACACGAGGGGATATGTGGTCCACACATGAATGGCCATATGTTAGCTAAAAAGATTATGAGGTTGGGTTATTATTGGCTTAGCCTTGAAAGTGACTGCATCCAACATGTTCGGAGATGTCATCGCTGTCAGGTTCATGGGGATAAAATAAATGTTCCTCCAACCGAATTACATCAGTTGTCTGAGCCATGGCCCTTTTCAATGTGGGGTATTGATGTAATTGGCCCAATTAATCCCAAGGCATCGAATGGACATAGATTTATCTTGGTTGCGATTGATTATTTCTCCAAGTGGATTGAGGCGGCATCTTATGCAAATGTCACTGCAAAGAATGTTGTAAGATTCATCAGGCGAGACATAGTCGCTCGCTATGGTGTCCCCGAAGCTATTGTTACCGATAATGGGACAAATTTGAACAACAAGTTCATAGATCAATTGTTCAATGAGTTCAAGATCCAGCACTTGAATTCATCTCCTTATCGTCCACAGATGAATGGAGCAGTTGAAGCCGCCAACAAGAACATCAAGAAGATCCTGGCCAAAACGGCTGAAAACTATCGCGACTGGCATGAGAGGTTGCCATTTGCACTAATGGCATATCGGACTTCCATCCGAACCTCTGTTGGGGCAACACCCTTTTCCTTGGTGTATGGCATGGAAGCAGTCCTGCCCGTCGAAGTAGAGATCCCTTCCCTGCGAGTCTTGTCTCAAGTGGAGTTGTCCGAGGCGGAATGGATGCGACAAAGGCATGAACAGTTGAACCTAATTGATGAGAAGCGATTGAAAGCCATTTGCCACGGTCAAACCTATCAGCAGAGGATAGCTAGATCCTTCAACCAAAAGGTGCGTCCAAGACACTTTGAGGTAAACGATCTAGTCTTAAGGAAGGTACTGCCAGTTTTTCCTGTTCCTGGGGGTAAATTTGCCCCAAACTACATTGGTCCATACATAGTTAAAAAGGTGCTTCCCGGAGGTGCCCTGATTCTCGCAGAAATGGATGGTCGTGAGTTCTCCACTCCTGTTAATTCTGATGCTGTGAAGATGTATTATCCTTGATAAAATTTAACATTTTGAAGCAAAAATTTTCAAGTGTTTGGTTTTATATTTTGAATTGTAAACATTTCACTGATGAATAAATGATTTCAATCAGTTTCAAGTTAAGATGTATGCATTGGCTTTAAATTTTGCACGGTTATTTTGTCGGTCTGCATCATCGACTTCAAAAGGGGAATCTTTTTGGACAATCTGATGACTCATGTAGAATGAATTGAATGTGTTGAATGAGGTACATTGGGATGATGAAAGGCAAGCCCTATCCTATACACAGTCCCATGCACTAATCCCCAGTGAGTTGAGTAAAAAAATTCCATGTCTGCAAGGTAAAGGGTTATCTCGCAAAAGGTACGACAACTGAAGTGACGAAAGGCAGTTCATTTCTCTATCCCAAACACTACAGGTTATCCATTGTTTCGCCACTTTGAGCCTAAATGTTTGGAGAAATCCTTTCAAATTACCCCTGTCAAGAACCACCCCACATCAGGGGCAAACTGGAGGTAAGTCAGCATTATAAGGTGAAAAATGAATAGAGATTTTCTTGCTCTCACTTGCATCAATCTTCGAGTGTTGCTTTTTCAGAAGAATTCACATGAAGTTCAAGTGCCTTAGGATGACGAAGAGCATTTCTTTCTCTATCATATACACACTTTATCCTTTGCTAAGCCCAATTGAGCCTGTAAATTCGTTTCTTAAACCCAGTTGGTGATCATCCCCCACACTGGGGCATGGTAAAAGTTGTCACTATCCACGCAGCATATCAGGAGCGCCGATAGAAGACGAAGACCCTAAAAGTCCAAATGTTAGTCATTCGGTCAAAACAAGCCAAAATGTGGCTGGCTAATATGTGCATTGTAGACGGTGTGTGTCAAATGTAAAAAAAAAAAAAAAGAGAACTAGGGGCATGAAAAAGCAGTGTGCCTGGTAAAAGCAAGGCCAATGCCCGGAAAAAAAGAAAAAAAGAATAAAAAAGAAAGTCAGAAAAAAGGAGAACTTTAGCGAAAAAATGTCAAGATACGACATGTCAAAGTCATGAATTCCAGTGGAGCAGTGGTCTTACAAGTCTCAAAGGAATCAAGTGGTGAATTCAAGCCCAATGGAACGTCTATCGAGAAGACAATCCCTGGCGAAAAGGAAGACTGGTGACAATGCCGAGATGATCACCAACTTATTCACCCTATTTATACACATTTTGAGCCTAATGATCCATTCATTTCTCAACCGATGAGCCTAGCCTACATTACGTCCCTTACAAAGTCTCTTCAGATTATGGCACTTGAACTAATGTAGGATTCGGATGTTTATAAGCTTAGCTCGAAGAAGTGCGAGCAAGTCCATTTCTATCTCATTTTGCAGGGTTCTTGACTTGTAAACCCGGAGACAATTGCGGAGTATTTTCTTTCAATAGCCTTGACTCAAAGAGTCCCCTTTTGCTAAGCCATTGACCAAGCCCACGTTACAACCCCAGCAAAGACCTCTCAGATTGGTAAGGTCGTACCGCTTGCGAGAATACTCGGACCCTTGTCCACATGATGGTGAGATAGAGCGATTTTCATAAATCAGCCACTTTTTGATGAGAGTGAGTGAAAGCCCTTTCAGACCGGAGGTTCCTCATTTAACATTTTCAAGACACCCACTTATGAGTTCAGATTGTCTTATCATGATTTTCGCCAGTGAAATTTAGTAATGCTGATTTGACAAAACCATCATGCATGAAAACCAATTGAATTTATAGTGCATGAGTATATGTGTTCTTGATTGCCCATGAATGCATATTACTTGTTGTCTATAACCGTGTCTAGCAGGAGACGCACACTCAAGAATCAGAGATATCAACAGGTAAGTATGTCTCTACCCTTTCAGGTGCCTATGTTTATCCAGGTATTCATTCACCTGTTCGAGCAATCGACAGGCTTCATATCTAATCAGTTTTGTTGCAGTCACTCGGCGTCTTCGACAATGTCCAGACGTCTATATATTTCTCATCCGAGTGCCTGAGGAGAAATCCAGGTATCTCATCTGAGTATCCGAGGAGAAATCCGGATATCTCACAATATTTCTCAACCGAGTGCCTGAGGAGAAATCCAGGTGTCTCACCCGAGTGCCTGAGGAGAAATCCAGGTATCTCATTTGAGTATCCGAGGAGAAATCCGGATATCTCATAATATCCCTCAACCGAGTGCCTGAGGAGAAATCCAGGTGTCTCACCCGAGTGCCTGAGGAGAAATCCAGGTATCTCATTTGAGTATCCGAGGAGAAATCCGGATATCTCACCATATTTCTCATCCGAGTGCCTGAGGAGAAATCCAGGTGTCTCATCCGAGTATCCGAGGAGAAATCCGGATATCTCACCCAAGTACCTGCGACGATATCCAAGTATTTATCAATAAAGTCCTTTCAAATATCTTAGATGATAATTAGATATTTTGTTAGGCACATTATTCTCTCAATCTCAGAGGATTCCCCCGTGACATGCCTATGAGGAAAGGTATAGGTGTAGCGGCCAAATCTTTACAAGTGCCTATGGCGATGTATAGGTAGTTTGTAAAGGTCGGAACATTTTCCATTTTGCTAAATTTTTCTCTCGAGAACCCCAGATGATAATTGGATACGTCGAGCTTTCTTCGCGTGTCTTGACTGAATTGCAGGTCACCGAAGTTCATCAGCGTTCATCAGGCAATATCTTTGGGATAGGGTCCAAACATTTGCCAAACAATCTCAAGAATCATGGCAATGCCTCAAATTACTTCACCACTCAAGTTAGGTAAGTAATTCGAGGTATGTTTTATTCACGTCAGCATGCATCATTTCTTATTGCATTTCAAAATGGGACTCGTACTCCCACAAAAAATAACATTCATTGCATTTGCATGGCAAAATTTAGGCATCAGTTTAGTCTTTGAATGCAACCTCTTCAAGCTCACTTTCAAAGAGGGGCAGCTGTTGACACCTAAATTTTGGCGATCCCGTTAGGTAAATATTGCATAGAAAAATTAGGGATTAAATTTTAACCCCTAAACAAAAATATTAAAATTGCATAGCATATAATTTAGGTTCATATAGATTAATTGCATTCCGCATCGGATCGGCGATGGCAAGCGAGCTTAAAATTCATCACGTAAATCGAGCTCGAACATCGAACGAAACTCGGCTCACTCGGAAGACAAGGGCCGAAAATCACAAGTCTAAAAGGCCTTGGTTGTCTCAATTTGAGCTTAAATCAGCCCATTAAGCTTAATTAAAGAAAAGCCCAAGTTAATTTAGTCAATTTGGAATTAAATAAAAATTAAAGGATAAAGCCTAAGCCAAAACCCATTAGGACTAGGAAGCCCAGTTAATTGACCTAGGGTTGCGATATAAATACGTCGTTATGCGTCATAATCAAGGGGGGTTCTGATATTTTTTCCGAAACACAAGAAGCACAGAGAGAAAAAAGTGAGAGAGTGAGAGAGGATCGTGAGGGGGGATCAACCACGCCCACGCCGTCCGGTCGGCCGCATTGCATCCACCTCGTGCCTGTTCCTCCCTGCCGCATCTGTGTTAATTGTTGCCACTGCATCTGAGCCCGAGGATTACTGCCGTTGCTTTTCTTCGTGTCTTGCTGCCACTGCTCACACCGGTTGCTTGTGGCCCACTGACGTTGCTCCCACTACTGTGTGCCGCCACTTCCACCCAACGTTGACTCTGCTGCTATTGATCAGTGCCTTTGCTGTTACTGTCTTTCCACTGTTGCCGTCACTGCTCGAGCCCAAGATCGAGTCCACGGATTGCACGTCACTGCACCAGTCATCGCTGCTGATGTTCGCAGCTTGTGTCCCTCTGACTCGCGCCTGTTCTGTTCCCCTTTGCTGTTCGTCACTCTGCACCGCCACGCTTCAAGCATCTGACGTTGTCCCCGCCTCAGTCCTCCACGCTTCAGACGTTGCTCCAACAATTAGCAAGCGCCCAGCAACCAGCAACACCAGCGACCAGTACAGAATCAAGCGTTGCTCTGCAGTGTCCACGTGGTGTTGATCATCCTGCCCAGTGCTGCTCCTATCTCCTTGCCGAGCGCACTGCTGCCTTGCTGATCTGCAGCAATTTCAAGCCTCCAGTCAAGCTGCACTAGCCAAACTGTGGATGACCATCAAAGCATCGTGACGCTGCCATCGATCGTCCCTATACCGAACAACACTTGTGTTTCTGTTTTGCAGGTTATTCGAGGTCTTCGAGCGAGTGAATCAAGCCATCGACTTGCTGGAATTTCCAGTGTTGATTCCCCGAACCCTCACTAAGCGGTGACTCGGGAGCACCACCGTGAACAGCCCCTCCTTGGCCAAGATATCACCGCCAGGCATCCACCAAGCACCGTCAGCCGTATCACCGTCGAGCACGGCTGTTCCACTCCGCCGTTCCATCCGGTGATCCGCAAAGCCTGAGTTCAATCCGAGTTCAAATTTGGAATTATCCGCAAATTAGGCAAGATTATTATCCGAATATTTTTCGAAATATTTAATTTCCTAAGTTTTTGGTATTTGAATATTTCGTGGATATTCCTTGATGCATTGCTAGAGATCTTAGGATAATTTTGTGCGCTATATCCGCAATATTTGAAAATATCTAAAATTAGGAATTTTGCCTAATTTGGCAACGTATCTGGACGACTATCCGACCTTATCCCTCAGGTACGATACGCGGCGATACGGAAAATCGTTATCTTGTCCATAATCACTTGGATACGATAATAGATTTTATTTGCTTTCCAAATTTGACCAATCAACTTTCCGTCAATATCTATAACCCTATAGATATGATTGTCAGTTTGATTTCTTTGCCTTATCCGAATTTGAATAAATCTTGCGGATTGCGTGTTTTGTTTGAATGTGGTTGCTATCTTTGTTTAATTGTTTTCCTTTTAAATAAAGAAAATCCAAAAATTTGTTAGTTAGATTTAAATTAGAAATTTTGCATGTTTAGGGAACCCTAAATATATCTAGAAGATAGGATAATTATTTAATTTAAATTGGGACTTGAGATGACTTATTTCCTAGTTTAAATTAGGTGTTATTTTATTCCTAATGGATTATTTAGGTTATTTTAAGATTTCGAATTTTAATAAAAAAAAACAAAAAAAGAAGTTGTTAGATTGCATGTTATTTTAGGCATTTTTTTATTTCGAATTTTCATAAAATACCAAAAAGAAATCACTTTAGGATAAATTAAATTATCTTTTTTAGAATAGATTGCATGTTAATTTAGGCATTTTTTTTAATTCCGAATTTCATTGAAAAATACCAAAAATAAATCATTTTTCCGTCATTAATTAGGTCACGTCGTCGCATGGCATATAGTTTGCATGTTAGGCTGCATTAATTGCATGTTAATTTTTTGCACGTCATTACATATAGATTAGCTCTCATTTAAATAAGTGAAAATCCAAAAAAAATATTGAGTGAACTGCTTGTTAATTAGAAATCGTATTAGGATTGTTGATATGATTTTCTAGCTAATAATGCAGATGCTTACGTTGCTTCGAGGTAAGTAATTTTTCCAATCTTGCAATTTATTTAATGTTTTGATTATTGGGTGTTACTTTGGTGGTTTGCGCACCCGCATGATCACCTCACATGCTAGTGACTAAGTAAAAAATGGATCTAAACTGCATGCATAAATATTTTTGGAAAGAAAAGGTACCGAAAGGGCGTTAGACTAGATCTAGCGTAACCAAGTCCCCGAGCTTAGAATCTCTGGTTCGTAGGAATAAAACATATCTCCCTATGTTTTATTTAGGTTTCTAATCGACCTACCACAAATAGATTAGTGGCGACTCCAAGCATGAAAACATTTGCACGTTAAGAACTTAAATCCTAAGTTGCGAATTGGTAGGGCTTGGGAGGGCCCGAGTTAAGTTTAGTCTTAACAATCCATTAGCCTAAGAGAAAATTTTAGGTCGCGACAATAGTCACACCTTCTACAGTAGTAAACAGCCTTTGACTGTGCATTTGGTGTTGAATGAAGACAATCCAAGTCATCAACTTCCTTTAAGAACATTAAACAGGGCATTTATGAACTACAATCTAGTGAAATTTTCACCAAACCGAATGCCTAATTTCTTGTTTATCATCAACCCACGTGCTCCTACCTGGGAAGTTGCTGTGGATGACCATCTTCACAGCATCTATGGCTTTGGTTATAGGGAACTAGAAGAGGGCATCACGAGAGCGAGGCTTCATGTGGAGTTGTACTAAAGAAGTATAGATTATACCCAGTTTCGATTCGTGCAATGGCTTACGTTGCACTTTGTTCTTTATTTGTTGAAGTGACATTCTTGTGTAAAATTGTTATAGAAACGTGTCTATTGAATGGTTGACACTACACTATATTACATGTATAAAAGAGATCAGTGCTTTTACACCTTTCACAGAGGCTTCCTAAGATTGAAACCATTCTAGGATCAAACAAAACTGGCGCATTGCGAAACATCATGATCGTGTGTTTCTTCGCTTTTCTTTTAGCTTTCAGCCTAGCGAACAGAGCTATTGACGCCCTAGGCAGAACACTGTTTTTCAAAATCATCAGTCGTGTCTTGGGGTAGACATTCCTTGAGTTTAGCCAGGCTCATTGCATCATCTCTAGAAAATTTCACAGAAAGATTTGATCTTTGCAGAGAGATTCTGATGCTGATCAACATTAGTCACAGATTAAGGTGATAAATGGTATACAACTGATAGTCCATATAACAGCAAACAGCGAGAATGGCATCTAACAAAGATGAATCCATGGTAATTTGCTGAATCCTGAAGATTAAACTAGAAATCTTAAACATCCTAAATTAGCAGGTCAATCTTTTAGTCGCACTCTCTCCATCTCTATATCAATAGCCAGTATGACATGGTTCAAAATAGAAGGCCAAATCGGTTCACCCAAGAAACCTCTGGTTTTCGTCTCCCTTCAGTTGAATCACTTCCATAGTCTTATTAGCAATATTGAATAATAAACAAAGGATATGCGACAGTTGACAGGAGTGTACTCACAAGTTACAACCATGAATGAAATTGTCTATCATAACAGCAGAAACTTATGAGTAGCGTATATTCGAAATGGCTCGATAATGAGCGTTACAAGGGCTACCGCAAGTGGAATGATTTACACTTCAAGCATGGGAGGACCCATCTGCACATTTGAGTTGTTCTAGAACAAATGGAACATGATTAACTATTAAGGAGATGCAAGATACCATCCATTTGAATCTAATGAAGAATACAATTCTCACCAAGGTGACTGCTGGGCAAAAATGTTACTTCGTCTTCATATCTAAGCTGGCGTTTCTGGCAATATTCGCAGCTGTTGCCATGTCCAAGAACAACCCATGCTCCACCACTCCCTCCAGCGAAGATATCTCCTTTCCTGCAGCAGGACCGTCCTTAATCGGAGTCTTGAAATACAAGTCTACAATGTAATTTGAGTTCTGTCACGTAAGGCTTCCCGTCTCCATTCAACAGTTGCTTTGCCTCACACCCTTCTTCATTGAACAACTCTTGAAGTCTCACCTATCAACATCAGAGTTCCCAAATTGATCAGCTTCTGGCGACATTGAGAACTGAATAGTATCATGACGACTGCTTTTCAGGAGTAAAATCCTCCGTCGATTTCAGTCTAAACTACAATTAACACAGAATAGTATCATGACGACTGCTTTTCAGGAGTAAAATCCTCCGTCGATTTCAGTCTAAACTGCAATTAACACAGAATTTCTATTCAACAGCATTCTGAGTACTTAAAAGGGTCTTGCTTCAGTGTGTTCAATTTTATGAGTAAACAAAACCATCCGCTCACAAATTCACTTAATTACTGACTTAAAAGTGAAACACAGCCGATCTGTGAGTTTTTTCCAAGAGATTATCTACGCAAAAAGATGAATTGTCTGAGGTTAACCACATCAAATCCATCTGAGAACCGAATTCACAATCTGGATACTCAACCGAAGAGTCCTAAACTCATCTTGAATCAACAGGGCAACCACTTCCTAGCGCAACAACCTCGTAATTACGGAAAACAAATCCACCTTTTCCCCCCTATTTCAAAGCAGACTTACCCTAATTCGTAACCTACTGACATGGTTTAATGGACCAATTGAGTTCAGTATGGAGACACTTACCAGATTGTACTTCCAAGTGTACTTATAGATTCCCAGGATTATACATGCCTTGGGGAGCTAAAAGATAGAAAAGACGCTGTCGCTCCGCTTGCAGCTCTCTCTCTCGCCAAAGCATCCAAAATCACTGCGCTCTAATCTCTCTACAAGCTCTCAGATCGACAAATTCTCAGCCATGTATGCAGAATCAGCCAGCACAATCCAAAGAAATCAGGTAAATTCTCGGTACCCTGTCCTTGGTCGACGAGGGAAGGCTCTGATCGTGTCGACGGAGAGACGCATCTCAAGGGCTCTGCAGATGGGGCGAGCGGTGGGAGGCACAGAGGGGCGACGACATCGTGCGAGAGCTGGAGGAGCGTCAGCGTCACAAAGAGGGGAGATGGAGACGGTGATCAAGGTGAGGACGACGGAGTGGAGAGCTGAAGCAGAGGTTGTGATTGAGGTGCAGTCAACATGTGGGATTTCGCGGATGAGGTGCCAATAGCTTCAGCTTACCAATGATCTGCTAAAATTAAAGCACACATTTTAAGTACCTAATTTTTGGGTCCAAAGTATGAACCCTTTTCAAAGAGCCAGCTCAGATATTATACCAGTCAATTCTAACATGAACCACAAAAAGAGTAGAATGTTGTGAAATCTCTCTTTGAATCTTGTAGTTAATTAAATAGTTTCTTTCTCACTTTTATAGCAACCCCGTTTCATCGATTGGGGATCTTCCTCAAAAACTATTTGAAGAAATGCGAAGGCCGGTAATATAGAAATTGGACCTCATAAAGATTGAACCCCAAACAAGAGGGTTGAAGTTGACATCTATCTGCCATGCCATCACTGGCATAGAGATGACATAGAGCAAAACATACAACTCTACACACCAAAGGGCAACAATAAGCACAACTCATGCAAATCTTACCCTAGCAAAATAGCTTTTGCAAAGTTAGATTCCAAGCAACACACAAACTACGATGCTTATCAATGCCAATCTTATTTTTAATACCAGGACAACTCTCAAAACTATTTTTAACAGAACTTGATAATTTTGATTTCATTAAACATCGAGACTCAGTGATCAGTTTGACCGAACAAAGCTGCAGTACCTTGCTGCGTAGTCGATTAAAGAAACTGCACTAAAAAAATAGACGACATCGAGATTCAATGCTTAGATTACAGAACAAGCTGAGACATCTAGTACTCCCAACAGACCAACTGTTAATCCTCTCAAAAGTGGGAAGTTTATCAGGTAGTACTAACCAAGAAATGAAGCCAAATCTTGGCACATTAGGGGAGAACCACCCAAGTTTGGGCCGGTCAACATCAGCATTCTTGTTTCTGTCAATATCCCAAGCGACACAATAATTAAGGCAACCATTTGAAGAAGCTGTACATACAACTTTGTCTGCAGCTGAGGAACCAGGAAAAATCACACCACCAAACTGCAGCTTGGATGCGAACCAACACTTCAGACCTAGCAGCAGGCCATTTCCAATGAGAGTTGCGAACTACAGCCCATCCTTTGGCCTGCAGAGGAAGAAAAGAGTAATAAATTATTCTCCTTGAGAATGATTCTGGCATGCTCCCAGCATGGTGCCGCAATTTATACCAAAGAGAAATATTATCTCCATTACCCACTATTTGTATAATGCGGGGTTTCTAAATATTCCCGACTTTTAACAACTTCTTCCATGCATAAGTAGCATCTGGTTTACAGTCAAGATGGTAGCTATAGAGCCAGGCAAAACATAGAGACCACACCTCAACAACTCTACAGACACTTAAAAATACAAGCAAGATTTCACATATCCAGACTTCGAATGCCAAGGCCTCCAAACAGCTTAGGAGGACAGTCAGTGTCCCGTCTAACTTTTGCTCCCTCTTTAGCATCAAGATCTCCCTTCCAAAGGAAAGCTCTGCACTTTTGCTCAACAATTTTGAAAACTTTCTTGTGCAACAAAAAGGGTTGACACTAATAGTTAAACCAACTATGAATAACAGATTTAATAAGCTTAAGTTTACTGGCATATGAGCGGGTTTTAACTGTCCAAGCTTTAAATCTTGTTGATATTCGATGATTTCATGAGAGGCTTATAGTCCTTGTCTGAAAGTCTTCTAGACAATCCACAATTACTAGAAGAAAGAACCAAACAAGAAAATAGGGTTGGCTGATTGGTCATGCTGTTTGATTTGATTGCTGCATGTTAAACAAATGCATTTTTTAAAAGCTTAAGATGTTAGGAAACATGCCCAGCTATGTATATATAAAATATAACTTATCACTCCCCTTGCGTAGAACCGATCCCTTACACACAACAGAATGTGGACGTAATCACGTCAATGAGATAACCTGGGAAATGATAACAAGCAACATAACCGACCGGAAATTTTAAACCATTGACATGTGCTTTGATACAATGCTAGAAATGAACAAGTAGAATGCGGACAATTTGTTGGAAATTTAACAAAACAAGTAGAATGCAGACAATATGCTAATCCTTCATAAGAGAGTCTTTCTAGATTCTGATTATACCCCATGATCATTGCTTGTGTCTTTCAAACAGCTTGTCAAAAGAAATAGCAGAAACAAACCTACCCACCCTTCAAACTTTGCCAACCAGCGACGACTGAGCTATGCATCGTTGATTCCATGAAGCAGAATAAGAATAGTTATCAAAATGAACAATGGGCAAAGATTTATTGAGTGTTATCCAGGACGTGAAACGCCTTCATTTGTGTCTGTACTCAAACAGGCTAAACCATAACTCAATCTTGGATGGTCAGTAAAATGCTGGACTGGAAGGGTTGAGGGCCTTGAGGCGCAATAAATCTGTTTTCCCCCATAGATTTCGATGTGCGTCACAGTATGCTCAGAAATGAGAAGATTGCGTGGGTGGGAATAAGTACTTTGCATAGGTAAATGCAGACAGAAAGTTAATACCGAGTTCCTTCCACTTCTGGTGAATGCTGCAAAAGTAATTTTCGCACATCAGAATCAGAGATATAAGGGACATTAGTCGGGTACATTCCACAACTTAGTATATGTGTTCAAATGGAGTTTCAAGACTAAAACAGGAAAGAGGATTTAAAGCACCTAACTGCCATTAACATGACATGAACTTGCTCTATCCATCTGAAGTTCTGAGCTACACTTCTTTGATGTGATGCAACTTTCAAACATTTTCAAACTTGTATTTGCTATTTATTTATCATATAAATTTTGTCCAGACTTTAGATTCATCTAGTGGATTGAACACCGAGGAAAAATAGACACTTATTGAACAGGGAAAGAGAACATATACATACCTCTATCCCTGCGATTAATTCAAGAACCAACTAATCACGGAAAAGCTTCCACCAAAGTCAAGATCTTAAGAACAAAGCCTGCAGTGGCATCTCCCTTCTTCTCTACAATGAGAAGCAATCTCACATCCAGGGTCCCCTTCAGCATCTTCTGCTAGACTTAATACCGGTGAGGCGATGGTGAAGGAAGGGTATATAGACCTCTCTATAGGTCACTGGATCGTACTGACAAACTTCACCAATGGAATTCCAATGTAATCTGAAAGACAAGCAAGATTTAAAAACTTGGCGAATGAGACAGAGCACAGCAATGACAAAAGAATTGGCGGATGAATGCAGAAAACTGGTAGAATGCAAAAAATAAGCTGATAATCCAAATTCAAATGCAACAGTCCGTTAATAATATCCCAGACTTATGACGTTTTTGCTGGATTGATGAAATCATGAGAAGCATTTCAATGTATAGGGGAACTGATGCCAAATTTTAGAAGTAGTAAATGGCAAGATCGATCATACCAGATTTTACTCAAATATATCGAGGCATAGAAATCTACATGAGATCACACGTGCGAACCAGAGTTTATCGTTATTTCTGATGGAGTTGACAAATGTTATCCACAACCCAAATGGAGGGTGAACGAGGGAATGTACCGACCCTTCAAGAGAGATCCGGTTCTAAATTCCAATTTTACTCCACAACCATAAAATCTGAACTGACAGCAAGAGCATACCAGTCAATTGATGCTCTCGGACTGTTAAGGACAGAGAATGACCTGTAAAACATAGACAAACAATTGAATTATCGCACTTGCTCATACAAAAGCATAGCAAGGCCTGCTTGCTTGCTACTACTGAAAATGTGAAACTCAAGCTAGGCCTCACCCACATTTGCAGTTCCGATATCCGTCGCCGTTGAAGCCCGGCACTGGGTACAGCTGGTGCAGGGGCGGCTTTGGCATGGCATCCCCATCCTCCACTCCTCGTTGAACGCCTCGGATCAAGCCCCAATTAGGGGCTCCAATCATAGTTGAACGCGAGAAAAGACGATCTCTCAGAAATTCAGCTCGAAGTTCTCGAATTGCGAACCATCGGGACTTCCTTCATGTTCAACAATTTTGCTCGATTCTCAAACCTGCACCAGCACAAAAACAAACAAAACAAAAAAAAACGGGTCATGCAAAAAAGCAGAAGTCGAATCCTCTTAACAACGTAGGAAGGCAGACTAACGCACCCAACGAAGAGAAAGGAAAACAAACAGAGTCCGAGGACGAATCGAATTACCCGAAAACGACGAGAAATCCAAACCCAGAGCAGGACATGGATTTTTTTAAAACGCGGGAATTCGGCAAAAGAGAAGAACGGCACGATTCATCGCTCTCGAATCTTCTTCAACAGGCACAACAATCCCCGCGCAGGAGCCGCTGTAATCATCGCCGTCCACGCGAAGCGCCGGGAAGAAAGCACCCAGATACTACCGAGAGAAGAGGCGACGTAGGGGGGAAGGCTCCGGTGGTGCGGACGAGCGGCGGCCGGGGGCGGTGGGCGGGCGGGCGACGACGCCGTGCGAGAGCCTGAAGGAGCGGCGGCGCGACGAGGAGGGAGCGAAGGAGACGGCGCGGCGACCGTGGGGGATTTTGGACCATCGGAGTTTAGCTTTGCTTCAGCTTACCGCTACTACCGATCTTCTAAAATTAGAAGCACGCTCATTATCAAAGGGTAACGTAATAATAATAACAATATTTGGGTCTAAAAATACGAGCCCCTTTTTCGAAAGGCCAAAGCTCAAGACATCAAAGCCCCCCATCTCTTCCCCGCATATAATAGCATTCGAGAGTCCGAATCCTCCTTTTAAGTAATTGACTCCCATGGGTCATCGGTCAATGTGACCTGCGGGATTTCGCGGATGAGGGGCCAATAGCGGCCGGTCCCTTTCTTGCATCGCTCCTCCAGAATCCCACATCGTACGATCCAGAGGTGTTCTAGGGAGGGAGGGAGGCCATCCTGGGGCAACTCCCTCAGCTTCGGGCAACTAGTGATCCATAAGCTCTGGAGAGAGGGAGGGAGACTGCTGGCCAGTCTTTCCACCTTCCCCATGTCCCACATGGTGAGACGGAGCAGAGAGGAAGGGAGCGGAAGCACAAGATCCTCCTCCTCTCCCACTCCTCCCACCCTGCCGTCGATATGCAGAGACTGAAGGGAGGTGAGGGGGGTAAGCCACTCCCTCACCGGCTGCTTCATATTCCCGCAATTCCATACCGCAAGTCCCTGTAGCTGGGGAGGCAATCCTCCGTCGGGGAAGCACGTGATACTTTCACACTTTGAAATATCGAGTTCACGGAGACATGGAAGTTGATGCAACTGATTAGGTAACGATTTTATTTTCGGACACTCGTTAAGCGAAAACCTCGAGATGCCGATAGGAAGTGGAGGGAAGCACTCCAGCTCCAGAGCACGACATCCGCACAATGTCAAGGAAGTGAGATGGGACGATGTGTGCAGGCCCTGGGGTAAGCTTCTCAAATTCTCGCAACGCCAAATTTTAACCGTTTGAAGTGACTGAAAACGGTCTACATTTATCTCCGCGAGCGACTCTACTCCATCGCAACACGAAATTTCAAGTGTCTTGAGGGTCGCAGGAAAAAATCTACCCTCGCTGAAGGAAGAGGTTGGCAGAGAATTGCATTGGTAGATTCTTAATTTTTGCAGACAAGACGTCATGTCAATGCGAGTATTGCTGCCACTGCTTGGTTCATCCGGATAAATTATCAATCCTCTCGGTAAAGATTGCAACATCTCGCGTTCCTCGATGGTTAATGATATCACCGACGTCGATATACCTGTTTCGGGGAAGGACACGAGTTTTGGACAGTCCTGAACAGTCAAGTCTCTAAGAGAGAAGAGGGTGTGCATCTTGCTTGGGAGCTTCTCTAAACTGCCGCAACGCCTCAACTCGATAGTCTCGAGGTTGCCGGGCAGCTCTATATCTCCTTCTCCGGCAGCAAAAGATAGGAATTCCGGACATTTATCGACAACTAAGCTCTTTAGACAAGCAAGATCTCGGATTACATCTCTGTCTTGCCACAAGTACCTCAACTTGTGACAACATTGCATCTCCAACTTCTCTAGTTTGATCAAGGAGCTTGTAAACCCATGATTTAAGTAAGTCAGGTCACCAACTTTTTCTATGACAAGATCGGTTAGAGACGTGAGGTTCACCAAACTCTCCAGCACCCCCTTGTTACAACCTCCCAACTTTAATTTCTTGAGAGATGGAAGGCTCGTGGTAGAAAGGGAGGCATCCATACTCGGACAGGAGTAGATTTCTAGCTTTATGAGGGAACTTAGTTGATTAGGCAATCTTCCGATCAACATAGGGCAATCTCGAATGACCAGTTGCTCAAGGTGAGGGAATACAACCCCTACTTCTTCAGTACCAATGCACTCAGACCAGTCCTTCCACAATGGCATGTCCTTGAATTCCAAAGCTGTTAACGACGGAAAAGGACTTTTGGCTCCATAAAATTGAGAATCTACCTTGCATATTGCATTTAGACCTTCGATGTACAGTTCTTTCAACGAAGATAGCTGCCCGAGTGACGGTAATGTTTTGGCCCTACGACACCCATGTAAACGTAAATGTACTATCTTAACATATGAGGGGCTTCCTAACCATGACGGGAATTCTAGGCCACCATAGTAGGATATTTCGAGATTTGCAAGGTTTTGGTGTGGGCGAAGAAAGTCCAGGACTTCTGCTTCAAGCTCTTCATGCTGAAAATTTTCAAAATCATTGCACCATTGCATGTTCAACTGGCATATTCTCTCCTTCATGCATAAATTGGCATCCTTGGCATCTCCAGCTTCTCGAACCTTATGCAAATCAGAGATGCACAATTCCCCTTCGAGGTTATTCAGGTTTTTTAACTCCTTCAATCTCGACCCATTTTCTATTCCCACTACAAATTTGGACAATATCTCAAGGCCCACCAAATTACCTATATACAGAGGCATCGCTCTTAGGCTCGAAGTGTCGGTAATGTCGAGACATTTCAGATTAATGAGTTTCTCCATACCTTCTGGTAATTCGGTAAGGTTTTTACAGCCCTGCAATATCAAAACCTCTAGGGTGTACAATGCAACAATCGACTTTGGAAGCATTTTAATATTAGTATACGACAAATTGAGGTACCTTAGGTGCCTCAATGTGCCAATGCAATCCGGTACCTTTCTGATGTAATAGTGACTTAATGAAAGCACCCTCAAATACTTCAATCCAGATAACAAGTCACGTAGCACTTTCTCGGACAAATAGGACCTATCATGGTACCTTGATTTCTTTATCGATATGAAGCTCCTAAGTCTCTCCATTCGCTGAAATATCTTTAATCTTTGTGGCACAATATGATTACTACGAATGAATGAGGCGTGACGAGCAAAAAATGCATGATTTTGATAACCCTCGTACTCAAACTCCTCTAAGCTAAAATGGGTTGCACCGGCAACTAGCTGTGCTAGGTCATTCACAAGATCATGCATCAAGAATCGTGATTCATTGCTACTTGACTTTTGAAATAACGATCTAGATACGAGCTCGTCGAAATAATTCAAACCTGCATTCCAACGGTTCTTTCCTTCTTTTCCCTCTAGCAAGCCCTCTGCACTCCACAAGCAAATCAACTCATCCCTTTCAATTTCATAGTCCTTGGGAAATATAGCACAATAAGCGAAACATCTCCTCAGATTTGATGGGAGATGGAGATAGCTAAGTTTCAAAGCCGGAAGGATCTCATTTTTTTCTTCTGGTAGGTCCCAAATTTTGCTCTTTAATATATTTTTCCAATATTGGGGATCATATTTGCCGCGTAGCAGCCCGGCCAATGTCTTCGCGGCTAATGGCAACCCTTTGCATTTTTCCACTATTTTCCGACCTAATTCTTCAAGATGGGGATGACTATCGAAGTTTCCTACTTGCAAAGCATGAAATGCGAACAAGGTCATACAATCATCTTCTGACAACCCTTTGAGATAATAGGGTGAAGCACCGGCTACTAAAGCAACGCCTTTATTACGAGTCGTGACGATGATCTTACTTCCCTTTGCTCCTGATTGAAAAGGCTTCAAAAAGGCAGTCCAGTTTCCATACTTCTCATTCCAAACATCATCTAAAACAACAAGAAACTTTTTCCCTGAAAGGTTTTCTTTGAGCTTATCTTGAAGCCAATTCAGGTCCTTACCTTCACAGGGCAAATTGCCACTAGTTGTCTCCAGGATTCTCTTTGTAATAGCAAGCATGTCGAAATCATCGGAAACGCAAGCCCATGCTTTTGGATCGAAGTAGCCAGTGACTCTAGCATCATTGTAGACTTGCTGAGCGAGAGCTGTCTTCCCAACACCCCCCATCCCTACTATGGGAATCACTTTTAGATTCGCACGTGTTCTATCATTGTCTTCTCCTATCAGTAAGTCGAGGATCTCCCTTTTTTCATTCTCCCTACTAACGAAACCAGGCTCGGGCAAATGCGTGGTGGTATGCGGCTCATCCTGTCGGGGGCATGCTATTCGATTCCCCTTATTCTCTCTCAAATTCAGAGTATCTTTCCGAGCGATGACATCATTTAATCTGTCATCCATCTCTTCTATCGTGGATCTCATTTTACGGTCAAACATAAATGCTCTCGGGCTCAATTTTAAGCAACAACTCGGAAGAAGGGAGCGCACCTTGCTAGTGCCAGGTTCTGCCTTAGCCTTATTTTCCGCAGACTCTGTGGCGAATTCATCAAGCAAGTCTTCGACGTCGTAGGCCAAGTTCATGAGATCTTCGAGCCACGACTTCACCCCAAGATGGCCGGTCAGTTGCCTGTCCTCTGCATCATCTAGCACCTGGTTGATGCTGATCAGCATCTTCTCCCATTTCTTCAGCAGCTTATCGATCCCCTCACGGCGTGCAAAGTTGAGCAGCTCGCGAGAGGCCAACCTCTCGAACAGCACCGGAAGAAGGGCGCCAAGAAAGAGCTCCGCGATGGGCATGGCTTGGTTCGGGAGCGGCAGAGGATTAAACAAGAGTGTCTGGATGGTTTGAAACAAAGTGTACTGAGCAGAGAGGAAACTAGAGTTCTTATGTCCAGAACACCAGCTTCAAATGATGGGTGTGAATAGAAGACTTTTTAAGCATTAAGTACTCTAGTTAGATTCGAGATGGCTTTTGTCTTAGTGGGCATCTCTTTAGGCAGTGTCCAGGAAGCCCCGTCACAAGGGCGAAATTATTCCCAATTGTCGGTCCCCTTCCTCACCATCTCCATCGCCATCAAGCTTGCGCGCTTCACCCGCTGTTCACCTTCATTTTGTTTTCTTCTTACTTCCCTCTACTAATAATGGCAGACAAGGGGCCCATTTCTTTTTAAAATGTTTTAAAGTTGTTCTAGCAACACTGAAGCAAAGTTGATTGATCAACAAAACTGTGTCGGTGAAGCCAAAGGGAAAAAGAAGGGCTTTGACCTTGCAGTCGTGGCTTGTGCTGCTAAAGTTGAGCCCCTAGCTGAAATTGCCAATGTCGAGCTTGAATGCTGTGAAATGCCCGTCGTTGATGGAGGAAGCGGCTTGAGAAAATCCAATTCAAACCCATGGAGAGAGGAGAACATAGATCTTTCCTTTTTCCCATCCTTCTTGCCTTGCAACCTCGCAAACCGACCTGGAGCTCCCAAACATCATCAATGATAGTGAGTGCAAGTTAGCCATTGATGCTCTGCTCTACTCCAGGAAAGGCCAAGATTTAGCGTAACCTGGTCCGCCCGTTTTTCCAACAAATTATGTCTTCCCCGTACGGCTCTTCGATGATCAATGAATGACATTACTTTCTAGCAAAAAAGGAAAAGGTACAGTAAAACTGATTTATTAAATTGAATAATTATGCGATGTGTCAAACTTCTCTTTATTGATGTATATGACCATTTATTTAAAGGTCCGTTTGCAGTCTGTTGCATAACTCGGGATATCGCTCTAGTTGACTGTTGTTAACATCATCTAGCTCAGGAACCTCTATAAGTGGAGAGCGCCGGCTAACATCATTGATAAGAGTTGGACAAATTGACTCGACTATCGATTCACTAATTGATACTCGGCTCCTCCATTTCTTCCATGCTTAAGAAGTTTAGACACGAACATATCAATCGCAATGCATAGCAAGATATATCATCCTCAAAACACGAAATTGAGTATGAGAAAATTGATATGGTTTTCACTTCAATCTGTTGTAAACCTAGCATATCATACGTAATATGTTGATCACATACAATACGACATACGTACTTCAATAGTAGAAAACAAGAGAAGCCAACTAACCTGAGCGCACAACACAAGCAAGTTTGATCCGAGCCCAACGAAGAGACGTTGTGTCCTTAAGACAAATTTGCCCCCTCTTTCGGTACCCAAGGTCGATGGACAATCGTCTCCCAGGATAGAACGGATCCTTCCCTCAAAGCCGGCACTTGCTCGGAGGAAAACGGCGAACGGAACGTCGCGGAATTGATCGCACAAGAAGGAGAGATGTTTCGAAAATGCACGGCTAGCCTTTTGTTTGAAAACGAATGAGTTTTTAAAATAGCAAATCCGAAGAGTCACGAGTCAACCAGTTGGACGGATTGACCATTCAAGCGAACCGACGCAATGAAGGAACCGGTTCGGTACCCCCGAACCGTTGCAAATAAAAAATAAATGAGTTGGAAAATTTCTCCCCGTTCCCGAACCGAGCCGGCCGGACGGCGGCGGCGGCGGCGCGCGCGGGGAATGGACCGAGCTTGACGTAAGTCCACGGCTAGCCTTTTGTTTGAAAACGAATGAGTTTTTAAAATAGCAAATCCGAAGAGTCACGAGTCAACCAGTTGGACGGATTGACCATTCAAGCGAACCGACGCAATGAAAATTTCTTCCCGTTCCCGAACCGAGCCGGCCGGACGGACGGCGGCGCGCGCGGGGAATGGACCGAGCTTGACGTAAGTCCTCTCTCTTCCACAAAAGTGGGGTACCCCTTGGGGCCCAACCCTTCATGGAAGACACAAGCTAATATATCCAACTTCAAGCTCCCATCTTTCCTATGTGGGACTCTCTCCTTCATCTTTAATATCATTCAAACAATTTGATGGATTTTTGGCTCCAAAATTTGCAATTTGGAGTTCCCTCCAATTTGCTCAAAATCAAATCCCAACACAATCAAATGTTGTTCTATGGAACATTAGCTTATTAAGACTGACGAAACACAACCATACAAGTTAGGTAGTTTAAGAAGTGAGTTCGGAATTGTGGCTTGGTAATAGGTACACTATTAAAATGTCACCATTCTTCAAAGTTTCAATATTAAATGTTGTATCTTCGAAGGTTTTTATATTTCTTAAAACTACTGTACTTAAACGGTGTAGGATTGAATGTGATTCACAATGGTGATTTGGATCTCTCATTTTATTCTTGCGTTTTTTCTTCACCAAAAATCTTATTCTTAACTCACATTCAATAACATCGGCACTCTAATAAATCCAATTCTCGAAAAGCAAATGCTAATCGAGTTCGTAATTAGGTAGTTTTTATGAATCATACTCGAAATTTGTCCATATGAGATTGCCAACGTACCATATAGGATGACCGGCAATGACTGAATCATCACATTAGCAATTTCAGGCGGAAATTGGCCGAAATGATTACATGGAAAATGAATATAAATGTTTATGACTTCATTAGCCAAATTGAAAGATTTTTGCAAGCTTGGGATCATCTTGGTCTTCTCACGTCTCCCATGTCCGTCCGTTGTTTTATTCGGACATGAATAAGGTCCCACGGTCCCCTACAGGTCCTGAGAGGACAATTATGTCTGGTTTTGCTTTTGCTGTTTTCCCAAAGCAACGATAATGTGCGGAATCATTTGCAGTACCGGCAACTTTTCACATTGGCCATAGTAAGGTGCGTACTCCACTCAGGTCTTTAGTGGACGATAATGTCTCCTTTTCCTTTTGCTGTTTTACCAAAAGTAACAACTGTAGAACAATATTCAAATTGGCATTAGCTTAAATATCACAAACAATAGGGAATTACAAAGAAAAGAAATTGCAACTACAAAGTCGAAATCGATACAAACGAATACCGAGGCCTGTGTTTGACACAGTTTCCTTAAAACAGATTCGCTCCCTACAGCACGCGTCTGAGGTTTCGTGAACGTCTGTCTCCCAGGATACAACGGTAGACGACTAAGAAGTAAAACTTCAAAGCCTTCGGCGAACCTGAACAAACTCAAAAATGAACACTATCGAAAAACAAGGATAAAGCAGCGAACGTTTTTCAGAAGGAAAACAACGAACGTTTTTTCAGAAGGAAAGCAACGAACGTTTTTCAGAAGGAAAACAACGAACGTTTTTTCAGAAGGAAAGCAACGAACGTTTTTCAGAACGAAAACAACGAACGTTTTTCCAGAAGGAAAGCAACGAACGTTTTTCAGAAGGAAAACAAAGAACGTTCTTCCAGAGGAAAGCAGCGAAAAAAAAAAAAACTTCTTCCAAAAGAAGAATGATTTCGTTAAAATAGAACACAGGGGAGAGCTGTTCGGGAATAATAACGGCCAATTAAATTTGCCGTTACAAAATCAATACGCGTCAGAAATAACGGCTAATTGAATCTGCCGTTACAAAGTCAATACGCGTCAAGAATAACGGCTAATTGAATCTGCCGTTACAAATCAATTTCGTAACAGCTTGTTGCCGTTTAACGCACCATTAATTGAGTCGAAAAATTAAATCAAAAGGCTAGCAAAATTGGGCTCGTCGCGAGGCCCACTTTTCGATCCTGCAATCGTGTACGCAGGATGCGTGCTCGCGCCCAAGTTTCAGCTTGTCGGGCGTCGGATTTGCACCCCCCTGCGCCTGCGCGCGAGGCAGAGAGTTTGTGCTTTGATAGTTACCACTTCAAATAAGTGTAACTGTATATAAAGCACTCCATAGCCTTCTTCTTTTCCAATGTGGGACTAGTGCTTTTCACTTCCCACTTCCAACTCAAGGGTGTTCTTTGAGCATCAATTTCTCATTCATTCACCCATCAATTTATCCCAAATTTCCAACAATCCCCCACATGAATGAAAATTGTTTTAGTTTTGACTCTGTGATAGTGTTCAACAATTGAAACCTGCATAGGATAGGTAGGTGTTACCCTTTGAACCTTCCCTTGTGAAAGTATATTTACTTTACTAGTTGTCCAGTAGACATGATGTCCTTGAACTGTCCAGCTTTCTTATGTAAATGAACCATACACTTCACACAGGAATCATCTAAACGTTTGTTCAGTTCTCATAGTTATGTTCGTTTTGGCCATGAACATCAACCTGGTTCTGTAAGAGTTTCTAAAGAATTTAGCCCTAAATAATTCTCCTTTGAAGCGGCCCCACTTCTCTCTCACATAGGTGATTACTTAATTTTGAGTAATTTATTTACTCCACTTAAGAATCATTAAAGCAAAATTGCTATCCTTTCCTTTTACAATATCACTGATATTTTATATAGGAATGGTTTTAGGGATAACCCCCACAGTGACATCACTAAGTTTGTATAATTAGGTTGTCCCTTTGAACCTAGATCTTGGGATCTCCAGTCAATTAGGTTGGGTTTCCTTTATACCAACTTATTCTTTCACGGGCTTCAGTCCCATTCCTCTTGTCGATTTCTCAACTAACTCTCTGTTTAACCCTTTGGTTAGCGGATCAGCAATATTATCCCTTGACTTTACGTAGTCAATTGAGATAATTCCTGTTGAGAGTAGTTGTCTAATGGTATTATGTCTACGACGTATATGTCTAGACTTTCCATTATACATATTACTCTGTGCTCTTCCAATTGCAGATTGACTATCGCAATGTATACTTATTGGTGGCACAGGTTTTTGCCATTTTGGAATATCCTCTAAGAAATGGCGTAGCCATTCAGCCTCTTCACCACTTTTATCTAAAGCTATAAATTCAGATTCCATTGTGGATCTGGCTATAACAGTTTGTTTACAGGATTTCCAAGATACGGCTGCTCCTGCTAGTGTGAATACATATCCACTAGTAGATTTTGAGTCTTTTATATCAGATATCCAATTTGCATCACTATATCCTTCCAGAACAGCTGGGTATCTGGTATAATGCAGGCCATAATTCCGAGTATATCGTAAGTACCTGAATACTCTCACTATTGCTTTCCAATGGTCAGCACTCGGATTGCTCGTATATCTACTCAATTTACTAACCGTATAGGCAATATCTGGTCTAGTACAACTCATTAAGTACATTAGACTTCCAATAACTCTGGAGTATTCTACTTGAGAAATACCCTCTCCCCTATTCTTGGATAGATGAAGACTATTGTCTAATGGTGTTCTAGCAATACCAGAATCATTCATGTTGAATTTTTCAAGAATCTTGTCCACATAGTGTGACTGGTTTAAAATAAGACCTTCTGACGTTCTTGTGATTTTAATTCCTAAAATCATATCAGTAGGTCCCATATCTTTCATGTCAAATCTTGAATTCAACATATACTTGGTAGATTTGATCATTTTATCATCACTACCGACAATCAGTATGTCATCTACATAAAGACACAAAATGACATAGCCATTTGTTGTTTCTTTAGTGTAGACACATTTATCACATTCATTGATCTTAAAATCATTGGTAATCATTGCATTATCAAACTTTTCATGCCACTGTTTTGGTGCTTGTTTTAGGCCATACAATGACTTCACCAATTTACAGACTTTCCTTTCTTGTCCCGGAACTATAAAACCCTCAGGTTGTTCCATGTAGATTTCTTCATCCAAATCACCATTTAGGAAAGCTGTTTTTACATCCATTTGATGTATTTCTAAATTTCGCAATGCTGCAATTGCAATTATCATCCTAATGGAGGTTATTCTCGTCACAGGAGAATAAGTATCAAAGTAATCTAAGCCTTCTCGTTGTTTGTATCCTTTGATCACAAGTCTGGCTTTATACTTATCAATGGAGCCATCTGCTTTCATTTTCCTTTTAAAAATCCATTTGGACTTTAAAGGCTTACAACCTGGAGGAAGATTCACTAGCTCCCAAGTATGATTCTGCAAAATAGAATCAACTTCACTTTTTATTGCTTCTTTCCATAGAGGTCCCTCAGAAGAATTCATAGCTTCTGCATAATCTAGTGGTTCCTTTTCTAACAAATAAGTTAGAAAATCATTTCCAAAAGATTTTTCCACTCTTGCCCTTTTGCTACGTCTCGGTTCAAGTTCATGATCTGAATCATGAATTTCATGACTTTCTTCATTCATAGTTTCATTCTTTCGTTTAGATGAACTTGATCCATCATTGGATTTATAAGGAAATGCATTTTCAAAGAATGATGCATTCCTTGATTCCATGATTGTATTCTTGTGTATATCTGGAATTTTAGATTCATGCACAAGAAATCGATATGCATTACTGTTATGTGCATAGCCTATAAAGATACAATCCACCGTTTTAGGACCTATCTTTGTCTTCTTTGGTGTTGGAATTGCTACTTTTGCAAGACAACCCCACACTCGTAAATGTTTGTAGGATGGTCTCCTACCTTTCCATAACTCATAAGGGGTTTTGTCCTCTTTCTTTCGAGGTACCTTATTTAAAAGATAGTTGCTTGACAAAATAGCTTCTCCCCACATATTTTGAGGCAAACCTGAATTTAGTAATATCGCGTTCATCATTTCTTTCAATGTGCGATTTTTACGTTCAGCAACACCATTTGATTGAGGAGAGTAAGGCGCAGTTACTTCATGTATAATTCCGTGTTGTGCACAGAATTCACCAATTGGTACTTCATACTCGCCACCTCTATCACTTCTCAATCTTTTAATTTTCTTATTGAGTTGATTTTCAACTTCATTCTTATAGAGAACAAATTTCTCTAAGGCTTCATCTTTGCTTTTAAGCAAATACACATAGCAATATTTGGTGTTATCATCGATAAAAGTAATAAAATATTTATTACCACCTCTCGTTTGAATGAATTTCAAATCGCAGACATCACTATGAATTAATTCAAGGGGTTCGGTGTTTCTTTCAATTGTTTGAAATGATGATCTCGTTAATTTTGCCTCAACACAAATTTCACATTTATGTTTTGAATCAATTTGGAATGAAGGTATATGTTCCAAGTTAATTAATCTACGCAATGTATCATAATTAACATGTCCTAGTCTACCATGCCATAAATTGGAAGACTCAAGCAAATAAACAGAAGACTTATTATCTTTATTGATAATTGTCATCACATTGAGCTTAAAAAGCCCATCAGTTACATATCCTTTCCCCACATACATCCCAGATTTAGACAAAATAACTTTATCAGACTCAAACACCATACGAAATCCATGTTTGTTCAACAGAGATCCAGAAACCAAGTTCTTTCGAATTTCTGGCACATAGAGGACATTGTTTAGAGTCAGCTCCTTTCCTGAGGTCATCTTCAGCAACACCTTCCCTTGGCCTTCGACAACAGAAGAGGCAGAGTTTCCCATAAAAACCTTTTCCCCATTAATCGGTTCAAGGTTTGTAAATAGGTCCTTGTTTGAGCATATGTGCCTAGTGGCACCAGTGTCAATCCACCATTCTTTCGGATTGGACCCAACCAAGTTTACTTCAGAAATCACTGCAGAAAGGTTTATGTTTGACACGTCTTGAGCGATGCCATTCACCATATTTGCCTCATAATTCTTCTTCTTCGGAAGTCTGCAATCCACAGATCTATGGCCCATCTTGCCACAATTGAAGCATTTTCCTTGAAACTTGTTCTTGGAAACTCCTCCTTTTGGTCCCAACTTTGGCTTGACAATTTTCTTGTTCTTGTGGCCTTGCCTAAGCTCCACAACATTTGCCTTAGTTGTAGTAGGATTGAACCCTTTGCGTTCAAATCCTCTATTGTCTTCTTCGATTCGAAGTCTGACAATTAGCTCTTCCAGGTTCATCTCCTTTCGCTTGTGCTTGAGATAGTTCTTGAAATCCTTCCACCCAGGAGGTAGCTTTTCAATTATAGCAGCCACTTGGAAGGTTTCACTCAAGATCATTCCTTCAGCTTGGATTTCATGCAAGATCACTTGAATTTCTTGCACTTGACTGATCACAGTCTTAAAATCCACCATTTTATAATCAAGGAATCGACCGACAACAAATTTCTTTGCTCCGGCATCCTCTGTTTTATATTTCCGGTCCAAGGCTTCCCATAACTCTTTTGCCGTTCTTTTTGCACAATAGACATTGTACAACGAGTCATGTAAGCCATTCATGACATAGTTCCTGCACAAGAAATCAGAATGCTTCCAGGCTTCAACAGCGTTGAAAGCTTGCTTATCCGTTTCTCCTTCGGATAATTTAGGTGCATCCTCAGTCAAGAATCTCGCAAGATTCAAAGTGGTCAAATAAAACAGCATCTTTTGCTGCCACCTTTTAAAGTTCAGTCCGTCGAACTTTTCAGGTTTTTCGCCATGGTGCACAGGAACCGCAGGATGAACAGAGGATGAGCCAGGTAGCTGGACAGCCGTCACAGCGACACCATCGTTTGGAGCAACCACATCCACGACTTCTTTCCCAGTAGCCATTTGAATTCTCTAAAACGATGAATCTGTTTTAAGATTGTAGAACAATATTCAAATTGGCATTAGCTTAAATATCACAAACAATAGGGAATTACAAAGAAAAGAAATTGCAACTACAAAGTCGAAATCGATACAAACGAATACCGAGGCCTGTGTTTGACACAGTTTCCTTAAAACAGATTCGCTCCCTACAGCACGCGTCTGAGGTTTCATGAACGTCTGTCTCCCAGGATACAACGGTAGACGACTAAGAAGTAAAACTTCAAAGCCTTCGGCGAACCTGAACAAACTCAAAAATGAACACTATCGAAAAACAAGGATAAAGCAGCGAACGTTTTTCAGAAGGAAAACAACGAACGTTTTTTCAGAAGGAAAGCAACGAACGTTTTTCAGAAGGAAAACAACGAACGTTTTTTCAGAAGGAAAGCAACGAACGTTTTTCAGAACGAAAACAACGAACGTTTTTCCAGAAGGAAAGCAACGAACGTTTTTCAGAAGGAAAACAAAGAACGTTCTTCCAGAGGAAAGCAGCGAAAAAAAAAAAAACTTCTTCCAAAAGAAGAATGATTTCGTTAAAATAGAACACAGGGGAGAGCTGTTCGGGAATAATAACGGCCAATTAAATTTGCCGTTACAAAATCAATACGCGTCAGAAATAACGGCTAATTGAATCTGCCGTTACAAAGTCAATACGCGTCAAGAATAACGGCTAATTGAATCTGCCGTTACAAATCAATTTCGTAACAGCTTGTTGCCGTTTAACGCACCATTAATTGAGTCGAAAAATTAAATCAGAAGGCTAGCAAAATTGGGCTCGTCGCGAGGCCCACTTTTCGATCCTGCAATCGTGTACGCAGGATGCGTGCTCGCGCCCAAGTTTCAGCTTGTCGGGCGTCGGATTTGCACCCCCCTGCGCCTGCGCGCGAGGCAGAGAGTTTGTGCTTTGATAGTTACCACTTCAAATAAGTGTAACTGTATATAAAGCACTCCATAGCCTTCTTCTTTTCCAATGTGGGACTAGTGCTTTTCACTTCCCACTTCCAACTCAAGGGTGTTCTTTGAGCATCAATTTCTCATTCATTCACCCATCAATTTATCCCAAATTTCCAACAACAACAATGTCGCAAATCATTTGAAGCTAAGACTAGTGGCGCGTTTCACATGGCCATGGCACGTATGATCGGACACGAAAGAGATGAGTAATTGTACTTATAACCACGGCTTATTTTCAATCAAAATAACCACCACTTTTTTTAAAAAGAAAATACCTTTTGGGTTGCTTATTAATCAATTAATAAAATTTTATATAACTTGCATTGCACTGATTCTTTCGCATAACATGTATGACCAATTTTTTGAAAGTGGATATCTCGTTATTAAGTAAAGTGATTAAATATATAGACCTAATAATTGCCTTTTGCTTTCAAAACAACTAGAATGTGACCCTTGCTGGTGCATGGGATCGATTGAAGTTACATATCGATACATACATTTTGTGTCTTAAAATTTGTTACATTATTGTAGAAAAAACTTGCAAAGTGTATAAAGATGCTATCGATTTCATAGTGAATAGCTAATAGTAGATTAGATGAAGAAATCGGCCAATACAAAGAAAATACATATGAGTCAAACTAAGAATATACATATCGGTACATTTATTTTGATTTTTGTTTCAAAAATAAACAATCGAACTGTAATAAACTAGAAAATAAAAAAGTAAATTTGATACATAACTTACGTGATTCAATCGGTATGACCTAATTCATGAGGAGAGAAGCATAAGATTTCACTATTAATCAAGCAAATCAACGGAGGTTATAATAATGCTCGATAATTCATACAGTATTTAGCATGCACAATTCCTTGCGAAACAATCTTTAAATCTCACAAAAGAATTACATAAATCTTACCAAGATTTTGTAGTTGATTGCTGAACTAGTGTCCAAAAACGCTTGATAACAAATCAATTTTAGGTAATGGTCAAAAATAAATATTTTTTACTTTCTCTTCATTACTGTCGTTGCTACCTAGATTTGCTCTCTCAAAGATACATTATGTATAAGATTAGGGTGAAAAAATTAAGTTGCGTAGATCGGATTAAATTGCAAACCTTCAAGCTTCATTTTCCTTTTCTCTTGTTGCCAAGCAACAATGATTATATTTATAATAAAGCTTCCTCATTTTATTTGGTCCACCTGGTCAAATAAAATATGATTATTGTTTTGTGCCAGGAAGAGAGGAGCTACCTAACTTCAATCTGCCCACGAGCCATTTAAATAGGTATAACTTAATACTTAATTATTCATATCCTATTATTATAATATATGAATATTTTTAGCGGTAAAGAAATATTTGGGTCCTTAGATTAAATTTTTTGCTATGACACAATATCGTAAAAAATGGCCAATATGGAGGATTGCGCCCTTAGAATAGCTTGAGGAGGTGGACTAGTTGAATCCCGTGAAAACTGATTCAGATAGCACTTGATTGCTAAGTGAAAAAAAAGAAAAAGAAAATGTAACCTAAATAGTTTATTGGTCTCAAGGAAAAAAAATATGAAATTCCAAGACCACGAGGTCAAATAAAATAGGCTTATGTTTCATCAGGAGAATAGTGGGCTACCAAACTACAGTCCATCCAGTACAAGCATTTTGAAATGGGGATGAGATTTTTCCATTAATTTAACCATTGGTGAATGTCCACTGTAAGTACCCAACCAAACTTCCCAATTAATTGTATTTTGTCTCCAAGGTCAAAATTGAAGCAGAGGCCATCCTTCTCGCCGGCAACCTCAGGAAAGGACCTAGAGCTCTCAAACATCATAAATGAAAATGATTGCACGTTAGCCATCGATGCTCTGCTCTGCTCTCTCGCGCATTGTCCTTGGGAGATTCAACCCCGGGTCTATGCTCTCCTCATGATTGAGTGTAACCTGGCCCTCCCGTTTCTCAAACAAATAATTTATTCTTGTAGGGCACTTTAAATGATCAATGAATGACGTTACTTTCTAGCAAAAAACGAAAGAAAGTAATGGTTTGTTAAGACTCATTTATTAAATTGAAGAATTATGTAAGGTTTCAAACTTTTCTTAATTGTTGCATATGACTCATTTGTTTAATGGTCAATTTGCAGTTTGTTATATCACTTGATATATCACTCTAGTTGACTCTTCTTAACACTACTTAACTTAGTCATATGTATATATGGAGAGCACAGGCTAACACTGACTACATATCAATTTGATCTTTTGCTCCTTCATTTTGTTTTCATAGCTTAAGTAGTTTAGACATAAACATTTTTATCGCGTTCCTAACATGGGATAGTGCAAAGCAAGATCAACCATCCTTCACACATGGAATTGAACATGAAAAAATTCATAGGATTTTCGCTTTAATCAAATGATGTTCTATAAAACATTAATATATTAATACAACCAAACACTATAATAGAAATTAGGTAGTTTACATGGTGAGTCCGGAAAGGTGGCTTGATAATAGGAACATCATTAAAATGTCACCATTCTTTTAAAGTTTCAATATCTAATGTTATATTTTCAAAGTCTTTATCATTTCTTAAAATTGTTACACTTAAACGGGACAGAATTGAATATGATGAAAATGGTGATTTAAATTTCTCATTTTATACTTGTTTTCACTAGACATTTTATTCTTAACTCGGGTTCAATAATATTGGTAATATAATAAATCCAATTCTCGACAAGAAAATGCTATTCGAATTAGTAATTAGATAGTATCTATGAATCATATTCGAAATTTGTCTAGGTCAGATCACCGACCTGCTACATAGGATGGTCAGCGATGACTGGACGATCACATTAGTAATTTTAGGCGAAAATTGATCAAAAGATTATATTGAAAATTCATACAAAGATTTATAACTACATTAACAAGATTGAAAATTTTAGTGTTACGTTTCAATTCATACAATAAACGTCTTTAGGACTGAATCAGTAGCTTTTCTATCTAAAAAATTTTAGTATCAAAATGAATGCCGAACGGTAATTATGATAGTGATACTGTTTTTATCCCCATTTTTTTGGATGAGCTTTTGCATATTTAGGATCATCTTTGCCTTTTCACGTCTCACATGTCCATCCGTTGTTTGATTCAAACACGAATAATGTCGGCAATCGATTACAGGTCCTTGGAGGACAATAATGTCTGCTTCTCTTTTTGCTTCGCGAATCATTTGCAGCTAGAAACGTGGCGGGTTTCACATGGCCATGCCACGTTTGATTGGATGGACTTTAGTGAACTTTAGGACCATCTGTCTTTTCACGTCTTGCATCCGTTGTTTTATTCGGACACGAAGTAGCAAAGGTCTCTATGATAAGGTCCACCGTCCACTGCAGGTCCTTAGAGGACAATAATAGTCTCCTTGTCCTTTTGCTTTTGTCAAAAGTGGCACCATTGTCACTAGGGGCCACGGCGTTTGATTGGACACGAAAAAGTTGAGGATAACCACGGGTTTTTTCAATTGAAAAATCACCACTCGTCTTTTAAAGAAATTGCCTTGAAGGTGCTTATTAATCAATTAATGGAAGTTTTGTTGTCCTGATTTTTCCCCAGTACATGTAGGATCAATTTTTTGAAAATGGATCTCATTATTAAGTAAAATAAACATGTACACGGACCTAATGATTGCCCTCAATTTGGAAACAATTAGAATTAGACCCATGCTGATGCGGAGGATCGATTAAAGTTTACACCTCAACACGTATGTTTTATTTTTGAATTTTTTGTTTCAGTATTGTAGAAAAGATAATTTGAAAAATATTTAAATATGTAACAGGTTTCATGGTGACTTAGTTAACACTAGATAGACAAAAAAATTGGCCAATACAAGAAAATACATATAGGTCAAACTAAAAAAATACATGTCATTACATTTATCTTGATTTTTGTTGCGAAAGAATAAATGAATAACAACAATAAACGAGAAAATAGAAAAATAAAAAGAATAAATGAATAACAACAATAAATGAGAAAATAGAAAAATAATTGAATTTACTTGGTTCGATCGATATAACTTTGTTCACAGGCTAAAAAAAATATGAAATTTCAAGATCGCGAAGTCAAATAAGATAGGCTTATGTTTTATTAGGAGAATAGTGGGTCACCTAACTATAGTGCGTCCAGTACAAGCATTTTGAAATAGAGATGAGATTTTTCCATTAATTTAACGTTGGTGAATGTCCATTGTAAGTTCCCAACCAAACTTCCCAATTCATTGTATTTTGTCTGTAAGGTCAAAATTGAAGCAGAGGTCATCCTTCACGCCGGCAACCTCATGGAAGGACCTAGAGCTCCCAAACATCATAAATGAAAACGACTGCACGTTAGCCATCGATGCTCTGCTCTGCTCTCTCGCACCTTGTCCTTGGGCGATTCAACCCCAGGTCTATGCTCTCCTCGTGATTGAGTGTAACCTGGCTCTCCCGTTTCTCAAACAAATAATTTATTCTTGTAGGGCCCTTTAAATGATCACTGAATGACATTACTTTCTAGCCAAAAAAAGAGAAAAAGAAATGGTTTATTAAGACTCGCTTATTAATTTGAAGAATTATGCAAGGTCGACTCATTTGTTTAATGGTCCATTTGCAGTGTGTTTTATCACATGATATATCATTATAGTTGACTCTTCTTAACATTACTTAACTTAGTCATCTATATAAATGGAGAGCACAAGCTAACATTGACTACACATTAATTTGATCCTTTGCTCCTTCATTTTCTTTTCATAGCTTAAGTAGTTTAGGCATGAACATTTTCATCGCGTTCCTGATGGGATAGTGCATAGCAAGATCTACCATCCTTCACACATGGAATTGAACATGAAAAATTCATAGGATTTTTACTTTAATCAAATGATGTTCTATAAAACATTAATATATTAATACAACCAAACACTATCGTAGAAGCTAGGTAGTTTACATAGTGAGTCCGGAAAGGTGGCTTAATAATAGGAACATCATTAAAATGTTACCATTCTTTTAAAGTTTCAATATCTAATGGTATATTTTCAAAGTCTTTATCATTTCTTAAAATTGTTATACTTAAACGGGACAGAATTGACTGTGATAAAAATGGTGATCTAAATTTCTCATTTTATCCTTGTTTTCACTAGACATTTTATTCTTAACTCGGATTCAATAATATTGGTAATATAATAAATCCAATTCTCGACAAGAAAATGCTATTCGAGTTAGTAATTAGATAGTATCTATGAATCATATTCGAAATTTGTTTAGGTCAGATCACTGGCGTACTACATAAGATGGTCAGCAATGACTGGACGATCACATTAGCAATTTTAGGCGAAAATTGATCAAAAGATTATATTGAAAATTCATACAAAGATTTATAACTACATTAACAAGATTGAAAAATTTAGTGTTACGTTTCAATCTATATAATAAACGTCTTTAGGACTGAATCAGTAGCTTTTCTATCTAAAAAATTTTAGTATCAAAATGAATGCCGAACGGTAATTATGATAGTGATACTGTTTTTATCCCCATTTTTTTGGATGAGCTTTTGCATATTTAGGATCATCTTTGCCTTTTCACGTCTCACATGTCCATCCGTTGTTTGATTCAAACACGAATAATGTCGGCAATCGATTACAGGTCCTTGGAGGACAATAATGTCTGCTTCTCTTTTTGCTTCGCGAATCATTTGCAGCTAGAAACGTGGCGGGTTTCACATGGCCATGCCACGTTTGATTGGATGGACTTTAGTGAACTTTAGGACCATCTGTCTTTTCACGTCTTGCATCCGTTGTTTTATTCGGACACGAAGTAGCAAAGGTCTCTATGATAAGGTCCACCGTCCACTGCAGGTCCTTAGAGGACAATAATAGTCTCCTTGTCCTTTTGCTTTTGTCAAAAGTGGCACCATCGTCACTAGTGGCCACGACGAGTTGAGGATAACCACGGGTTTTTTAAATTAAAAAATCACGACTCGTCTTTTAAAGAAATTGCCTTGAAGGCGCTTATTAATCAATTAATAAAAGTTTTATTGTCCTGATTTTTCCCCCAGTGCATGTAGAACCAATTTTTTGAAAATGGATCTCATTATTAAGTAAAGTGAACATGTACACGGACCTAATGATTGCCCTTGATTTCAAAACAATTAAAATTAGACCCATGCTGATGCGGAAGATCTCATTATAGTTTGCGACATTTGATGTGTTTATCATACTTCAGAATTATCTCATCACCAAAGGAGATCTACTGGCATTCGAGAGAGAGAGAGACCACGACTAGGTGTTAAGAGCAGTTCACAGATGACATTAGTCTTGTATCCAATGATGCAATTTCTACTCGAAATCTAAGTAACCCAAATTTCGAATCTAAATTAGATCCTTTTGTGACCAAATGAGTACTAGCGATCAAACAATTACTAGATTTTGTCTTTGGACATTTATTCCAATCACTTCACCACACTTTTCTTTCACTTGTTTTTTAATTGGACTATGTCAAATTGAGAGCGCAACATTGATCCCCATGATTTTATATGTGCAAAATCTTGGTTTGGATTTAGATTCCACCAAACCAAGGAATACTGAGAACGCGGGATTAAAGATCCATAGGATATGGTAAGACGCTTGGAGGGGCAAAACACATGAAAACTACAATAGGACTTAACATCATATTTACACGTATTAACTCAAGATTATCATTACAATCGAGTGGCTTCATTTATTGTAATAGTTGAACATGTCTTTCAACGGGGTCAATTGCTAAATTTGTTAGCTTACATCCATATTTCGTGTATCTCTCTATTTCTTCCTTTTATTAGTCGTTTCTAGACTCGTCAAAATGTATCTAAAACCCATTTATTTACTCAAAGTTGTTGAAATGAGTCATAGATGGTCACCTCAAATATGAGGAACCTAGTCATAATGATTTTTTAAATTGAAAGCTTAAAATAAATGGTTTAAATTATGAACCCATTTCCAATCCCCTTAAGAAAGTGCTCAATAATTCAAGGCATAACTGCTCTAGGGGTGTCGATGGGTCGGGTTTCCGAAAACAAGATGTCAAACCCAACCCACCTCCACCTCCACCTCCAAGCCCAGTCTCTCTCTGCTCTCCCTCCAGCCTCACTTTCTCGCCCTCAGCCTGCAAAATAATCTCCACAAAGCCTTTGAGAATAAAGCCCTCTTGTGACATATATGCGTTTCTCCCATCATCTCTTGGGGTCTTGTGGCCCTGCTTTTCAAGGTTAATTGCACCAGGTTTTGGCTTTCTTCAGTTCTTAGATGAAGCAAGAAAGCACAGAAGAGAGGAAGCAAGTCCTAGAGCTCTCTGCGCTAGTCCTAAAACTATTTCAGGGAGTACGATAAGCTTTTCGCTCCTAACCACAGGTCGTCCAACAACGAGAACTGGTTCGGTCCTCCACTAGGTACTAACCTAATTTCAACCTGCTCGTGGTTAGGTCGCCTAGTTCGGGTCTAAAATCACTGACTTAACGCCCACTCGCTTTTAGCACGACTCCGATTAACAATCATAACTCGCAAGCTCATTCTGCAAACAAGCTTTCACTTTTGTAGATGCAGGTTCTTTTACCCTTTCCCTCATGTTCACCACCGGTGACCGAGTAGTATTTCACCTTGTAGGCAAAGATAGTATTCTATGTAACAACATTTAGGGAGCATTTTCTTATGCATTTGTATGATAATAATGGATGTTTATAAATTTTTATGTGCTTAACTTTGTCATATTTTTTATTTTTTCTAAAGTGTCTTTTTAAACATCATGTAGTGATGACATGAAAAATAATGGTTATAGGACCACTACATTCACAGAATAAATGAAAGTTAAATAATTAAAATACACGGACTACAACGTAATGACACATATTAATATTATAATTGAACGAAATGTGTACAAAAACTGGTAAATAGTTCTTTTCACTCTTATTTATGCTTAGGTTATTTTTTGAATAATAGTTTTCAGTAAAATAAAGAGAAATGTCAATTCATTAACTCAATAATTCATTAGCTATCAAGTAAATGAACTATTTCTTTTGGAAGATGGGAACATCGATTTTGTTCCAAATGGAGAAGAAAAGTAAAAAATCAAAAAAAGAAGGCAAGAAATAATCATAAAAAATCATGAGTGGGCCCCAGATTTAATCTTAACAAATGTTGTTTGAGAGGAGCATAGGTAGTTTCGTCTCGAAAAAAGAAAAAAAATAATATTAAATCAAGAGTGGGATCCGCAAGAAATAATATAGTCAAATCATTATGATAAGAGGTGTCATGAGTCAATAACAGAGTGAAAATAGCGTGAGCCAATAACATTTGTCATAATCCAAACATTAGAGTAACATAAAAAGCTTCCAAACAAAGCAAATGCCAAAAGAACTGCAAAACAAAACACAACCCAAAAATCCAAAAGTGTAGTTTACGGCCATAAATATGCTCTCATCCCAAAAGATCATATGTGTCGCACCGTAAAAAAAAAAATCAGCAGCCGATCTAGAAACGTCAAATCTTCCCATCTAGAAACTACAGGTTGGAGTGCACGCCTAGGTTCGGCATCCTCGACACCATCCTACACAAAGACGACAACAACAATATGTTGAAGCACCATAAATTGAACACGTCTAAGAAAGTAGATTTAGATTAGGAGAGAAAAACTCCTAGATTAAGATTACACCTAAATCAAGAGATAAGAGTTTTCACCAAATCTCAGAAAAGTCATAGAACCACATCCCAAACATCCTGCTGGCTAGATTGGTGACAACATTCTCACAAAAATTTCAGCTGCAAACAGATTTATTCATCATGATGAGCGAAGAAAAGCAACAACAACGAGCAGAAGAAGACGCCAAATAAGATGAAAAAAGACTCAGATTAGATCGGGAGAAAAAAAGAGAAAATCAAAACCTAAAAAAGAAAAACAGACATAGCAGGCTCTCAACTTCAGAAATTGGTGTTGAGAGCCTACAGGTGAAGTTTCCTTTGAGGGAGGGAATTTTTGGGGGAGAGAGGGTTGTCAACAAAGAGTCAGATTTCATTATCCAGAGGATGCTTGAGTACGTGAATAATGCATTATTTTAAGATAAGATACCGTTTGATAATACCCAAAAATGACCAATTTTTTTAATTAATATGATGCCTATAGAAGACTCGATATTGGATAATGTTAACCATCGACGAGTTATCGAGGATAAAGAAGCTTGTCGATGAATATGAATATCAACAATTGACATAACATTTGTACAAAAGTTCAATTTCGACCGATAGTACTATTGATAAGATATTGATGGCAGAAGGACTAGTTCATTATTATGAATAATGATGAAGAAGTTTTTTTTTTTATCAGCATACAATAATTATTGGTCGACAAGTGGCACTTAAAATAAATTTAGTTTGTGTTGAAAGTAAAACCGACGATGGCAAAGATGCCGATTCAGAAGTTATAGACAGTTGGACATGCAATCGTAGAGCCTTTCCAAAGATATAGCTTAGAAGCCACATTAAAAGCGCTCTGAAGTTGAGCCCAGCGACAACTAAAAGTTGCAACTATTTATAGATAAGATGAAAGCGCACTTATGAAGTGTGATCATAGAGCCGAATATCACGGATATGCGGTTGTAACTTTTAATTTGAATATTAAACGCTTAAAAGCAGTTACTTTGTGTAATATATAAGCTGCGTTGAATCATTGTAGAGAGCTCCCGATCATCAACACGAAAAATGCATCTTTTAAATTTATCGTTACAACTTTCCACCTCTTGCATTGCTTCCGTTTAAAGTGATCACTTCTAATTCCCGTTCTCGATCATGCTGAACACTTCTTGTTCAAATTGCCACAGAGTCCGATTCGAATAATGACCGATGATCCAACCTTAGGTGCGAGGTATTGCATCGTATGGAGCCGTTCCCGGCGATCCATATACGAAATGCTCAGTTAGCTAATTTGAAAGCAAAATATATGGCAAACTAATGGAGCGGAGTTCATGTTTTAGCTTTGATGAAATAGTACAATTACCCAGCTTGCAACGTGTATATGGGCTCTTTGAGCATAGTGTTATGACTAGTTAGGTTTAATTTGGTGATTTTAAATTACTTTGAGTGGTCAACTTACACTCATACTCTAGACGATTCTTGCATTTAATAGGTAGATAGTAAGTAGGGAGATTGGATCTCCACCGTTAGATTAATAAGAGATCTATGGTTGTAATTAAAGGAGTTTATGTATAAATAAGATCTATCGGTGTCATACAAATCCAATTCTTCACGATCGAGCGTGGGCCGCACGGTTCGGGATCTCAAGCGTCAGTCCGCGACACGAGAAGATACAATACTAAGTAAAATTTATGAAGTTTTCCTTCTTCTTGAAACATTAATTTTTGGCACGTATCATGTATCCATATTTCCATAAGCCATAGTCGCAAGCAACAAACGAGAACCCTAGTAATCAACGTCTCCTTGTAGTCATCACCTCCAGGCGTCTCCCTCCCACCCCCTCCCTGCCCCCGGAGACGGTAACACAGAGCACCGAGCGTTCCGTACCCAGTCACCGCTGGTGGCAACCGATGCCGTCGCTCCTGGTAAAATGTTTGAACATTTTAGCTCTCTGCCCCCGCGCACGTCTACTACTGTTTCAATGCCGTTCAGTGGAATTTGAGAAGCTTCAGGTGATTTGGGTTTCGATGGTTAGGTCGGGTGGCTGTCAGAATGAGAGTGGTTTTCGATATAATGTCCTGGGTCATGGCTGTTTTCTTGAATCGGCTGATGCTAGCTGTGGTCTGTTCCGTCGTGTTGATGGAGATTCAGTAGTTCTTTGTCGGAATTTTACAGGATTCGGTGTCTTCTTGCATGAACTCTATTCTCTTGATTAAGTGGCTTGATTCATTGTTTGTATTTAGATTGAAGCACCCTTTATGGTAGATATACGGAGAGACGTAATGGGTTCTGTCATTATTTGGATGCTGTATTTATGATTCCGGGCCTATCATTGTTCTTTTGCAGGAGTCGGTGTGGTGATTCTGTTTCCATCGGAATCTTGGACGAATTATCGTCTCCGAGGTAATATAGAGCCGTCGTGTCTGATCTTTTGCTCTGTTGCTTCTGTGTGTTCACTTTTACGAGTAAACAAAACCATCCGCTCCCAATTTCACTTAGGGCTTGATTGGTAAGTTACCAAATGATAAAAATTTTTGTTCTTTTGTTCCTAAAATCAGTTTGAAAACAGAAATTCATTTGTTAAAATTTTTGTGCCCAGGTATAAATTTGCAAAAAATTGTTTCCAGAATCAGTTTTGAAACAGAATTAAGAAGCAAAAAAATAAGCTTTTTGATTTTGGAAACAAGAATCAGAATTGAAAAAAAAGAATTTTTTTCTTCTTTTTCTTTCCTGTTCCTTCTGTTCTTCTTCTTCTTCTTCTTCTTCATTCTCCAACCATCGGCGACACAAGCGAGAGCCGGCGCACTCCTCGCCGGCCATCGGCGAGGACGTCACAACCCTCACCCAGGCCGCAAGCCTCGAGGGCGGCCCTCGCCGGCTCGGGCTGGGGCTGGAAAAGGTCGACGAGGTCCACCCTTGCCGAATCCGGCGAGAGCAACCCTCGCCCGGGCCGCAAGGGTCCAACCCTTGCCGGATCTGGCCATGGCCGAGAAGGAGGAGAAGAAAAAAAGAAAAAAAAGAAATAAATATTTAAAATACTATTAATAAAAAGAAATTTTTTACCGTTACCAAACGCATTTTTATTCTTTTTTTATTTCAAGGATGGAAATTTTGAACCGTTACCGAATGCCTTCAAATGCTTAAAATTAGTTCCCGAGCACAGAATCGTTACCATACGCACCCTTAATTGCTGACTTAAAAATGAAACACAGCCGATTTTCGAGTTTTTTCCAAGACATCTTCAAAGCAACCACTTCCTAGTGCAATAACTTCATAATTACAGAAAAAAAATCCGCCTTTTCCCCCCTATTTCAAAGCAAACTTGCCCTAATTCGTAACCTACTCACGAGGTTTAATGGAGCGATCGAGTTCAGGTTTAAAAGAGAGAAATGACGCCGTTGCTCCGCTTTCAACTCTCTCTCGCTGAAGCATCCAAAATCACTGCGCTCTAATCTCGCGAGCTCTCGGATCGACAAATTCTCAGCCGTGTCTGCAGAATCAGCCAGCACAATCCAAAGAAATCAGGTAAATTCTCCGTACCCGGTCCTTGTCGACGAGGGAAGGCTCTGATCGTGTAGACAGAGAGACGCATCTCAAGGGCGCTGTAGATGGGGACGAGCGGTGGGAGGCACAGAGGGGCGACTACATCGTGCGAGAGCTGGAGGAGTATCGGCGTGACAAAGAGGAGAGATGGAGACGGTGATCAAGTGAGGAGGACGGAGTGGAGAGTTGAAGCAGAGGTTGTGATTGAGGTCCAGTCAACATGTGGGATTTTCGCGGATGAGGTGCCAATAGCTTCAGCTTACCAATGATCTGCTAAAATTAAAACACACATTTTAAGTACCCAATTTTTGGGTCCAAAGTGTGAACCCTTTTCAAAGAGCCAGCTCAGATATTATACCGATCAATTCTAACATGAACCAAAAAAAGAGTAGAACGTTGTAAAATCTCTCTTTGAATCTTGTAGTTAACTAAATAGTTACTTTCTCACTTTTGTAGCAACTCCGTTTCATCGATTGGGGATCTTCCTCAAATACTGTTTGAAGAAATGTGAAGGCCAGTAATATAGAAATTGGACCTCATAAAGATTGAACCCCAAACAAGAGGGATGAAGTTGACATCTATCTGCCATGCCATAACAGGCATAGAGATGACATGGAGCAAAACATACAACTCTACACACCAAAGAGCAACAATAAGCACAAACTCAAGCAAACCTTACCCTAGCAAAATAGCTTTTGCAAAGTTAGATTCCAAGCAACACACAACCTACATGCTTATCAATGCCAATCTTATTTTTAAGACCAGGACAACTCTCAAAACTATTTTTAGCAGAACTTGATAATTTTGATTTCATTAAACATCGAGACTCAGTGATCAGTTTGACAGAACAAAGTTGCAGTACCTTGCCGCGTAGTCGATTAGAGAAACTGCACACAAAAAATAGACGACAGTGAGATTCAATGCTTAGATTACAGAACAACCCAAGACATTTAGTACTGCCAGCAGACCAACTGTTAATCCTCTCAAAAGTGGGAAGTTTATCAGGTAGTACTAACCAAGAAATGAAGCCAAACCCTGGCACATTAGGGGAGAACCACCCAAGTTTGTGCCAGTCAACATCAGCATTCTTGTTTCTGACAATACCCGAAGCGACACAAGAATTAAGGCAACCATTTGAAGAAGCTGTACATACAACTTTGTCTGCAGCTGAGGAACCAGGAAAAATCACACCACCAAACTGCACCTTGGATGGGAACCAACTCTTCAGACCTAGCAGCAGGCCATTTCCAATGAGAGTTAAGAACTACAGCCGATCCTTTGGCCTGCAGAGGAAGAAAAGAGTAATAAATTATTCTCCTTGAGAATGATTCTGGCAAGATCCCGGCATGGTGCCACAATTCATACCAAAGAGAAATATTATCTCCATTACCCACTATTTGTATAATGCGGGGTTTCTAAATATTCCTGACTTTTAATAACTTCTTCCATGAATAAGTAGCATCTGGTTTACAGCCAAGATGGTAGCTATAGAGCCAGGCAAAACATAGAGACCACACCTCAACAACTCTACGAACACTTAAAAATACAAGCAAGATTTCATAAATCCAGACTTCGAATGCCAAGGCCTCCAAACAGCTTAGGAGGACAGGCAGTGTCCTGTCTAACTTTTGCTCCCTCTTTAGCATCAAGATCTCCCTTCCAAAGGAAAGCTCTGCACTTTCGCTCAACCATTTCGAAAACTTTCTTGTGCAACAAAAAGAGTTGACACTAATAGTTAAACCAACTATGAATAACGGGTTTAATAAGCTTAAGTTCGCTGGCATATGAGCGGGTTTTAACTGTCCAAGCTTTAAATCTTGTTGTAATTCGATGATTTTATGAGAGGCTTATAATCCTTGTCTGAAAGTCTTCCAGACAATCCACAGTTACTAGAAGAAAGAACCAAACAAGAACATAGGGTTGGCTGATTGGTTATGCTGTTTGATTTGATTGCTGCATGTTAAACAAATGCATTTTTTCAAAAGCTTAAGATGTTAGGAAACATGCCTAGCTATGTATATATAACATATAACTTAACACTCCCCTTGCGTAGAACCGATCCGATCCCTTACAGAAAACAGAATGTGGACGTAATCAAGTCAATGAGATAACCTGGGAAATGATAACAAACAACATAACAGACGGGAAAGTTTAAACCATTGACATGTGCTTTGATACAATGCTAGAAATGAACGAGTAGAATGTAGACAATTTGTTGGAAATTTAACAAAACAAGTAGAATGCAGACAATATGCTCATCCTTCAGAAGAGATTCTTTCTAGATTCTGATTATACCCCATGATCATTGCTTGTGTCTTTCAAGCAGCTTGTCAAAAGAAATAGCAGAAACAAAGCTACCCACCCTTTAAACTTTGCAAACCAGCGACGACCGGGCTATGCATCGTTGATTCCATGAAGCAGAATAAGAATAGTTATCAAAATGAATAAAGCGCAAATATTTCATTGAGCGCTATCCAGGACGAGAAACGCCTTCATTTGTGTCTGTACTCAAACTGGCTAAACCATTCCTTAATCTTGGATGGTAAAATGCTGGACTGAAAGGGTTGAGGCGCAATAAATCTGTTTTCCCCCATAGATTTCGATGTGCATCACAGTATGCTCAGAAATGAGAAGATTGCGTGGGTGGGAATAAGTACTTTGTATCGGTAAATGCAGACAGAAAGTTAATACCGAGTTCCTTCCAATTCTGGTGAATGCTGCAAAAGTAATTTTCACATATCAGAATCAGAGATATAAAGGACATTAGTCAGGTACATTCCATAACTTAGTAAATGTGTTCAAATGGAGTTTCAAGACTAAAACAGGAAAGAGGATTTAAAGCACGTAACTGCCATTAACATGACATGAACTTGCTCTACCAACCTGAATTTCTGAGCTACACTTCTTTGATGTGATGCAACTTTCAAACATTTTCAAACTTGTATTTGCTATTTATTTATCATATAAATTATGTCCAGACTTTAGATTCATCTAGTGGATTGAACATCGGGGAAAAACAGACACTTATTGAACAGGGAAAGAGAACATATACATACCTCTATCCCTGCGAGTAATTCAAGAATCAACTAATCACGGAAAAGCTTCCACCAAAATCAAGATGTTAAGAACAAAGCCTGCACTGGCATCTCCCTTCTTCTCTACAATGAGGAGCAATCTCACATCCAGGGTCCCCTTCAGCATCTTCTGCTAGACTTAATACCAGTAAGGCGATGGTGAAGGAAGGGTATATAGACCTTTTTATAGGTCACTGGATCGTACCGACAAACTTCACCAATGGAATTCCAATGTAATCTGAAAGGCAAGCAAGATTTAAAGACTTGGCGAATGAGACAGGGCACAGCGATGACAAAAGAATTGGTGGATGAACGCAGAAAACAGGTAGAATGCAAAAAATAAGCTGAGAATCCAAATTCAAATGCAACAGTCCCTTAATAACATCCCAGACTTATGACGTTTTTGCTGGATTGATGAAATCATGCGAAGCATTTCAATGTATAGGGGAACCGATGCCAAATTTTAGAAGTAGTAAATGGCAAGATCGATCATACCTGATTTTAATAAAATATATCAAGGCATAGAAATCTACATGAGATCACACGTGCAAACCAGAGTTTATTGTTATTTCTGTTGGATTTGACAAATGATATCCACAACCCAATGGAGGGTGAACGAGGGAAGGAACTGACCCTTCAAGAGAGATCCTGTTCTAAATTCCAATTTTACTCCATAACCATATAATCTGAACTGACAGCAAGAGCATACCAGTCAATTGATGCTCTTGGACTTTTAAGGACAGAGAAGACCTGTAAAATATAGACAAATAATTGAATTATCGCACTTGCTCATACTAAAGCATAGCAAGGCCTGCTTGCTTGCTACTACTGAAAATGTGAAACTCAAACTAGGCCTCACCCACATTTGCTGTTCTGATATCCGTCGCCGTCGAAGCCCGGCACCAAGCACAGCTGGTGCAGGGGCGGCTTTGGCATGGCATCCCCATCCTCCACTCCTCGTTGAACGCCTCAGATCAAGCCCCAATTAGGGGCTCCAATCCTCGTTGAACGCGAGAAAAGACGATCTCTCAGAAATTCAGCTCGAAGTTCTCGAATTGCGAACCGTCGAGAAGTTCGCGACTTCCTTCATGCTCAACAATTTTGCTCGATTCTCAAACCTGCACCAGCCAAAAAAAAAAGACAAAACAAAAACGGGTCATGCGAAAAAGCAGAAGTCGAATCCTCTTAACAACGTAGGAAGGCAGACTAACGCACCCAACGAAGAGAAAGGAAAACAAACAGAGTCCGAGGACGAATCGAATTACCCGAAAACGACGAGAAATCCAAACCCAAAGCAGGACATGGGTTTTTTGAACACGCGGGAATTCGGCAAAAGAGAAGAACGGCACGATTCATCGCTCTCGAATCTTCTTCAACAGGCACAACAATCCCCGCGCAGGAGCCGCTTTAATCATCGCCGTCCACGCGAAGCGCCGGGAAGAAAGCACCCAGATACTACCGGAGAAGAGGCGACGAGGGGGGAAGGCTCTGGTGGTGTGGACGAGCGGTGGCGGGGGGCCGGCGGGCGACGACGCCGTGCGAAAGCCTGCAGAAGCGGCGGCGCGACAAGGAGGGGGGAAGGTGACGGCGCGGCGACTGTGGGGTATTTTGGACCATCGAAGCTTCGCTTTTGCTTCAGCTTACCACTACTACTGATCTTCTAAAATTAGAAGCACGCTCATTATTATTAAAGAGTAACGTCATAACAATAATATTTGGGTCTAAAAATACGAGCCCCTTTTTCGAAAGGCCGAAGCTCAGACATCAAAGCCCCCATCTCTTCCCCGCATGTAATAATATTCGAGAGTCCGAATCCTCCTTTTAAGTAATTGACTCCAACGGGTCCCAGGTCAATGTGACCGTGACATGCGGGATTTCGCGGATGAGGGGCCAATAGCAGCCGGTCCCTTTCTTGCATCGCTCCTCCAGAATCCCACATCCCCTGATCCAGAGCCATTCTAGGGAGGGAGGGAGGCCATCCTGGGGCAACTCCCTTAGCTTCGGGCATTCTTCGATCCATAACGTCCGTAGAGAGGGAGGGAGACTGCTCGACAGTCTTTCCGCATTCTGCATTCCTGCGATTCCGAGAACGAGCAAAGAGGAAGGGAGCGGAAGCCAAAGATCCTCCTCCTCTCCCAATCCTCCCACGCTGCCATCGATGTTCAGCAATTCGAGCGAGGTGAGGGGGTTAAGCCACACCCTCACCGGCTGCTTCATATTCCCGCATACCATTACCGTAAGTTTCTGTAGCTGGGGGGGGCAATCCTCCGTCGGGGAAGCGCGCAATACTCTCACACTTTAAAATTTCGAGTTCACGGAGACATGGAAGTCGATGCAACTGGTCAGGTAACGATTTTATCTTTGGACACTCCCCAAGCGAAAACCTCGAGATGCTGATAGGAAGTGGAGGGAAGCACTCCAGCTCCAGAGCAGGACATTTCTCCAATGTCAAGGAAGTGAGATGGGACAGTTTGTGCAGGCCCTGGGGTAAGATTCTCAAATTCTCACAACACCTAATTACAATCTGTTGAAGCGACTGAAAACGGTCTCCATTTATTTCCACGAGCGACTCTACTCTATTGCAAAATGAAATATCAAGTGTCTTAAGGGTCGCAGGTAAAAATCTACCCTTGCTGAAGGGAGAGGCTGGCAGAGAATGGCATCCGTTGATTATTAATTCTTGCAGACAAGACGTCATGTCAATGTAGGTATTGCTGCCACTGCTTGGTTCATCCGGATGAATTCTCAATTCTCTTGGTAAAGATTGCAACATCTCGCATCTCACGATGGTTAATGATATCACTGACGTCGGTATACCTGTTTCGGGGAAGGACACGAGTTTTGGACAGTCACGGACGGTCAAGTCTCTAAGAGCGGAGAGGGTGTGCATCTTGCTTGGGAGCTTCTCTAAATTGACGCAATTTGTCAATTCGATAGTCTCGAGGTTGCCGGGCAGCTCTATATCTCCTTCTCCGGCCGCAAAAGATACGAATTCGGGACAACCGTAGACGAGTAAGCTCTTTAGACAAGCGAGATCTCGGATTACATCACTGTCTTGCCACAAATACCTCAACTTGTGACAACGTTGCATCTCCAACTTCTCTAGTTTGATCAAGGAGCTTTTAAACCCATGATTTAAGTAAGTCAGGTCATCAACTTCCATGACAAGATCGGTTAGAGATGTGAGGTTTACCAAACTCTCCAACACCCCCTTGTTACAACCTCCCAACTTTAATTTATTGAGAGATGGAAGGCTCATGGTAGAGAGCGAGGCATCCATACTCGGACAGGAGTAGATTTCTAGCTTTTTGAGGGAACTTAGTTGACTAGGCAATCTCCCGATCAACATAGGGCAATCCCGAATGACCAGTTGCTCAAGGTGAGGGAATACAACCCCTACTTCTTCAGTACCAATGCACTCAGACCAGTCCTTCCACAATGGCATGTCCTTGAATTCCAAAGCTGTTAACGACGGAAAAGGACTTTTGGCTCCATAAAATTGAGAATCTACCTTGCATATTGCATTTAGACCTTCGATGTACAGTTCTTTCAACGAAGATAGCTGCCCGAGTGACGGTAATGTTTTGGCCCTACGACACCCATGTAAACGTAAATGTACTATCTTAACATATGAGGGGCTTCCTAACCATGACGGGAATTCTAGGCCACCATAGTAGGATATTTCGAGATTTGCAAGGTTTTGGTGTGGGCGAAGAAAGTCCAGGACTTCTGCTTCAAGCTCTTCATGCTGAAAATTTTCAAAATCATTGCACCATTGCATGTTCAACTGGCATATTCTCTCCTTCATGCATAAATTGGCATCCTTGGCATCTCCAGCTTCTCGAACCTTATGCAAATCAGAGATGCACAATTCCCCTTCGAGGTTATTCAGGTTTTTTAACTCCTTCAATCTCGACCCATTTTCTATTCCCACTACAAATTTGGACAATATCTCAAGGCCCACCAAATTACCTATATACAGAGGCATCGCTCTTAGGCTCGAAGTGTCGGTAATGTCGAGACATTTCAGATTGATGAGTTTCTCCATACCTTCTGGTAATTCGGTAAGGTTTTTACAGCCCTGCAATATCAAAACCTCTAGGGTGTACAATGCAACAATCGACTTTGGAAGCATTTTAATATTAGTATACGACAAATTGAGGTACCTTAGGTGCCTCAATGTGCCAATGCAATCCGGTACCTTTCTGATGTAATAGTGACTTAATGAAAGCACCCTCAAATACTTCAATCCAGATAACAAGTCACGTAGCACTTTCTCGGACAAATAGGACCTATCATGGTACCTTGATTTCTTTATCGATATGAAGCTCCTAAGTCTCTCCATTCGCTGAAATATCTTTAATCTTTGTGGCACAATATGATTACTACGAATGAATGAGGCGTGACGAGCAAAAAATGCATGATTTTGATAACCCTCATACTCAAACTCCTCTAAGCTAAAATGGGTTGCACCGGCAACTAGCTGTGCTAGGTCATTCACAAGATCATGCATCAAGAATCGTGATTCATTGCTACTTGACTTTTGAAATAACGATCTAAATACGAGCTCGTCGAAATAATTCAAACCTGCATTCCAACGGTTCTTTCCTTCTTTTCCCTCTAGCAAGCCCTCTGCACTCCACAAGCAAATCAACTCATCCCTTTCAATTTCATAGTCCTTGGGAAATATAGCACAATAAGCGAAACATCTCCTCAGATTTGATGGGAGATGGAGATAGCTAAGTTTCAAAGCCGGAAGGATCTCATTTTTTTCTTCTGGTAGGTCCCAAATTTTGCTCTTTAATATATTTTTCCAATATTGGGGATCATATTTGCCGCGTAGCAGCCCGGCCAATGTCTTCGCGGCTAATGGCAACCCTTTGCATTTTTCCACTATTTTCCGACCTAATTCTTCAAGATGGGGATGACTATCGAAGTTTCCTACTTGCAAAGCATGAAATGCGAACAAGGTCATACAATCATCTTCTGACAACCCTTTGAGATAATAGGGTGAAGCACCGGCTACTAAAGCAACTCCTTTATTACGAGTCGTGACGATGATCTTACTTCCCTTTGCTCCTGATTGAAAAGGCTTCAAAAGGGCAGTCCAGTTTCCATACTTCTCATTCCAAACATCATCTAAAACAACAAGAAACTTTTTCCCTGAAAGGTTTTCTTTGAGCTTATCTTGAAGCCAATTCAGGTCCTTACCTTCACAGGGCAAATTGCCACTAGTTGTCTCCAGGATTCTCTTTGTAATAGCAAGCATGTCAAAATCATCGGAAACGCAAGCCCATGCTTTTGCATCGAAGTACCCAATGACTCTAGCATCATTGTAGACTTGCTGAGCGAGAGCTGTCTTCCCAACACCCCCCATCCCTACTATGGGAATCACTTTTAGATCCCCACGTGTTCTATCATCCTCTTCTCCTGTCAGTAAGTGAAGGATCTCCCTTTTTTCATTCTCCCTACTAACAAAACCAGGCTCGGGCAAATGCGTGGTGGTATGCGGCTCATCCTGTGGGGGGTATGCTAATCGATTCCCCTTATTCTCTCTCAAATTCAGAGTATCTTTCCGAGTGATGACATCCTTTAATCTGTCATCCATCTCTTCTATCGTGGATCTCATTTTACGGTCGAACACAAATGCTCTCGGGCTCAATTTTAAGCAACAACTTGGAAGAAGGGAGCGCGCCTTGCTAGTGCCAGGTTCTGGCTTGGACTTATTTTCTGCAGACTCTATGGCGAACTCATCAAGCACGTCTTCGATGTCGTAGGCCAAGTTCGTGAGATCTTCGAGCCACAACTTCACCCCAAGATGGCCGGCCAGTTGCCTGTCCTCTGCATCATCCAGCACCTGGCTGATGCTGATCAGCATCTTCTCCCATTTCTTCAGCAGCTTATCGATCCCCTCACGGCGTGCAAAGTTGAGCAGCTTGCGAGAGGCCAACCTATCAAACAGCACCTGAAGAAAGGCACCAAGAAAGAGCTCCGCGAGCGGCATGGCTTGGCTCGTGAGCGGCAGATGATTAAACAAGAGTGCAAGGATGGTTTGAAACAAAGTGTACCGAGCGGAGAGGAAACAAGAGTTCTTATGTCCAGAACACCAGCTTCAAAGATCTAGTATCCTTCAAACACGAAATTGACTATGAGATAATTGATAGGGTTTTCACTTAAATCAAATGTTGTTCTATGGAACATTAGCTTATTAAGACTGACCAAACACAACCATAGAAGTTACGTAGTTTAAGAAGTGAGTTCGGAATTGTGGCTTGGTAATAGGGACACTATTTTCGCCTGAAATTGGCCGAAATGATTGCATGAAAAATGAACGTAAATGTTTATGATTTCATTAGCAAAATTGAAAGATTTTTGCAAGCTTGGGATCATCTTGGTCTTCTCATGTCTCCGATGTCTATCCGTTGTTTTATTCGGACATGAATAAGGTCCCGTAGTCCACTACAAGTCCTGAGAGGACAATTATGTCTGTTTTTGCTTTTGCCGTTTTTCCAAAGCAACGATAATGTGCTGAATCATTTGCAGTAGCGGCAACTTTTCACATGTCGGTACAGTTATTTTGATTTTTGTTTCAAAAATAAACAATCGAACAGTAATAAACCAGAAAATAAAAAAAGTAAATTGAATACATAACTTACATGATTCGATCGGTATGACCTAATCCATGGAGAGAGAAGCATAAGATCTCACAATTAATCAAGCGAAACAATGAAGGTTATAATAATACTCGATAATTTCTACAGTATTTAGCATGCACAATTCCTTGCAAAACAATATTAAATCTCACAAAGGAATTACAGAAATCTTACCAAGATTTTGTAGTTGATTGCTCAACTTGTGTCCAAAAACACTTGATAACAAATCAATTTTAGGTAATGGTCAAAAATAAATATTTGTTACTTTTTCTTCATTACCGTCGTTGCTACCTAGATTTGCTCTCTCAAAGATACATTATGTATAAGATTAGGGTGAAAAAATTAAGTTGCGTAGATCAGATTAAATTGCAAACCTTCAAGCTTCATTTTCCTTTTCTCTTGTCGCCAAGTAACAATGATTATATTTATAATGAAGCTTCCTCATTTTATTTGGTCCACCAGGTAAAATAAAATATGATTATTGTTTTGTCCCAGGAAGAGGATCTACCTAACTTCAATATGCCCAAGAGCCATTTAAATAGGTATTAATACTTAATTATTCATATCCTATTATTATATTATATGAATATTTTTAGCGGTAAAGATATATATGGGTCCTTAGATTAAATTTTTTGCTATGACATAATATCGTAAAAAATGGCCAATATGGAGGATTGCGCCCTTAGAATAGCTTGAGGAGGTGGACTAGTTGAAGCTCACGAAAACTAGTTCAGATACCACTTGATTGCTAAGTGAAAAAAAGAAAAAAAAAACGTTTTATTGGTCTCAAGGTCAAAAGAAATATGAAATTTCAAGACCGCGAGGTTATGTTTCATTAGGAGAATAGTGGGCTACCTAACTACAGTCCGTCCACTACAAGCATTTTGAAATGGAGATGAGATTTTTCCATTAATTTAACATTGGGGAATGTCCACTGTAAGTTCCCAATCAAACTTCCCAATTCATTGTATTTTGTCTCCAAGGTCAAAATTGAAGCAGAGGACATCCTTCTCGCCGGCAACCTCAGGAAACGACCTAGAGCTCCCAAACATCATAAATGAAAATGATTGCACGTTAGCCATCGATGTGCTGCTCTGCTCTCTCGCACCTTGTCCTTGGGAGATTCAACCCCAGGTCTATGCTCTCCTCATGATTGAGTGTAACCTGGCCCTCCCGTTTCTCAAACAAATAATTTATTCTTGTAGGGCTCTTTAAATGATCAATGAATGACGTTACTTTCTAGCAAATAATTTTTTCTTAATTGTTGCATATGACTCATTTGTTGAATGGTCCATTTACAGTTTATTATATCACTTGATATATTACTCTAGTTGACTCTTCTTAACATTACTTAACTTAGTCATCTGTATATATGAAGAGCACCGGCTAACATTGACTACATATCAATTTGATCCTCTGCTCCTTCATTTTCTTTTCATAGCTTGAGTAGTTTAGACATGAACATTTTCATCGTGTTCCTAACATGGGATAGTGTATAGCAAGATCTACCATCCTTCACACATGGAATTGAACATGAAAAAATTCATAAGATTTTCACTTTAATCAAATGATGTTCTATAAAACATTAATATATTAATACAACCAAACACTATCATAGAAGTTAAGTAGTTTACATAGTGAGTTCGGAAAGGTGGCTTGATAATAGGAACATCATTAAAATGTCACCATTCTTTTAAATTTTCAATATCTAAAGTTATATTTTAAAAGTCTATCATTTCTTAAAATTGTTGTACTTAAATGGGGTAGGATTGAATGTAATTGAAAATGGTGATCTAAATCTCTCGTTTTATCCTTGTTTTCACCAGACATTTTATTCTTAACTCGGGTTCAATAATATTGGTAATATAATAAATCCAATTCTCAACAAGAAAATGCTATTCAAGTTAGTAATTAGATAGTATCTATGAATCATACTCAAAATTTGTCTAGGTCAGATCGTCGGCGTGTTACATAGGATGGTTGGTGATAACTGGACCGTCACATTAGCAATTTTAGGTGAAAATTGGCCAAAGGATTACATTGAAAACTCATACAAAGGTTTATAACTACATTAACAGAATTACAAATTCTAGGGCTATGTTGGAATCCTTACAATAAACGTCTTTAACACTGAATTGGTAATTTTTCAATTTTTGCTTGAAAAATTACCATGAACCCCAATAAAAGAAAAAAAAACGATTAATATGTTCTAAAGTCTTTCTTTGAATCAACTAATCAATAGATAATTATTTTTTAAATCTTATAGCAACTACCTTTCATCGATTAGAGTTCTTCCTAGCGGAAATACGAAAGCCAGTAATATAGAAATTGGACGTCATAAAAATTAAACCAGAAACGAAGAGGGTTGAAACTCGAAACTTGGTATGATCATCAAAACATGTCTGATTACTAATTAACTTCGTTAAGAAAGCAATGGGTAGCAAAAGAGTTTCACTTTCTCAATCATTCGATATCAATAGAGGGCATGCTAGATTCGATTTAATATTTATAATAGATTCACGAAATAATTGTACATATCTGATATATTGTAATCGAGGGTTAGAGTGAATTCTTCAAATGAATAAGTAGCTGAGTATCTTGGGGAATTTGTTAAGCAATATGTAGTTTCAAAACTCAATTTCCAAGCATATATTCCACAAAATATGAGAACTCAACGCATTGGAAGCTACAAAATTCCCACAATTGATTGCTTAGCAGCTATTTGGAAACATTCGATAACATAAGGAAATTCCTTTTAAGTAATGACCAGAAAAAAAATGCCTTTTTAATTCACCCCTAAAATGGCTCCATGCACCCTTGGAGGATCAAATAGACAAAACCATCCAAATCGCGGGTTCCATTGCTCCCATCTCCACCAAGTCTGCGTGCTTCACCCGCTGTTCACCTCTATTTGTCTTCTTATTTCCTCGTAATAATGGCAGACAAGGAGCAAGTAAATGATTAGGACTTAATACCTAGTCAATTGTCCATTAGCGGTGGAGGTGAGAATGGGGACTTAAGACACTGGCAGAGGTGACCGGCCAAGTAAAATAGATACAAAATGCACAAAATCATCCATCTATCTCTATTTTTTATGGTCATCATTTGTATTACTCGATTGTCTATAAGTCCGCTACTCTTGTCTTGATTGAGGCGACCCGCAGCAGTCTTTTCTTAATATTTAGTTTGGGCCGGTGACGACTTGAAGCAATCTGCTACTAACTTTCAGCTTCCCAATAAATTAACTGGTGTTTAGTTAAGGCCTTAACTAAGGTTAGGTGTCCGAGCTCCATCGTCCAAACCCATCTCAATTAGAGAAAAATGTAGATTGATGCTCACGATTCATTTCATTTGATTTAATTAAATTAATTTTACGGAAACAAGTTGGCCGAAAATGGAGAAAATTACCCAAGCAATCTTAAACCTATTGCAATTATGCCAATTCATGCCTAAAAATTTTGTATTTGTGCAAATTCAGTTCTTCAGGCCAATTTTGGCCGATCGGCGCTAACATGGATGCCAGCCGACACCGATCGTCCGGTCAATGCTGACATGGTAATTTTTAAATATATTTTTATTTTTTATTTTTTTCTTTCTCTTTTTATTTTTATTTTTTCCTTTCATTCTTCCCCTGGCCGGTTCCTACGACTAGCTAAAGGCTGAGGCCAGTGAGGTCAACCTCGCCGACCACTAGTGAGGCTCACCCTCGCCCACCTCTGGCGAGGGTCAAGCTCAGCGATGGCGAGGCGGTGCATATATGGCAAGACCTCGCCATTGCTAGGTGAGGCTACCCAGATTTGGACCTCATTGGCCTCAGCCTCTGGCCGGTTCACCGGCCGGTTAGAGGAAGAAGAATAAGAAGAAAAAAAAAAGAGAGAAAAAAATTTTAAAAAAATTAAAATTAAAATTGCCACTAAACGTCGACTGGTGCCGGTTGGCATCCACGTCTCCTACGGCCGGCCAAAATTAGTTGAAAGGACTAAATTATCACAAATATAAAAAGATTAGGATTGAATTGACATAATTGCAATAGGTTTAAAACTGTTTTGGTAATTTTCCCTCGGAAATGGAACCCGGGTCACCAAAGGCTGAAATCAGAAAATGGTTGTTCTTTCAATTTCACTCCCCCTTTTTATGTAGACCCAATCTTTTTTTATTTTTGAAAAAGCAAAGCTTAGAGGGTAAAAACGTTGGCCCGTCTCCAACCCAACCCCAAACCTTCTGCTTTATTATTGCATCATCGTTCCATCGATGCATGAACCCCATCACATTATCAAATAAAGGAGTAGTTATTACATAAACTTAGTTTATGCAGTTCGAAACAATCACAGCCATTCATGGTTACCAAAAAAAAAAAAAACAATCACAGCCATTCATCATATGGATCCCTATCATAATTCCACGTAACACGACAACTTAAAACGTTGAAAGCGGCAAAACTTTGGTAGTTAATTGCTCAACTAATGTCCAAAAACACTTGATAACAAATCATTTTTAGATAATGGTCAAAAATAAATATTTGTTACTTTCTCTTCATTACTGTAGTTGGTACCTAGATTTGCTCTCTCAAAGATACATTATGCATAAGATTAGGGTGAAAAAACTAATTAAGTGCCCGTAGATCCAAGTAAATTGCAAACCTTCAAACTTCATTTTCTTTTTTCCCTTGTTGCCAAGCAACAATGATTATATTCATAATAAGTTTCCTCATTTTATTTGGTCCACAGGTCAAATAAAAGATGATTATTGTTACGTCCCAGGAAGAGAGGAGCTACATAACTTCATTATGCCCACCAGCCATTTAAATAGGTAGAATTTAATACTTAATTAGTCATATCCTATTATTATAGTGTGTGAGTATTTTTAGCGGTAAAGAAATAACTGGGTCCTTAGATTACAGATTTTGCTGTGACATCATACTGTAAAAAATGGCCATTATGGAGGATTGCGCTCTTAAAATGGCCTGAGGAGGTGGACTAGTTAAAGCGTATGAACATTAGTTTAGATACCACTTGATCGCTAAGTGAAAAGAAAAAACATAACATAAATGGGATAAGTGTCACAAAAGTGTCATTAAATTCCTAAAACTTGTCAAGTTGGTACAATCAAGTTTTTCCATTAATTCCGTCTAACTTGACAAAGAAAAAATGCTAACAAGTAATCAAGTCATTTAATGCATGCATGATAGTGTAGATACAAGTTCAAGGTAATCTTTGTTGACCTCTAATTAACTTCACACTTCAATCATGCATTTGTTATGTCAATCTCATTTCTAATCTTGTTGTGGGATAAAATTCCAGTTCCTTTGCTGATATAATGAGCTGATGAAAGAACGATGGAATTCTGAATTGAGGATTGATTTGGTGTTTGTCCTGATTCATAATTCTGAATTGAGAATTGATTTGGTGTTTGTCTCGATTCATTCATATGCCACGGTTCGGCTCCATTGGTTTTAGTTGAGAATTCTTAAGTGCACAAGTTCATCGGTTCTCCTCAATATTGATTCTTCTTGGGGTCTTGTCATTTGAGAGCCTCGGCCATGAATCCTTCTGTCTGACTCAGACTTGATTTTTGCTGACTTACGTTGCACTATACTTGTTCATGACAAAACATATTGATATTCGATGGTGGATCGTGCCTACTTAGTGTTAAAAAGTTATATTGGTTCTAAACCGCTTTGGTCTTGATTCTTGCTTTGTAACACTCATCTTCTGCCTCACGTTTAATCATTATTTGGGGGTCTCTTGGTCATTTAAGGCATGCATGATAGTGTAGATACAAGTTCAAAATAACCTTTGCTGACCTCTAATTAACTTCACACTTCAATCGCGCATCTATAAGTCATATCATGGTCACGTTCATTTAGTTGTCGAATTTGCATTTAAGTTTATCAACTTTAAACGTGCTTTTAAGGTGGCTTTCTCTAGGTCATATGTGCCTTACATAAAAAGTATAAAAAAAATGACGAGAAATAGAGAAAAAAAATATTAAAAATCTCATTGTATTTTTGTTAGAGTTGCAGTTAGAGGTTACACGGATGCATGTATTTGTTTTAAACATCGTTCGGTGAATTTCAGTTTCTTCAATTAGCGGGTCCATCTTTTAGTCGAGCTCTCTCCATTCTATACGAACAGCCAGTATTTGTTAATTTCAGTTTCTTCAAAAAAAAAAAAAAACCTCAAACAAAAAAGGATGACATGTATCATGCATGAATGCAATGGTTCAACATTGAAGGCCAAATCACTTCACCCATGAAACCTCTGGTTTTCGCCTCCCTTCAGTTGAATCACTTCCATAGTCTCGTTAGCAATACTAAATAATAAACAAAGGATATGCGACAGTCGACAGAAGTGTACTCGCAAGTTACAACTATGAATGCAATTGTCTATCATAACAGCAGAAACTGATGAGCAGAGTATATTTGAAATGGCTCGATAATGAGCGTTACAAGGGCTGCCGCAAATGGAATGACTTACACTTTTAAGCATGGGAGGACCCATCTGGACATTTGAGTTGTTGTAGAACAAATGGAACATGATTAACCATTCAGGAGATGCAAGATAACATCAATTTGAATCTAATGAAGATTGCAATTCTCGCCAAGGTGACTGCTGGCCAAAAATGTTACTTTGTCTTCACATCTAAGCTGGTGTTTCTGGCAATATTCGCGGCTGCTGCCATGTCCAAGAACAACCCGTGCTCCACCACTGCCTCCAGCAAAGATATCTCCTTTCCTGCGGCGGGACCGTCTTTAATCGGAGTCTTGATGTAATTTGAGTTATCTGTCACGTGAGGCTTCCCGTCTTCATTCAACCGTAGCTTTGCCTCACACCCTTCTTCATTGAACAACTCTTGGAAGTCTCACCTATCAACATCAGAATTCCCAAATTGATCAGCTTCTCGCAACATCAAGAACTGAATAGTATCACGATGAACCCCTGCTTTTCAGGAGCAAAATCCTCTGTCGATTTCAGTCTAAACTACAATTAACACAGAATTTCTATTCAACAGCATTCTGAATACTTAAAAGGATCTTGCTTCTGTATGTTCAGTTTTACGGGTAAACAAAACCATCCGTTCCTAACTTCACTTAATTGCTGACTTAAAAATGAAACACAGCCGATTTTCGAGTTTTTTTCCAAGATATCATCTTCAAAGCAACCACTTCCTAGCGCAATAACTTCATAATTACAGAAAAAAAATCCGCCTTTTCCCCCCTATTTCAAAGCAGACTTGCCCTAATTCGTAACCCGCTGACGAGGTTTAATGGAGCGATCGAGTTCAGTATGGAGACACTTAACCAGATTGTACTTCCAAATGTACCTTAGAAATTCCCAGGATTGTACATGCCCTGGGGAGCTAAAAGAGAGAAACGATGCCGTCGCTCCACTTGCAACTCTCTCTCTCGCTGAAGCATCCAAAATCACTGCGCTCTAATCTCTCTGCAAGCTCCCGGATCGACAAATTCTCAGCCATGTCTGCAGAATCAGCCAGCGCAATCCAAAGAAATCACGTTAATTCTCCGTACCCGCTCCTTGTCGACAAGGTAAGGCTCTGATTGTGTAGACGGAGAGACACATCTCAAGGGCGCTGCAGATGGGGACGAACGGTGGGAGGCACAGAGGGGCGACGACATTGTGTGAGAGCTGGAGGAGCGTCGGCGTGACAAAGAGGGGAGATGGAGACGGTGATCGAGGTGAGGACGACGAAGTGGAGAGCCAAAGCAGAGGTTGTGATTGAGGTGCAGTCAACATGTGGGACTTCGCGGATGAGGTGCCAATAGCTTCAGCTTACCAATGATCTGCTAAAATTAAAACACACATTTTAAGTACCTAATTTTTGGGTCCAAAGCATGAACCCTTTTCAAAGAGCCAGCTCAGATATTATCCCGATCAATTCTAACATGAACCAAAAAGAGAGTAAGCATGTTGTAAAATCTCTCTTTGAATCTTGTCGTTAATTAAATAGTTACTTTCTCACTTTTATAGCAACTCCGTTTCATCGATTGGGGTTCTTCCTCAAAAACTATTTGAAGAAATGCAAAGGCCAGTGATATAGAAATCGGACCTCATAAAGATTGAACCCCAAACAAGAGGGTTGAAGTTGACTTCTATCCGCCATGCCATCACAGGCATAGAGATGACATAGAGCAAAACGTACAACTCTACACACCAAAGATCAACAATAAGCACAAACTCAAGCAAACCTTACTCTAGCTAAATAATTTTCGCACAGTTAGATTCCAAGCAACACACAACCTACGATGCTTATCAATGCCAATCTTATTTTTAAGACCAGGACAACTCTCAAAACTATTTTTAACAGAACTCGATAAGTTTGATTTCATTAAACATCGAGACTCAGTGATTAGTTTGACAGAACAAAGTTGCAGTACCTTGCCGCATAGTCGATTAGAGAAGCTGCACTCAAAAAATAGACAACAGCGAGATTCAATGCTTAGATTCCAGAACAAGCCGAGACATCTAGTACTCCCAACAGACCAACTGTTAATCCTCTCAAAAGTGGGAAGTTCATCAGGTATTACTAACCAAGAAATGAAGCCTAATCTTGGTACATTAGGGGAGACCCACCCAAGTTTGTGCTGGTCAACATAAGCATTCTTGTTTCTGACAATATCCCAAGCGACACAAGAATTAAGGCAACCATTTGAAGATGCTGTACATACAACTTTGTCTGCCGCTGAGGAACCAGGAAAAATCACACCACCAAACTGCAGCTTGGATGGGAACCAACTATTCAGACCTAGCAGCAGGCCATTTCCAATGAGAGTTAAGAACTACAGCCGATCCTTTGGCCTGCGGAGGAAGAAAAGAGTAATAAATTATTGTCCTTGAGAATGATTCTAGCAAGATCCCGGCATGGTGCCATAATTCATACCAAAGAGAAATATTATCTTCAGTACCCACTATTTGTATAATGCGGGGTTTCTAAATATTCCCGACTTTGAATAACTTCTTCCATGCATAAGTAGCATCTGGTTTACAGTCAAGATGGTAGCCATAGAGCCAGGCAAAACAGAGAGACCACACCTCAACAACTCTACAGACACTTAAATATACAAGCAAGATTTCAAAAATCCAGACTTCGAATGCCAAGGCCTCCAAACTGCTTAGGAGTACAGACAGTGTCCCGTCTAACTTTTGCTCCCTCTTTAGCATCAAGATCTCCCTTCCAAAGGAAAGCTCTGCACTTTTGCTCAACAATTTTGAAAACTTTCTTGGGCAACAAAAGGAGTTGACACTAATAGTTAACCCAACTATGAATAACAGAATTAATAAGCTGAAGTTCGCTGGCATATGAGCGGCTTTTAACTGTCCAAGCTTTAAATCTTGTTGCAATTCGATGATTTTATGAGAGGCTTATAATCCTTGTCTGAAAGTCTTCCAGACAATCCACAATTACTAGAAGAAAGAACCAAACAAGAACATGGGGTTGGCTGATTGGTCATGCTGTTTGATTTGATCGCTGCAAGTTAAATAAATGCATATTTCAAAAGCTTAAGCTGTTAGCAAACATACCAAGCAATGTATATATAACGTACAACCTAACACTCCCCTTGCGTAGAACTGAACCCTCACGCACAACAGAATGTGGGCGTAATCACGTTAATGAGATATCTGGGCAAATGATAACAAACAACATAACAGACGAGAAATGTTAAACCATTAACATGTGCTTTGATACAATGCTAGAAATGGACAAGTAGAAAGCGGACAATTTGTTGGAAATTTAACAAAACAAGTTGAATGTGGACTATATGCTAATCCTGTAGAAGAGATTCTTTTTAGATTCTGATTATACCCCATGATCATTACCTGCCTCTTGAACAGCCAGTCAAAAGAAATAGCAGAAACAAATCTACTCACCCTTTAAACTTTGCCAACCAGCGACTCCAGAATCCAGAGCTAGGCATCTTTGATTCAATAAAGCAGAATATGAATAGTTATCGAAATGAACTTTGGGCAAAGATTTCATTGAGTGCTATCCAGGACGCGAAACAAAAAAATGAGGAGCAATCTCACATCCAGGGTCCCCCCTTCAGCATCTCCTCCTCCTAGGAGTCTAGGACTTAGTACCGGGGAGGAGGCGACGGCGAAGGGAAAGGGTACATAGACGTTTCCATAGGTCGCTGGGTTCGTACCGGACAAGCTCCACCGATGGGAATTGCCAATGTTAACCTGCGAGGCCAGCAAAGATGGAGAGAATCTTTGGGTGATGACACTCGAGCATAGCGAGCACAAAAGAATTGGCGGACGGGGGAGCGCAGAAAACCGGCGGAATGCCCAAAAAAAAGAAGAAAAAGAAAAAGAAGACAAAATCAGCCTGAGAAATCCAAGTTCGAAACGCAAGCAGCCCCGTCAACAAGTCTGAGCAGAAATCAATACCTGGTTTTTACCGAAGTATATCAAGGCCATAGAAATCTTCGCGAGATCGAGGGGAGAAAACGGGCGGAGTGGAGAGCCGAAGAAGCGGAGGCGGTGGTTGTGATTGGGATGGAGGTGCAGACCAACACGGGGGGAAGGAGACGGTGGTGTGATTGGGGGGGAGTGTCGACATCCCCCTGGTTACGCCCAAAAGCTGCTGCTGCTTCTTCGAGCTTACTACTAAAATCTTCTAATAATTAAAATACGGAACCCCCTTTTCGAAAAGCCAAAGCTCAGATATACAAAAACCCCCGTCCCTTCCGTACATAGCATTCGAGTCCGAATCCTCTCCTTAAGTAATTGGCTCCCATGAGAATTTCCCCATTATAACTAGCGGGATTTCGCGGATGAGGGGCCAATGGCGGCCGCTCGGTTTCTTGCATCGCTCTTCCAGAATCCCACATCCAGAGATGCGGAGGTATTCAAGGGAGGGAGGGAGGCCATCCAGGGGCAACTCCCTCAGCTTCGGGCAATTGTAGATCCGTAAGGTATGGAGAGAGGGAGGGAGACTGCTGGACAGTCTTTTCGCGTTCCCCATATCATAGATACCGAGATGGAGTAGCGAGGAAGGGAGCGGAAGCACAAGATCCTCCTCCTCTCCCACTCCTCCCACCCTGCCGTCGATCTGCAGAGATTGAAGGGAGGTGAGGGGGGTAAGCCACTCCCTCACCGGCTGCTTCATATTCTCGCATCCCCTAACCAAAAGTTCCTGCAGCTGGGGCGGCAATCCTCCGTGGGGGAAGCGCGCAATGCTCTCGCAACTTGTAATTATGAGTTCACGGAGACATATAAGTCGATGCAATTGATCAGGTAGCGATTTTATCTTCGGACACCTTTCGAGAGAAAAGCTCGAGATTCCGGGAGGGAGAGGAGGGAAGCACTCCAGCTCCAGAGCAAGACAGTCGAGCAATTCCAAGGAAGTGAGATGGGACAATGTGCGCATGCACGGAGGTAAACTTCTCAAATTATGGCAATGGCATATTCTAATCCTTTGAAGCAACCGAAGATGGTCTACATTTATCTCCGCAAGCGACTCCACTCCATCGCAGGACATAATCTCGAGTGTCTTGAGGGTTGCAGGTAAAAACCTACCCTCGCTGAACAGAGAGGCTAGCAGAGAATCGCATTCGAGGATTGTTAATTCTTGCAGACAAGGCATCATGTCAATGCGGTTATTACTGCTGCTGCTGCTGTTGCCGCTGCTTGGTTCATCCGGATGAATACTTAATCCTCTGGGTAAAGACTGCAACATATTGCAGCCTTCGACATTTAATGATACCACTGATGTCGGTATACCTGTTGTTTCGGGAAAGGACACGAGTTTTGGACAGTTACCAACCGTCAAGTTTATAAGAGAGGAGAGGGTGTGCATTTTGCTTGGGAGCTTCTCTAAATTGACGCAATTTGTCAATATGATAGTCTCGAGGTTGCTAGGCAGCTCTATATCTCCTTCTCCAGCCGCAAAATATATGAATTCCGAACAATTTCGGACGACTAACCTCTTGAGGCAAGCGAGATTCCCAATTACATCTCTGTCTTGCCACAAGTACATTAGCTTTTCACAACTTCCCATCTCCAACTCCTCCAGTTTGATCAAGGAGCTTGTAAACCCATGACTTAAGCAAGTTAGGTTAGCAACATCTTCTATAACAAGAGCGGTTAGTGATGTCAGGTTCACCAAACTCTTCAGCACCCCCTCATTACAACCTCCAAACTTTAATTTCTTAAGAGATGGAAGGCTCGTGATACAGGACAAGGCATCCATACGAGGACATGAGTTCATTTCAAGCTTTATGAGGGAGCTTAGTTGACTAGGCAATCTTCCGATCAACATAGGGCAATCTCGTATGACGAGATGCTCAAGACGAGGGAACAAAACTCCTACTTCTTCAGTGCCGACGCAATGAGACCAGTCCTCCAACAATGGCATGTCCTTGAATTCTAGAGTTTTTAAGGACATAAAAGGACTTCTAGTTCCATAAAATTCGTATCCTACCTTGCAAATTGCATTTAGACCTTCGATGTACAATTCTTTCAGCGAAGATAGTTGCCCGAGTGATGGTAATGCTTTGGCCCTACGACACCCATGTAAACGTAAATGCACTATGTTAACATATAAGGGGCTTCCTAACCATGACGGGAATTTTAGACCGCCATAGTATGATATTTCAAGATTTGCAAGGTTTTGGTGAGGGCGAAGAAAGTCGAGGACTTCTGCTTCAAGCTCTTCATTCCGGAAATTTTCAAAATCATTGCACCATTGCATGTTCAACCAACATATTCCCTCCTTCGTGCATAAATTGGCATCCTTGGCATCTCCGGCTTCTCGAACCTTATGCAAATCAGAGATGCACAATTCTCCTTCGAGGTTCTTTAGGTTTTTTAACTCCTTCAATCTCGACCCATTTTCTACTCCCACTACAAATTTGGACAGCATCTCAAGACCCACCAAATTACCTATATACAGCGGCATCACTCTTAGACTCTGAGTGTCGGTAATATCGAGACATTTCAGATTGATTAGTTTCTCCATACCTTCCGGTAATTCGGTAAGTTTATGACAGCCCTGCAGTATCAAAACCTCTAGGTTGTACAATGCAACAATCGACTTTGGAAGCGTTTCAATATGAGTATACGACAAATTAAGGTACCTTAGGTGCCTCAAATTGCCAATGCAATCCGGTACCTCTTTGATGTAATAGCGACTTAATGAAAGTACCCTCAAATACATCAATCTAGATAACAAGTCACATAGCACTTTCTCGGACAAATAGGACCAATCATGGTAACCTGATTTCTCTATCGATATGAAGCTCCTAAGTCTCTCCATTCCTTGATATATCTTTAATCTTTGTGGCACAATATGATTGCTGCAAATGAATGAGGAGTGACGAGTTAAAAATGCATCATTTTGACAACCCTCGGACTCAAACTCCTCTGAGCTAAAATAGGTTGCACCGCCAACTAGCTTTGCCAGGTCATTCACAAGATCATGCATCAAGAATCGTGATTCATTGCTACTCGACTTTTGAAAAAAAGATCTAGATACGAGCTCGTCGAAATAATTCAAACCTGCATTCCAGCGGTTCTTTCCTTCTTTTCCCTCCAACAAGCCCTCTGCACTCCATAAGCGAATCAACTCATCCCTTTCAATTTCATAGTCCTTGGGAAATATAGCACAATAAGCAAAACATCTCCTCATATTGGACGGGAGATGGAGATAGCTAAGTTTCAAAGCCGGAAGGATCTCATTTTTTTCTTTTGGTAGATCCCAAATTTTGCTCTTCAATATATTTTTCCAATATTGCGGATTGTATTTACCGCGTAGCATCCCAGCCAATGTCTTCACGGCTAGTGGCAACCCTTTGCATTTTTCCACTATTTTCCGACCTAATTCTTCAAGATGGGGATGACTATCGAAGTTTCCTATTTGCAAAGCATGAAATGCGAACAAGGTCATACAATCATCTTCTGACAACCCTTTGAGATAATAGGGTGAAGCACCGGCTACTAAAGCAACGCCTTTGTTACGAGTCGTGACGATGATCTTACTTCCTTTCGCTCCTGATTGAAAAGGCTTCAAAAGGGTAGTCCAGTTTCCATACTTCTCGTTCCAAACATCATCTAAAACAACAAAGAACTTTTTCCCTGAAAGGTTTTCTTTGAGTTTATCCTGAAGCCAATTTAGGTCCTTACCTTCACAGGGCAAATTGCCACTAGTTGTCTCCAGGATTCTCTTTGTAATAGCAAGCATGTCGAAATCATTGGAAACGCAAGCCCATGCTTTTGCATCGAAGTACCCGGTGACTCTAGCATCATTGTAGACTTGCTGAGCGAGAGCTGTCTTCCCAACACCCCCCATCCCTACGATGGGAATCACTTTTAGATCCCCACGTGTATCCTCTTCTCCTGTCAGTAAGTCGAGGATATCCCTTTTTTCATTCTCCCTACTAACGAAACCAGGCTCGGGCAATTGCGTGGTGGTATGCGGCTCATCCTGTCGGGGGTATGCTATTCGATTCCCCATATTCTCTCTCAAATTCAGAGTATCTTTCCGAGTGATGACATCCTTTAATTTGTCATCCATCTCTTCTATCGCGGATCTCATTTTATGGTCAAACATAAATGTTTTCGGGCTCAATTTTAAGCAACAACTCGGAAGAAGGGAGCACGCCTTGCTAGTGCCAGGTTCTGCCTTAGACTTATTTTTCGCAGACTCTGTGGCGAACTCATCAAGAAAGTCTTCGATGTCGTAGGCCAAGTTCGCGAGATCTTCAAGCCACAACTTCACCCCAGGATGGCCGCTCAGTTGCTTGTCCTCTGCATCATCCAGCACCTGGTTGATGCTGATCAGCATCTTCTCCCATTTCTTCAGCAGCTTATAGATCCCCTCACGGCATGCAAAGTTGAGCAGCTCGCGAGAGGCCAACCTCTCGAACAGCACCTGAAGAAAGGCGCCAAGAAAGAGCTCCGCGAGGGGCATGGCTTGGTTCGGGAGCGGCAGATGATTAAACAAGAATGTAAGGATGGTTTGAAACAAAGTGTACTGAGCGGAGAGGAACCAAGAGTTCTTATGTCCAGAACACCAGCTTCAAATGATGGGTGTGAATAAAAGACTTTTTAAGCATTAAGTACTCTAGTTAGATTCGAGATGGCTTTTGTCTTTGTGCGCATCTCTTTAGGCAGTTCCCTTCCTCACCATCTCCATCGCCATCAAGCTTGCGCGCTTCACCCGCTGTTCACCTTCATTTTGTTTTCTTCTTACTTCCCTCTACTAATAATGGCAGACAGTGGCCCATTTCTTTTTAAAATGGTATCTATGAATCATACTCGAAATTTGTCTAGGTCAGATCACCTGCGTGCCACATAGGATGGTCGGCAATGACTGGACGATCGCATTAGTAATTTTAGGTGAAAATTGGTCAATGAAAATTCATACAAAGATTTAGAGCTATATTAACAAGATTGAAAAATTTAGTGTTACGTTGCAATTCATACAATAAACATCTTTAGGACTGAATTAGTAGCTTTTCTGTTTAAAAAATTTTAGTATCAAAATGAATGCCGAACGATAATTATGACAATGATACCGTTCTTATCCCGATTTTTTTGGATGAGCTTTTGCATATTTAGGATCATCTTGCCTTTTCACGTCTCACATGTCCATCCGTTGTTTGATTCAAACACGAATAATGTCCGCAATCGATTACGAATAAATTAAAAATTCAAGAGGACAATAATGTCTGCTTCTCCTTTTGTTTCGCGAATCATTTGCAGCTAGAAACGTGGCCGGTTTGACATGGTCGTACCACGTTTGATTGGATGGACTTTTGTGAACTTTAGGACCATCTCCGTCTTTTCACGTCTTGCATCCGTTGTTTTATTCGGACACGAAGTAGCAAACGTCTCCATGATAAGGTCCACCCTCCACTGCAGGTCCTTAGAGGACAATAATTGTGTCCATTTCCTTTTCCTTTTGTCAAAAGTCGCACCATCGTCACTAGTGGTCAGAAAAAAGTGTCAAAAAAATCCTAAACCTTTTGTAATAGTATCAATTTAGTGCTAAATCTTTTTTTTATCAATTCAGTTCTAAACCTTTTGCATTGGTGCCAATTTAATTCTAAACCTTTTATTAGTGTCAATTCAGTCCTAAACCTTTTAAATTGATGTCAATTCAGTCCTAAACCTTTTGTTTTTGTGCCAATTTAATCCTTCCGGTCAATTTTGACCGAAATTTGCCGACGTGGATGCCTGCCGGCCGACGACCGGTCACCGGCGCCGACGTGGCGCTAACGTGGATAAATTAAATAATATTTTAATATTTTTTGAATTTTTATTTTTTTTCTTTTTTCTTTTTTTTTCACTTTTTTTTTAGGTTTCTCCTTCCTCCGGCCGGTCGCCGGTCCAGCGACTGGCCAGAGGCCAGAGGCTGGCGAGGGCGGCCTCACCCGGCAAGGTCGAACGTTGCCCAGCTGCTGGCGAGGCCCAACCTCGCCAGATCCGGCGAGGTTGGGCCTCACTTGACCATGGCGAGGCTCGAGCCCTTGCCGGAGGCCGCGGCGAGGGCGAGCCTCGCCATGGTTGGGTGAGGCCCAACCTTGCCGAATTCGGCGAGGTCGGGCCTTGCCAACTGCTGGGCGAGGCTCGACCTCGCCCGACCATGGCGAGGCTCGAGCGCTCGCCGAAAGCCGTGGCGAGGGCGAGCCTCGCCGGAGGTCGCGGCGAGGGAGAGCCTTGCCGGCGGCTGGGCAACGCTCGGCCTCGCCAGGCAAGGCCGCCCTCGCCAGTGGCCGGCGAGGTCGAGCTTGCCGGTCGCCAGACCGGCGACCGGCCAAAGGAAGGAGAAACAAAAAAAAAAGTAGAAAAAAAAGGAAAAAAAATAAAAATTCAAAAAAATATTAAAATATTATTTAAGTTGTCCACGTCGGCGCCGGTGACCGATCGCCGGCCAGCAGGCGTCCACGTCAGCAAATTCCTATCAAAATTGATCGGAAGGACTAAATTGACACAAAAACAAAAGGTTTATAACTGAATTGGCACCAATTTAAAAGATTTAAGACTGAATTGGCACCAAAAAAAGGTTTAGAACTAAATTGACACCAATGTAAAAGGTTTACAATTGAATTGGTATCAAAAAAAGATTTAGGACTAAATTGGCATTAATATAAAATGTTTATGACTTTTTTGACACTTTTTCCCTAGTGGCCACAACGTTTGATTGGACACGAAAAAGTTGAGGATAACCACAGGTTTTTTCAATTGAAAAATCACGACTCGTCAAGGTGCTTATTAATTAATTAATTAAAGTTTTATTGTCCTGATTTTTCCCCGGTACATGTAGAACCAATTTTTTGAAAATGGATCTCATTATTAAGTAAAGTGAACATGTACACGGACCTAATGATTGCCCTCGATTTCGAAACAATTAGAATTAGACCCATGCTGTTGTGGAGGATCTCATTATAGTTTGCGACTTTTGATGTGTTTACCATACTTCAGAATTATCTCATTGCCAAAGGAGATCTACTGACATTTGAGAGAGAGAGAGAGAGAGACCACGACAAAGTGTTAAGACAGTTCATAGATGACATTAGTCTTGTATCCAATGATGCAATTTCTACTCGAATATAAGTAACCCAAATTTCGAATCTAAATTAGATCCTTTCGTGACCGAATGAGTACTAGCGATCAAACAATGACTAGATTTTGTCTTTGGACGTCTATTCCAATAACTTCACCACACTTTTCTTTCACTTGTTTTTTATTGGACTATGTCAAATTGAGAGCGCAACATTGATCCCCTTGATTTTATATGTGCATTCTCTTGGTTTGGATTTAGATTCCACCAAACCAAGGAATACTTAGAACGTGGGATTAAAGATACACGGGATATGGTAAGACGCTTGGAGGGGCAAAACACATAAAAACTACAATAGGACTTAACATCATATTTACACGTATTAACTCGAGATTATCATTACAATCGAGTGACTTCATTTATTGTAATAGTTGAACATATCCTTCGACGGGGTCAATTGCTAAATTTGCTAGCTTACATCCATATTTCATGTATCTCTCTATTTCTTCCTTTTATTAGTCGTCTCTAGATTGGTCAAAATGTGTCTAAAACCCATTTATTTACTCAAAGTTGTTGAAATGAATCGTAGATGGTCACCTCGAATATGAGGAACCTAGTCATAATGATTTTTTAAATTGAAAGCTTAAAATAAACGGGTTAAATTATGAACCCATGTGCAATCCACTTAAGAAAGTGCTCAATGACTCGAGGCATAACTGCTCTAGGGGTGTCGATGGGTCGGGTTTCCAAAAACAAGATGTCAAACCCAACCCACCTTCACCTCCAAGCCCCGTCTCTCTGTGCTCTCCCTCCAGTCTCGCTTTCTCGCCCTCAGCCTGCAAAATAATCTCCACAAAGCCTTTGAGAATAAAGCCCTCTTGTGACATATATGCGTTTCTCCCATCATCTCTTGGGCTCTTGTGGCCCTGCTTTTCAAGATTAATTTCACCAAGTTTTGGCTTTCTTCAGTTCTTAGATGAAGCAAGAAAGCACAGAAGAGAGGAAGCAAGTCCTAGAGCTCTTTCCGCTAGTCCTAAAACTATTTCGGCGAGTTTGATAAGCTTTTCGCTCCTAGCCACAAGTCGTCCAACAACGGGAACTGGTTCGGTCCTCCACTAGGTATTACCCTAATTTCAACCTGCTCGTGGTTAGCTCACCTAGTTCGGGTCTAAAATCACTGACTTGTAACAACGCCCACTCGCTTTAACCGCGGCTCCGTTTTAACAATCATAACTTGCAAGGCTTATTCTGCAAACAAGCTTTCACTTTGTAGATGCAGGTTCTTTTACCCTTTCCCTCACGTTCACCACCAGTGACCGAGTAGTGTTTCACCTTGTAGGCAAAGATAGTATTCTATGTAATAACATTTAGGGAGCATTTTCTTATGCATTTGTATGATAATAATGGATGTTTATAAATTTTTTATGTGCTTAACTTTGTCATATTTTTAATTTTTTTTAAAGTGTCTTTTTAAACATCATATAGTGATGGCATGAAAAATAATGGTTTAGGACCACTGCATTCATAGGATAAAATGAAAGTTGAACAGTTAAAATATACAGACTACAACGTAATGACACGTATTAATATTATAATTGAACGAAAAAAAAAACTGATAAATGGTTCTTTTCACTCTTATTTATGCTTAGGTTATTTTTTAAATAATAGTTTTCTAGTAAAAAAAGAGAAATGACAACTCATTAACACGATAATTCATTAGCCATCAAGTAAATAAACTATTTCTTTTGAAAGATGGGAACATCGATTTTGTTCCAAATGGAGAAGAAAAGTAGAAAATCAAAAAAGGAAGGCAAGCAATAGTCATAAAAATCATGAGTGGGCCCCATATTTAATCTTAACAAATGTTGTTTGAGAGGACATAGGTAGTTTCATCTCGAAAAAGAGAAGAAATAATATTAAATCAAGAGTGGGATCACAAGAGATAATATAGTTAAATCATTGTGATATGAGGTGTCAAGAGTCAATAACGGAGTGAAAATAGCGTGACTTAATAACATTTGTCATAATCAAAACATAAAAAGCTTCCAAGCAAAGTAAATGCCAAAAGAACGAAACAAAATACAACCCAAAAATCAAAGAGTACAGCTTACAGCCATAAGCACGCTATCATCCCAAACGACCAGATCTGTCACACCATAAAAAAATCAACAGCTGATCTGTAACCATCAAATCTTCCCATTTAGAAACTACGGGTTGAAGTGCATGCTAGGTTCGACATCCTCAGCACCATCCCATATGGAGATGATGACGACAACATGTTGAACCACAATAAATCAAATGCGTCTAAGAAACTAGATTTAGATCAAAAGAGAAAAACTCCCAAATTAAGACTACACCTAAAACAGGAGATGAGAGCTTCCACCAAATCTTAGAAAAGTCATAGAATCATGTCCCGGACATCCTGACTAGATTGGTGACAACATTCTCACAAAAATTTTAGCTGCAAACAGATTTATTCACCATGATGAACGAAGAAAAGCAACAACAACGAGCAGAAGAAGATGCCAAATAAGGAGAAAAAAGACTCAGATTAGATTAGGAGAGGAAAAAAAAAGGAAATCAAAACATAAAAAAGAAAAATAGAGCATAGCAGGCTCTCAACTTCAGAAATTGGAGTTGAGAGCCTACAAGTGAAGTTTCCTTCGAGGGAGGGGTTTTTTTGGGAGAGAGAGGGTTGTCTACAGAGAGTTGATTTCGTTATTTAGAGGATGCTTGAGTACATTAATAATGCATTATTTTAGATAAGATACCGTTCGATAGTACCAAAAAATGACCAAATTTTTTTAATTGATATGATGCCTAGAGAAAACTCGATATTGAATGATCATAGTGATCAACGAGTTATCAACGATAAAGAAACTTGTCGATGAATATGAATATCAACAATTGACATAATATATGTATGAAAGTTCGATGTCAAGTGATGGTACGATTGACAAGATATTGATGGCAGAAGGACTTGTTCATTATTATGAACAATGATGAATAAGTGTTTTTTTTTATCAACACACAATAATTATTGGTCGACAATTGGCACTTAAAATAAATTTAGTTTGTGTTGAAAGTAAAACTGACGATGACAAAGATGCCAATTGAGAAGTTATAGACAGTTGGACATGCAATCGCGGAGCCTTTCCAAAGAAATAGCTTAGAAGCCACATTAAAAGCTCTATGAAGTTGAGCCCAGCAACAACTAAAAGTTGCAAACATTTTATAGATAAGATGAAAGTGCAATTATGAAGTGTGATCGTAGAGCCGAAAATCACGGATATACGGATGTAACTTTTAATTTGAATATTAAATGCTTAGAAGCGGTTACTTTGGGTAATATATAATCCGCGATGAATCATTGTAGAGAGCTCCCGATCATTAACACAAAAAATGCACCTTTTTAAATTTATTGTTACAACTTTCCACCTCTTACATTTACTTCTGTTTAAAGTGATTACTTCTAATTTCCGTTCTCAATCATGCTTAAAACTTCCCGTTCAAATTGCCACGGAATCCGATTCGAATAACGACCGATGATCCAACCTTAGGTGCAAGGTATTGCGCCGTGTGGAGCCATTCCCGGCAATCCACATACGGATCAATTAGCTAATTTGAAAGCAACATATATGGCAAACTAATGAAGCGGAGTTCATGTTTGAGCTTTGATGAAATAGTACAAATAACCTTTCAACGGGTATATGGGCTCTTTGAGCATAGTATTACATGACTAGTTAGGTATAATTTGGTGATTTTAAATTACTTTGAGTGGGCAACTTACACTCTAGAAGATTTTTGCATTTAATAGGTAGATAGTAGGTAGGGGGATTGAATCTCCACCGTTAGATTAAGAAGAGATTTACAGTTGTAATTAGAGGAGTTCATATATAAATAAGATCCATTGATGTCATACAAATCCAATTCTTCACGATCGGGTGTATGCCGCACGGTTCAGGTCAAGGGTCGGTCCGCGACACAAGAAGGTACAACACTTAGAAAAATTTGTAACGTTTTCCTCATTGTTGAAACATTAATTTTTGGCACGCATCATGTATCCATAATTCCATAAGCCATAGTCGCAAGCAACAAACGAGAACCCTAGTAATCAACGTCTCCTTGTAGTCATCACCTCCAGGCGTCTCCCTCCTACCCCTCCCTGGCCCCGGCGACGGTAACACAGAGCACCGAGCGTTCCGCACCGAGTCACCGCCGGTGGCAGCCGATGCCGTCGCTCCTGGTAAAATGTTTGAACATTTTAGCTCTCTGCCCCCGCGCATGTCTACTACTGTTTCTGTTTCGTTGCCGTTCAGTGGAATTTGTGAAGCTTCAGGTGATTTGGGTTTGATGGTTAGGTCGGTTGGCCGTCGGAATGAGAGTGGTTTTCGATATAATGTTCTGGGTCATGACTGTTTTCTTGAATCGGCTGATGCTAGTTGTGGTCTGTTTCGTCATGTTGTTGTGATATTCGCAAACTTGAATAATGGGGATGCGGTAGTTCTTTGTCGGAATTTTACAGGATTCAGTGTCTTCTTGCATGAACTCTATTCTCTTGATTAAGTGGTTTGATTCATTGTTTGTACCTTGATTGAAGCACCCTTTTATGGTAGATATATGGAGAGACGTAACGGGTTCTGTCATTATTTGGATGCTGTATTTATGATTCCGGGGCCTATCATTGTTCTTTTGCAGGAGTTGGTGTGGTGATTCTGTTTCCATCCGAATCTCGGACGAATTATCGTCTTCGAGGTAAAATAGAGCTGTCGTATCTGATCTTTTGCTCTGTTGCTTTTGAGCTCTGATGCTGATTGCCGAAGTTCCTCTGGGTTGAGCAGCTCAGAATATGCTTGAAATTCTTGTTTCAGCTGAACTGTGGCTCTTTTATTAATTTGTCAAACTTAGAGAGAGTAGTTGTGTTGTAGAAGATATGGGTTTCGTGGTTGCCCCACAGAGTTCCATGGCCAATGCGTCTCTTCGGCATCTTCTGCACCGGGATTCTAAACAAGCTAGCCGAAGTTCTGGACCTTGTGGTATCAATTGCTTTTCAAGAGAGACAGGATATGCTTTTCGGACAAGTACCTCAATTAAATGCGATTATAGTTTCTGTCAGACAAATGGTTATCTCAGTGTTCGAAGAAATGTGGACTCTTTTCAGTGTGGAGTTTTACAAAGAAGCTTTCACACTTACGAGGAAGATGACATCGACCAAGATGAGTGTAGTTCAGAAGGCTACGAAATGATTGCTCCGAGAAAAAGCAGTGTTAAGACAAATTTGAGGAAAACTTCCAGTTCGTCGCGGCGGTCTTCAGATGGATCATTTGTCGGAAACGATGAGGAAACCAACAATGAAATTCTTCAAAATCTCTGCAGTAGGGGGAAACTGTTGACTGCATCGCAGTTGATAGATGTCATGGGGCGCCGGAATCAAATTCCCCACTTCCCTTCCTGCATAAGCTTGATTAGAGGTCTCATTAGAATTAATAGAATAGAGAAAGCTGGCAAAGTTCTTAGAATCATGGTCTTATCTGGTGGGGTTCCTGATGTGATCACATGCAACATGATGATCGGTAGTCTTTGTAAGGAAGGGCTCTTCGGATCTGCTGTTGACCTCTTGGAAGACATGAGCTTAAGTGGCTGTCCTCCAGATGTCATAAGTTACAACACTATTGTCCGCTGCATGTTTGGCAATGGTTATTTTGATCAGGCTATTGGTTTTTGGAAAGAACAATTGAGGAAGGGATGCCCACCTTACCTGGTCACCAATACCATACTTATCGAGTTAGTATGCAGGCACTGTGGAGTTGTGCGCGCCATTGAAGTTTTGGAAGATTTGGCTATAAATGGCTGTCATCCTGATATGGTTACCTATAATTCGCTTGTAAATTTTACTTGCAAGCTGGGGAATTATGAAGATACAGCTCTAGTCATGCATAATCTTTTATCTCATGACATGAAACCTAGTACCGTAACTTATAACACTCTCCTTCATTCTCTTTCCACCCGTGGCTTGTGGAACGAAGTAGATGAAGTCCTTACAATAATGAGTCAAACTTCACGTCTTCCGACGGTTGTTACTTACAATATTTTGATCAATGGTCTGTGTAAATTTGGATATCTAGACCGCGCAATCGACTTCTTTGGGCAGATGGTTCAGAAAAAGTGTTGCCCTGATATAATAACATATAACACCCTTCTAGGTGCTCTTTCTAAAGAGGGTATGGTGGACGAGGCCATTCAACTACTTCACTTTTTGAGTGGTACTAGCTGTTCTCCAGGTTTGATCAGTTATAATGTCGTCATTGATGGTTCGGCTAAATTGGGTGAGATGGGTAAAGCTAAGTTATTATACGATGAGATGATTGAAGCTGGGATTAATCCTGATGACGTCACACATCGATCTTTGCTTTGGGGGTTCTGCCGAACTGATTTATTCGATGAGGCTATGGATATGTTGGGTGAGATGGATAGGAGAAATCACAGAGTTGGTAACAGTGCATACAGATTCCTGATCCATGGACTATGTAAAAATGAGAAAGTCAGCTCTGCAATACAAGTACTGGAAAAGATGATATCAAGTCAGTGTAAGCCAGATGAGACCATCTATTCTGCCATAATAGACGGTTTAGCTGCTGTAGGGATGACAAAAGAGGCCCATGAACTGCGTCGAAAACTGATAGAATGGGGCCTTCTTTCTCAAGAGGCAGTGGTTAACTAGGACTGCATTATAACTTGAGCCTTAAGGTGCCTCTGTGCTCTCAGATAGCCATTTTATTGAGTGAAGCTGCATAGCATGTGAGCTCCACCTCAGCAATTTCTTTGTCCTTATTTTACTGTTTCTTCACAGTGGCTCGCCTATCCGTGGATTCCATAGATTTTGACAAATGTTAACTCACAAAGTATCCCTTCTGATGTCTCTTTTGCTGGCTTTGCGAGCCCGGAAATTTTTATGGTAACTGCTTATTTGAGGAAAGTTTTGGCCTAGTCCTTCCTCTTATCACACAGTTTCATAATTTTACTTCTTAGGACATCTGTGCCGGGGCTTTGACTTGACGGTCCGAGGACTTAGTACATGGTTTAAGTCTTTGAACAAGTAAGGTGATGGTTGCCTTGATTTTTTGTAGAAATAATACTGCGGTTGGCGTTCAAACGAGTTTTGATGATAATTTATTGCTACTCGTGCATATTAGCTTATTCCCCAATGTCGATCATCATGGACTTGGAAGCATGAAGTCTGCTATAGGATGCTGAACTATTTTCTGTATGTGTTGTTGATATCCGAGTGTTTTATGGAGAAATCAATCGTCTAGGGGAAGAATTCATCTGTTAACTAGCATCTTAGTTCTTTAACCAACAGCGTCTTGCTCGACTAGCTTAATAAATAGCAGATTCTTTCCCCAATTGCTGTTGCTTTTACGGCAATCCACTAGCTTAAGCTCGTGGATTTTCAGAAATTTTTTACAGCAGGGACCAAGCTGGAGTATGGGTCTCTAGAGTGTGTGATACAATTTTTGCTCATGATCTTGCTCATAGGGCTACAGATAAGTCTGGCAGTGTTATGCTTCCTTCCCTGGTTTTTCTGTTACGAATGTTTGGATTGGTCCAAATGTCAATTGCCCCTCGATCAAAACCTTGCAATCCATCTTTTGCCAAGTTGCCTTGTAATCTATCTTTTGCCAAGTCAATTGAGTTCAGTATACTTTTGTGCTGCTTTGTTTCGACTATTCTAGCTTCTTTTTTTCATCCTGTCGCTGTATCTCTTTGAACCCAGTGTGATAGTGCAGTCTAGTTCCTGCTAAAGAGTGCAGGAATCTTGATTGACATGTTGTGCTCTTTAGCAAGGAGATTGGAGTGTTCATCAGACGTCTGGATTGACCAAATTGCGATGGAAAACATGGCACTCTCTGGTCAGGATTGCGTTGTGTAATCCTTTCGAGTGCCATGTGAGGTCTTTAATGATGTACTTTCAACCCGACAATTTTTCATATCGATAGGCGGCAAAACATGTGCTGCGGGGCGACGTGGGAGTAGCCGGCCACCGGTTTCGGCCGCTGCCGATGGGAATGAATGGCATGTGGCGCAAACTCAAGTCGACTCGATTTTACACGGGGTTTTGAGCCGTGCAAATCGGGCGCCTGAGCAATCTCGCGTTTCCGGACTTGTATTTGGTCGTCATAATGGTGTGCGCCACCCTCAAAGTGCCCGAGCCACTGCTTAAAGATGGATATAGGTGGCGATTGAGTGGGTTGGGGGTGAGTTTGGGTGAGCCGTAAATATTAATTAGAGTGTATTTCAAATACAAGTGATGCAAGTAAGATACTCATTTACGAGGGAAATCTATTTGGATTACGGGAGATTTTGTTTTGTATCATTTCAAAGTATTCACAGTGAGACGAGAATATGGTGATTATGTTTTGGATAAGCTTGTTTTTCCACTGAACCGCTCGGGAATCGAGCCGGTCCAGTCCCTAGTTCCCGATTTTTGGGTGGGACCGAACTGGACCGGGAACCGATCATCCCTAGGCTAATTCTCAGAACGAAGCTCATTTTATGTAACATTCACATTTTATTTCAATCTTATGACTTTCGATAACGACGTAACGAGCCCGGTACCACTTCAAGATCTCCGAATAAACGATCTCCCGCACGTCGCGCGCACCTCGATGGGGAAGGCTTCGAACCTCAGATTAGCCGCCCTCGCCGTTACCAAACGGGCGGTCTGCTCGGCTCGAAGGGAAGCGGGGAAGCCGCCGGGCTTCTCGCCCGCCCGCCCCTCCCGCCGCCCCCCGTCTGGCGCGCACGTGATGGCACGTGACCAGGCACGTGCGACGCGCCTTCTCCTTCAACCGATAGATCTCCAGGTGCTCCCCAATTCTTTTTTTTTGGGGCGCCTCCGAAAAAAGGTTATATCTTCCCCAATTGATCTCTCTCTCTCTCTTTCTCCTCTTCTCTCTCTCTAAGCTCGCTCTCGCTTCGCCTCTCGTCGTCTTCTCCGATCATCTCCTCCTCCGCCGCCCGCCGCCGCGAGAGAGAGAGAGAGGACGAGCAACCGCGAAGCGCGAGATCGCCCCCCGCCGTCGGGCCATCCGTTTCCGCGAAGATCCGGCGCTCCGCCTGATCCCCTCGCTCGCGCATCGAGCTCGCGGGATCCTAGCCGCCGCCGCCGCCGCTGCCGGCGGCTCTTTTTTTGCCGGAGCTCCGGGAGCTGAATCTGCAGGGGGCGGTTCTGTCGATCTCCGCGTCCTCCTCTCTCCCCCGCGAGGAATCCGCGCGCTCCGGGCTGGGCGGTTTGGGGGGGCGGGGGCTTTGGATGAGAGATTGAGAGGTCGGAGGCGAGACGAGACGAGACGAGACGGGGACGAGCATGGAGATCGCCGTTGGCGAAGCGGCGTCCTTGGAGACCGACCTCTTGCAGCTCAATGAGGTGTCCCCCCTGGCTCTGAAATCGAACTCCGATTTCGTGGAGAAGATCTTCCAGCAGTGGCTCGCGCTCCCCGACAGCAACCGGCTGGTACTTGTCCCCCCTTCCCCCCCGACCATGCGAGACGAACTGAACCGAAATCTCGCGCTTTGATTTGCCGTTTAAAATGCATTGCGAGCGTGCCTTTTGCTTCTGATTTTCTGTGTTAGCCTGCGTGTGCATTTTGCTGTTGATTATGCATTACTTTGTCGAGATACATGTCTCGGTTGTAGTTTCTTGCTAGGGATTTCGGTTGGTTAATGGGCATGTTCCAACTCAGAAGTCACCTATGTTTGATTGCATTGATAAGAGAAGAAATTATCTTTTTCAATCTTCACCATTTTATGCCGAGTTTCTTTCGTTAATCGGGCATTTATAGAGAAGTTGGTTTGAAACTTGGAGAAGCTGTCTTGGACTTTGTTTTTTCAAGTTTCGGATGATTATGGATGAGGAGTCTTATGGTGAATGTGTGTTAGAATTATGATGATGTTTCCTTTATGCCTTGGTTTAGGATCAGCAAATGGTTGATAAGATTTTTCTAAAGTGTCGGGTTAGAACGCAAATATTTCGGGTGCAATTTGAAATTTGGAGTTTTTTGGTTATGGATTAGAAATACCATGCGTAGAAGTTCTACACTAAAAGTTACAGTTTGGGAATTGGAAACATGTGCGAGATTTCTCTTGGGAAAATACCGCGTTGTCTTTCAGTGATTGGAATTTGATTCTCAAAGAACAAAGAACTGATTAGGCATTGTGCGTCATTTGATGGCGAGTTTCTTTTCAAGTCATCCACTTATTAGAAAATTGGTCTGAAACTTGGAGAAGGTGTTTTGGGGTACTGATTGATTGGTTTCCAAAGGATTATGGATTATTTATCTTATGAAAGACACGTGTTGGACTTCTAATGGCGCTTTCATCATGCCTTAACCCAAAAGATGAGCAAGATTGGGGTTAAAGTTGCCTGAAGGGATCTAATAACTTTGAAAGATGGTTAGTATCCAATTGCTAGCATGGACTCAAAAATTGGGGTTTTAGTAGGAATTAACCTATACCATGTTTCTGAGCTCTATGCTTAAAAGCTATGGTTAGGCAATTGAAACATTATGAGGAACCTTTCCTTTGGAAAACTGCTGAAGCCTTCATTGAGTGGATGCAAACTTGATTCTCGAAAAAGGATGAACTAATATGAGAATTATGCATCATTTGTGGCGAGTTTCTTGTCAAGTCATGCATTTATTTAAAAGTTGGATCAATATTGATTTTTGAATTTCCAAATGATAAGGATGAGGAGTCTTCTGCAAAACATGTGTTGGAATACTTATGGTGGGTTTGTTCTTACCTTAGCCAAACACATGCTTGGTTGACATTAAAGTTGCTGGACATAATCTAATTACTTTCCAACTTCATGGTTATCTACCAATGAATATGGGATTCAAATTTGGCTTAGAGAGTCTTATTATGAAAGATGATTCTATATTTTATTTAATCATATGGGCAAGACAGCTTGGTGAGACTGAAAAACTCGGGCCAGATGCATTAAACTGTCAGAGGATTGATGTGTTTTTCGGGTAATTCCTCCAAGTTCGGAAGGCAGACTTTACCTTGCTGATCTTCACTCACTTCTCTTTGCTAGAGTCTTAGTGAATGATGGAGGCAACATGGATTTGCCATACATTATAAGTACTACTAATGAGATCCAAATATTGAGTCATGATGTTGGTCTGATCCCTTCTGTATATGAAAAAGGAGACATGAACAAGAATTGTTATTGCATCAAGGATGGAAGGAGATTATAACTTTAAAAAGAGAAATAAATAATTATACTTTGAACTTTTCGACTTTATTGGTGTACAGGATGTTGATTATGATGAAAATTGAATTCAAATTTGTCGTTATGAAAAAAAAAACCTCACCATTGGAGGGTATAATGACTTGAGATGAACGATCATATCAAAACAAGAGCAATGAAATTTATCAAGAATGTTCTACAAATTGGTGTATTAAGTGATGTGGCAAATTGCAAATGTGCCTTTGAACTTGTGGGTTTTATTAAACATCCAATAAAGTTCTGCCACATCATTCAGTTTACCCTTTTTGTAAACAGGACCAGCATTATCCTTAAAATACTATTCCAGTATTTTCCAAACTTCAGAGATTGATACCTTATTTAGTGAGAGGTGCTTCTTTTTTAAGACCCAGCAAATTTTCAGATCACAATTCAATAAATTTTCGAGTCCAAAAAAATGCGGCTTCCAATTGACAATTGAAATCTATATCTAATAATTATAATCGTCATCCAGCATGGAGCCTTAATGATGACAACTCAATTGCTCCAAGGTTAAGTTGCCCTCATAGCTTCTGCAACTTTTAAGAGAATTGTCATTTCCTGTGTTTGTTTCCCAGATGCTCACATTAAAAGCTGTCTAGCAGCTCTGTGGCATCTATTAATGCTGAAAGCTAGGTCACAATTGATTTGTTGATAGTAGAGGACAGCTTGTCAATAAATCATGTCATAGAGAAAAAATAGGTCCTTACTCGATTAGTTATTGTGATCAGCCTTTCGAACGTGTTTGCAAATTCATGGACCTTAATGTGTGAAGATGCCATATGAATTTTGTTTCATGACATCCATAGTCAATGAAACCTGACAATGGGGAAGTTCAAGTGGTTTGATTGGGGGATGCTTGATGAAGTTGCTTTGATTGTGAAAGCTGGTGTTAAATTCATAGCATGATATAGGATGCTTCCTTGGAAATTAGTTGCTGTTTCTGGAAAATTCTTAACTTGCTTTTGATTGAACACAAATTGTCATAGTTACTGGCTCTCTGAAAATATTAAACTAGAAGGCATAGATTTGCATGCATGCGTTCTTTTTCATGATCTTTGGTATTCTTTGAGTAATCTTGGATGTGGTGTCCCAAGTTTTTAGAACTTTCCTTTTCCTATGGTTTTAGGTGACATCATTGATAAATGATGCAAAGGCAGGTGCATCTCTGAATGCTCCTGGGAGCTCTTCGAGCACCAGTGCTGCTTCAGGCAATTCATTACCTTCCATGTTTGCTGCTGGAAATGCACCTCCACTTTCCCCTAGAAGTACACCCGGTTCCCCTAGAAGTGCATCCGGTTCCCCTCGTATAATGAAACAGAGAGCTGGCCCTTCTAATTTGGGTTCTCCTTTGAAAGTAGTTAGCGAGCCAGTTAAAGAATTAATACCACAGGTTTGAGAGATGCCAATTTATTCAGATGTACTCTTTGAACATAGCTGAAGAATTTTCCCTGCATCTCTAAAAGTAAGTTGCTTTTGATGTGGTTAATTGCAGTTTTACTTTCAAAATGGCCGTCCGCCTCCAAAAGAACTGAAAGAACAATGCATATTGAGAACCAATCAATTCTTTTATGCTCACTCCAATGGTTTGCAGATAAATGGTGAGAAGATCCTGTTGGCATTCCTATTACTTTTACTAGTGTTTTCTCTGCCATCTATAATTCATTACTCTATCATTTCCTTGGTCTTTCAGACTTCAAATTAGTTACGAGGGAAATTTGCAAGTTGCCATCATTCTTCTCAACGTGTCTTTTCAGAAAGATTGATGTTAATGGCACTGGCTTCATTATGAGGTCTGCATTTCGTCATTTTCTACCTTTTTTAAATTAAGTTCTTGCTTGGTGATGTGGGTAGGGGATGCCAGTGGTAAGTTGTGATATAGCCAAACCAAAATCAAGTGATTTTGACTGAGCTGCCTTTGCTAACTTGTTCGATTCTGTCTCCTATATGGCATGAGTAGGCTTCCAGTACTGGAAGATCACCAATATTTACTGCATGCGTTTCCACATTTTCAGCCTAAGCATACCAATAAATTTTGGATTCTGGCCCAATCATCGTACTAGTTTTCCAATTCTTCTATATAGAGCACCTTTATCGTTCCAGTTTCTTTATTTGCTCTCCTCTACAATTTGCTGTTTCCCGAATGTCCCTGTATACGCTTGTCCATGGGTATCTATGTCAACTTTGCTTTGAGAAAGTAGTAGTTATATCAGAGCAAACCCGAGAATAAGGCACATGGTAGTCCTTGTGAATTTCAAATTATTTGTAGTAGTGTTTCCTCTTTGACTTCATGGTAATGTGATTTTCTTTTGGAAAGTTTCCAGACAAAATCACTGACTTTATGTTTTAATTTTCTGGAGAAAGGGATGCAGTAGTTGATTGCATTAATGGTGGCTCCAATTTTGGTACAATGTTTTCTCACTGTAGCAGCTACCAGAACATTAATATTATTTTCCTAAATTAGTGGTCCATGACAATTTTGTTGAGAAAATAAATTCAGCACTCTCAGGCCAAATCCTCTTCTTTAACAAGGAAAATCATAATATACTTAACTCGCTCAGACTAATAACCCACTTGGGTCCCAACTCACCTGAGTCATGGTCGTTAAGTCCTCAAAAATGCTATTTTTATGATGCTGCGCATTTTCTCTTTTCATTTACTTTTCCAGTTTGCATGGCCTTTCAAATTGTCCATGGATTTTTTTCATTATCTTTTTCAGAAGCCTCAGAAATATGCTGCGAAGGTTAAAGATGGTTCTTACAATTACGATGGTATTTGAATACCACTACATTACGCTTCAGTTACTTGAGTGCTCAAAGTATCTTAGTTCCTGATTTTTCTGAAGCCATCAACTTAATTCGAATTTTTGGGACCATGGCTTTTTGGTACAGGGAGGCAATACTGTCCCCTTGATCCTTTGACAATTTTATAACCATCCTACTAGTTAACTGTCAGAATCTTACACTTTCATGCACCCAGGCAGGTTTAGATAGTGAGTGAGCTTGCGAACTTGAGTTGGAGCTGTAGGTATCAAAACTCAAAAAGTTGGATGATCGAGAGTGAGATGTATAAACAAATGCATTACCTGCTAATACTTGTGCTATTGCTGATAATGTTGGTGGAATAACATAAACCTAGCGGTGTAGCTGACACCTATTCCACAAGCACAGATAGAGCATGTTTAGACTTTTCTTCTTCATATTTGCATTCTTCTCAACTGGCTAATATATGTTGGGGTGAGAAATTGGTTTTCACATGAGCTAGTGATGTATGTTTTGTAGAGGCCAATTGAAATTCAGATTCCCTTTCTTGGCTGTTGTTTCATCATTTTTCTCCTAATTAATATTGTTGCTGTTTGTTGGGCTTATCTTTGCTCTATAATTGACTGATAGGGATGCGTTTGCTGATTACTGGATAAATGGGAACATGTTGACACTGGATGTAGCAACTCAAATCTATAAGATTTTGAAGCAACCAAATCTCAAGTATCTCACTCAGGTTTGATATGTTTTCCTTACTCACGTTTTCTCTGATCCTTCTCCTCTGTAGGTTGCAGTTTTGGGAACTTTTTGGGGTTATCTTACTTTTGCAACTTGTTATTGACTAGATTTGTGTATATATACTGTTTTAGTTTCTGATATGTTGTGTTTTCCGACTTTTCCACAGGATGACTTCAAACCTGTTCTTCGAGAGCTTTTGGCTACTCACCCTGGACTGGAGTTTTTGCAGACTACACCCGAGTTTCAGGAAAGATATGGTTTGTTCCTGACCTGTTGTAGAGATTTTTGTTATTATAATATGATTTATTTTCCTTTTGTGCTCCTCAGATTTGCTCATATGCCATTCTAGTTACTTTCAGTGAATATTGTTACTATATTTAAAATGGAGTTTATATTATGTGATATGATGTTCTTTCCTTTATGCTCCTCATTTGCCCATATGCCGTTCTAGATGCTTTCAATGAAAAATGTGGTTCTGTGTAGTAAGTAGTAGGTTGGGTCTTATAGGGTACCCGACTTGTCCCAAACCCCAATAGGACTTAAAATGGGTTGCAGTTTAGGGTTATGGGACGGGTTAGGATTTTATTTGCGGAACCTTATAGGGTTTGGGACTTGTCTTGCGGGTATCCCAAAACCTGAAAAGTGAGACCTATTTTATCTTTTATGATTTGTAGAATTTCTGGAAGAATTTGAAATTGAAAGAATTTGAAATTAAAGTGGTTGCATAATCTAGATTTCCATGATTGGGGATGTGTAATCAAGATGGTTTGCTGTTTATATTGTGCTAGACAATGTTCGAAGAAGAATTTAATAACCACATTGGTTTCGAGAACCTGTCAAGAACCCAATAACTTAAGTGGTATGGGTTTGGCATTCCATTCGCAAAACCAAATAGTTTTTGGGATGGGATTGGAAAATACTCAAAAGCTAGTGAGACGGGTTGTTCCAAACCCATTCCGCTTCCATCCCTACTAAAAAGGGGGTATCTGGTGCACATGGCTCCCACTGCGGGGTTTTGGGGAATGGTTGATGTATACAGCCGTACCTGTTTGGTTTCAGAAATTGCTTTTGGTGAAAATGTAAATGAAAATAGTTGTCGTTGGTTTCCTATTTTGATGAAAATGTGTTTGTTTCATGAAAATGAGAATATTCTGTTTTGGAATAAATTGCAAAACCATGTTTGGATGCATTTGAGTTTCTTCATTGGTTTAATATCAAGTCTCACTGTATTTCCAATCATCTGATGAAATATCTAAGAATTATTAAAATAAGGATATCAATAGAAACAATTATTTACAAATTATCTAAGTTCATAATTAAATACTTAATAATTATTAAGTAAAGGTCATAAAATATCGTGATTGTCTTTTCTCATGAATTAAACATTGTTTGGTTAGTTTTCATTGCCGAAATAGATAGTACTATTTTCCCCTTGTAGTCACAAGTTTGGCTCATTGAAGGGAAATAATTTCATGAGGAAAAATGTGTGTCAGGTGTTGTTAACAACCCTTATCAGAACAAAAGATCTTTGTTTGTGACTTCATCCCAATGACTTAACAAAACTAAATTTGCCATGGCATCTATAAAGTCTGATTACACGGAGTGCATTCTTTATCCATCGATCATAAAGAGAAAATATGTTCTGCTTTCTGACACTTAGGAAGTTAATTTCACCGTTAGTAATAATGTAGGTGCTAACTATACTGAGGACTTTTTGATTAAATTATTTCCGCAGCAGCAATTTTTTTATGACATTTAATAATTCTATATTGGTTTGTGATTTGCCGGTTAAAAAGTTGCTCTCAGTAGTTATGGGAGCATCGTTTATGATAGCCTAGCCTTTATAGTTTTTCCTGCTTCTTGCTTCAGCTCAATTCTGATTCAAGTCTGTTAGACTCTATATTTTGTTTTTCTCCTTCTCTATATATTTAATATGACTTTCTTTACCATGCGCAGCTGAAACAGTGATATACAGAATATTTTACTACATAAATAGGTCTGGAAATGGCAATCTGACTCTCAGGGAATTGAAACGCGGGAACTTGATTGATGCAATGTTACATGCAGATGAAGAAGAAGATATAAATAAAGTCTTGAGGTAAAAAACGTATGATGATGTTTTCTCCCAGTTATTCATTAGGCATTTCTGTCCTTGCAAAATTTTCACGTTGGGGCTTGTTCATCCATTTCTTCATAGGCAGATTTGTTTAATTGTACATCAGTAAAAGCCCCCAAGAGTTATAATCTCTCTGTGAGATTGGTTCATGCATAATCTGATTCTTCTGCATTGGTCTCTAAAAGTAGCTATGTGATGGATTAATTGTGTAGTTGGGAAAGTAATGGTGCTGCCAGAGTAATCTTTTGTGGTGTTTGCTTTTACAAATATTCTCTCTGCTTGCACCATTGATACTTTAATTCCTAATGCAGGTATTTCTCTTATGAACATTTTTACGTCATATACTGCAAGTTCTGGGAATTGGATACAGATCATGATTTCTTGATAGATAAGGAGAACCTTATCCGGTATGGCAATCATGCACTTACCTACCGAATTGTAGATAGAATATTTTCTCAGGTTTGTGTCTACTGGATGTAATTACTTGACCCAGATTCCTGCTATGATGGACAACTTGGTGCTTATGGAAATTCTATCTTTTCTCCTGAATGATCTCAGGTCCCGAAAAAATTCACCAGCAAAGTCGAAGGGAAGATGGGTTATGAAGATTTTGTTAACTTCATACTGGCTGAGGAGGATAAATCTTCTGAGCCTAGTCTTGAATACTGGTATGTTAGGTCTCCTAATACTGTAAACCCATTTAGGCATTGCTGAGTGATGAATCTTGAGGTCATTGAAAAACTTGTCCAGTTGTGCAACTCTTAGTTGGATAACGCAGAAAGGAAATTGTTAAGTTCTCTAATTTTTTTCAGTAATTGTATTTTTCTTTTAGCAATTCGTCTAGAGGATGAAAACAAAGGAGGTGTTTTGTTCGATGATAAGAACTCTTCTCTATGTGTGCAGGTGTATGTGTGTGTATGGGGTGAGTGTGGGTGGGCACATGTGGGTTGTGTGTGTATTGGGTGAGTGTGGGTGGGCACATGGGGGGTGTGTGTATTGGGTGAGTGTGGGTGGGCACATGTGTGTGTGTGTGTGTGTGTGTGTGTGAGAGAGAGAGAGAGAGAGAGAGAGAGAGAGAGAGCATATAAGAAATGTAGGCATTCTGTATTGCATGTAGTACTTCAGTATTATCTGGCTAGATTGAAAATCTTCCGAGGTTTATACTGTCAGTATTTTCATGGATCATGCGTCCGTATTTTCTTGATCATGCTTCTATATCTTCCAAGGTTATGTCTAATGCAAATTTCTGATGATCTGATTTCAAAATTTTATGATTGTGTTTTATGCTGTGACATTTTTGTACATGTTTTTACCTTGTATATAACTTGATTTCTGACTTTCTTTCTTAGGTTTAAATGCATAGATTTGGATGGAAATGGAATTTTGACCCGAAATGAATTGCAATATTTCTATGAGGAGCAGTTGCATCGTATGGAGTGCATGGCTCAAGAGCCTGTGCTCTTTGAGGATATTTTGTGTCAGATAATTGACATGATTGGGCCAGAGGTTTGCTCTGTTTTTCTTCAGAACTATATTGTACATGGGATTTATGTTCTGCAATAGATGAGGAGAATGTTGAAGAATACTGCTAATGTCTTGTCATCGATCTTTTCCTTTGATTACATGTTACTTGTATAAGTGCATATTTTAGAGTACATGCCTGCTAGATACTGATTTATCTATGTGAGCCCTTGAGTATGTTTCCAGGGAATTAGTGTCAAAATTGCTTGGATCTTGCGAATTTGACCACATTAAAGTGGTACTTCTTTAATTGCTTATCTTACTGTAATTAACAGTTTAAAAGCCCTTGGTTGCAGAATGAAAGTTATATCACATTGAATGATCTGAAAGGCTGCAAACTCTCGGGAAGTGTATTCAATATTCTTTTCAACCTCAATAAATTTATGGCTTTTGAGACCCGTGATCCATTTCTCATTCGTCAGGTAGGAATTTTCCATATCATATATTAAAAAAATTCTACTACTTTTTCATTAGACCGGAATGATTGTTTAATTGGCGTGGTTGTCAGCTTTATACTGGTTTGATATTTCTACCTGAAACAGGAAAGGGAGAATCCAATGTTGACAGAGTGGGATCGCTTCGCCCATAGAGAATATATTAGGCTTTCAATGGAAGAAGATGTTGAAGATGCCTCTAATGGAAGTGCAGAAGTATGGGATGAGTCCCTTGAGGCTCCATTCTAAGAGTGATTGGGTAAGATAGTATATGATGAGTTTATTCTCCCAACGTTTATCCAGGCTTGAGGATAAATGATATGAGAGATGAGCATGACTTAGCGAGAGACATTGTTGGCCAATTGAATAAAAAGAAGAAGACCCTGGTCGCAGAAAAAGTTTTCCTTTTTACACTTGATATGCGTAGTTGGTCTCTTTTCATATTTTTGATCGGCTATATCTTTCTCTATATATAAAAAACAATCATCAGTTTTGTTTATCAAAGTTGCCCATGTAATTCCATGAATTGCCCATACACTAAATTTATTTAATGGATGAGAAAACTTTCTTAAAACCTACGACTATGGTTTTAGAAGATAACTTGATATTGACTTTCCTCCCAAATTTCGGTCCACTTTTGCATCGTATCTTCTAATGTGTTAGTTTTATTTTTCTTTCCTTTCAAACATGACTAGTCTAACAGATGATTATAAGTTTGAAGGATAATCAGGTTTTTGTTGAAAAATTTTGTGGAATTGTTCTGCCATGTTTAATTGTCGACTTCATTTGCACGCTTGCAAGTCTCTAATGATCTTATTTTGTGGCAGTTTTTTAAGAAGAGAAAAAATCATCATCAAGAACAGGCAACGAAGCAAGAGAGCCAACCTGGAATGAATTACCCGATGGATTCTCATTCACCTATAAACTTGTTGAGAGGAGGAACTTCTGCAGATGGTCAAGATGCCCTGCCACAGAGCAGAGGCTTCTCTAAAAAATTGGACTTGGGCTGATATTTGGACTTTCGGCGATAATAACAAGTACCAAATTAACATTTCTGTGGAGGAAATATCGGCCTAAACTACACTCAATTAAAGTCCAATTCGAAGCATTGACGGCATTGGTGATCTTCTTGCCAGTTTCTGAGATATTTGTTTCTCTAGCATAAGTGGTTGGTGCTTCTCTTAATAACTTAAGTTTTGAACATCAGTTTGGTGATTCTTCTAGTACTCAGAAACTGGTACAATCATTTGGCAAGGTTGGAGAGGTGGGCAATTCTTTCCGTTTTTCTTTCCCTTTTCGTTGGTAGATTGTTCGAATAATGGTTATTTATGAATGGATTTTGGTAGTTTAGAAGAAACCAATCATCACCGTAATAGTGATAATAGATCATGTTGTGACTGCGACTTTATGATCTGAAGGCATATGTTCTGTGCTTTCTTTTTGGTTGGATGCTTGTCTCTTTCTTTTCCGGTGTTTTTCGACTATGACTTTGTGTATTATGTTCTTTTCTTATCAGATACTTGTTTATTGATAACATGATGTCAGCAACAGCTCGTTTTCAGAGAAGTCTGCCACAATATATGAATATTATGGTGAAAATGTTATGTCCATGTCTCTAAATCTATATCTGCTAGTAAGTTTGCATTACACTTTTTCCGCTATTGGTTGGTGTTCTTTGTGGCGATATCAATGCCACAACCAGCAGAGAATTTTTTTTTTTTTTTTGTGTGTGAGCGCCGTGGAGATCAATATATTTGTGGATTGTGGATGCGTGGGTAGACATGTTTCAACGAGGCATTGCCTTCGTGATATTTGGGTTTACATGATCTTTAGTGCCTTTGTTGGTCTTTGATTGGCGACACATAAGAGAGTTCGTAGAAAAGCTGTAGAAGTGACCCTATCCATGCTCAAGCGAGGGCGAGGATTCTCATTTACTCAAATGGTGTAAATCTGTGACATGAGTGTCATCTTCATGAACATTAGCAATTCTTTACACAATTTTCAAATTTCACGTCTTGAAATATATCCTATAACTACACGCAATAGTTTACTCCACTAGTATTGAGCTTTTCTCTTAGGTTCAATGTCTTACAATCAAAATGATACATGCGTCATAATATTACGCGGTGCGCAAAATGATATATGTGAACTAAATCTTGTGGAGGCAGGCAGAGAAGAGCATGTTTAGCCCCAGTGTCGAAAGCAACATTTGCCATCTGCGAAAATAAAATTTCTCCCCAAAGAAGTCTTTCTTCCGTCATTGCGAAGATCTGTATAGCCGCCCGTTGAATCCGCTTCCAATACGATTTTAGTTTAGCCCAGCGATATGGCCCAAGATACCACCACATTTCGACCTTAGGTGCAGGACATATTCCTAGTTGTCTAGCGAAAGCCTCCTCGCCGGTTGCCATGTTCATCCCAAACAAGGCCGCCAGCAGCTGCTTTGCTGGGTTGCCACGAGCGGCCCCATCTGTATTGAGTTCGACTCACGCTCGCAAGGAGGCGGCAACGTAAGGCCGGATGGAATGGAAGGATGGTAGATTGCGTGATTCTCCATCCACAGTTTACGTTAGGTTCTTAGTAGCAATTCCTTGCAAAGATGACTCGTCAAATTCAAGCCGCAACTTAAGCTACTTTCCGTAATGCATTGAGAACGGTGTCCGTGCATTTGCAAATCAACACGTGGCAAGCTTGGAAGGGTTCGACAAAGTAACTTGATTTAGTACATTAGATGTGACAGCGTACCCCCTTCAACGCGACATGTCCTAGGATTCGAGATCATCATGAAAAATAAGAGTAAGACCAAACGAAGACTTTCATAGGAGACCATTGGAGCAGCCAATCGTAATGCTCCTGGAGAGGCATGTTTCGATTCGAGTTTAAATTTCGATATATCAGGATCACATCGGAACGTCTGCCTCGACTTGAGTATCGACTCAAGCTGTACTTGCGAAATCAAAGACCATGAAAGGCCGCGCACATGGGAGATTATGAGAATGGAGCCATGCACTCTTCCTTTCGTATCTTCTCTACTTCATCCCGCTTTAGGTGCGACTTCTCCACGGAGCTAAACGCTGAGGGACCTCGAGAGCAAAACCTATACAGTATATTTACCCGCACATAATGCACCGTATAAGAAGTTACGACGAAGTGGAGCTCGGAGTAAGAAGTTTTCAACATGGGGAAACCCTAATGAGCCCGAAAAGTTTGACTAACAAAAAAAAAAGGCAGACGAATTCTATTCATCGTGCCCGTGCGAAGTCAAAACTAAAAGCTTAGGAAGCTCTCTCTCTCTCTCTCTCTTCCGGCTTTCTCCTGCTTCTTCTTCTGCGCCGACGTCGCTCCGGAAGCCAAGAAGAGGTCGAGAGATGAAGGCGGTGGCGCTCGTCAGCGGCGGCAAGGACAGCTGCTACGCCATGATGAAGTGCGTTCAGTACGGCCACCAGGTACTTCCGTGAATCCGTCATCTTGTCGTCGTTCGTCGTCGTCGTTCTCGTGGTGGTTTGGGGCGTTTGGCTTTTGAGCTTTCACGAAGTTCGATTGATGCGCGTGGTATGATGATGATGATGATCTCCTAAACTTGTCCGGACCTCAGATTGTGGCGCTCGCGAATTTGATGCCGGCCGACGATTCTGTGGATGAGCTCGATAGCTACATGTATCAGACTGTATGTCTCTCTCTCTCTCTCTCTCTTTCTCTCTCTATTTTTGTCAGCATGCGTTTGGTTTTTGCCCAATTTATATTTGGGGTTGTTCTGATGGAGTGATGAGTAGTGAGCGACGGTTGTGAGGGGGATTAGATGAACGAGCTCCGAGTTGCGAGGCAACCTTGAATGCGCTTCGAGTTTCGTCGTTTGCTCGGGTCATGGATTTAGTCGGTTACGGTATTGTCGATGAAAGCTTCTCTGTGCATCAAGATGGTTTCTGGAGAACTTCCTTGTGTTGTAGGCGTGATCGGAGATTGGCATCCTGTGCGCTTGCGCTTCGCGTAATAATCGCGCAATAATCTATGGTTTTCTGCCGTTATTGATTATGTGTTTTCTTTTTGGACTCTTTTTAATCGTATTAATCTCCTAAGGATGTTAATTGGGACGTCAGATGAGGCGCGAAGATAGGTAAAGGGAATTGTTGTGTGAAGAATGTTATGATGGGAAATATTCATGGCCTGCTGCCATATGGACTTCATGAATCTGATGTTTGGCATCTTTACGATTCGTGATACGCGTAAAGTGCTTCGTTTGCATCGAGGTTTTGACATATTGGATTTTGCTGACTTTGGGCTGTTTTACATTGCTGATGTCAGGTTGGGCACCAAATAATTGTCAGTTATGCGAATTGTATGGGAATTCCATTGTTTAGAAGACGGATACAAGGATCTACGAGGCAAGTTTTTGTGCTCGGTTGTTTGTATTAGTGGATATGTATAAGTAATTTGTGTCATACATCCGCCCAAAGAATGAATGCAAGAGACTTGTGGCTAGATAGTTCAATTACTTGCAGCTGGCTTTAGATCGTTTGATAGATCATTTTTTATTTTATTTTTCATGTTGTTTAGGGAACAAAAGGAGGCGAGATGAGTAATAAAGTTCCTTGAGATGACGAAAGAACAAGTTAAATGGCTTTTTTCACTGTCCCCTACTGAACTGCGATGATTTGACCTTGAGGGTGAATAATTTTAAGGCCAACCCAAGGCCACAAGGAAAGCCGGTGTCAATTGGCTTACCTAATTTTTTGGACAGCACTATTTTTGTTTTTCAAAATAAGCAAATTGTTCCTTTCTTAGGGTCTTTACAGAGTTACTGAAAGCATCATCACTAGCTTCGGATAAGTATTTTTAGTCATTATGATTGATGCTGTCGTTATCCACATCCCCCAGCATACATCTTCCATTCCAGCAAAAATTACCTGGCCGTGTTACTTTTTCTTTCAGAGCAAAAAGACCTGTTTAATTGTCGCGGCAAAGAATTTGACTGTTACTACAAAGCCATACCATTTCTTGTATAATTTTTCATATATTGGACAATGTGCTCAGACAGGCACCAGAAGCTTTGCTACAGTGCGACTCCTGGGGATGAAGTTGAAGATATGTATGAGTTGTTGAAACAAGTTAAAAAGAAGATACCATCAATTGAGGCGGTATCTTCGGGTGCTATAGCTTCTGATTATCAAAGGCTACGGGTGGAAAGTGTCTGTTCAAGGTTAGGGCTTGTTTCTCTGGCATATTTATGGAAACAGGATCAATCATTGCTTCTTCGAGAAATGGTAAATCGTTTTATCATTTGATATGACATTAGATAGTTGTTCAGTTCATTTCAACTTACAGGATTCCTTCTTTTGTTAAATCAGATTGACAATGGAATAGCGGCTATTACGGTGAAGGTGAAACTTTTATTTGAGCTGCTGCATCTGTTTCTTTTTTATATTGTAGTGCTTCACTTTACGCTTTTTATACAGATTAGTAAAGGTATAGCCTGGAACCATTAGTACTATAATTTGAAATATTTATTTTGTGAGGTGAAAGTCATGCTAGAATGAGACTAACAAGGATATGAATTTTGGATTCATGAACTGGAGTCAATGCATTGCCACCGTGGAGCTTTGCCTTTAGACCTGTTTGCCACTTCATTACTGTGCATTTATCGATCGAAATTTGTATCATTCTTGTTTCGGCATTCAAAAGTAGAACACTATTTTTTTCTCATCTATTGTTTCCACGGCACTTGTTTTACCTCAGAATTTACTGTCCCTTCTTCTTTCTTTCTTTCTTTCACCTGTCTTTTTTCTTGTCTGTAAAAAGTCTGTTTGCAGTAAGCTCTTTGGTGACATGGTTGCTGCTGAAGATGGATGTTATGATTTGAAATGGTGGCTAGTAAAATACTTAAGAGTGTGCGAATTGGGTTGAAAGCTGAACTTCAGGTTGGCTAAAAGCCTAAAATACAAACAGTTGATGAGTCATTCTAGGTTTATTTGACATGCCTCTGGATGTACTTATGCTTTTTTAGCTGTCAAGTGTGAATGGGGATCTAGCATAGTGATTCTTAGCCAAAAGTATTTATTTATAGTGTTTATATTTTTTCTTTTGGTCGGACTAGTGTTTGTATTAGATGTTTGTTATTTTCTCTTCTAAGACAAGTTGCCTTTGGATGTGACAGGTGGCAGCTATGGGGTTGAATCCTACTGATCATTTGGGGAAAGATATTTCTTTTTTGTACTCATACCTCCATAAGTTGAAAGAGTATGTAATGAATTCTCATTTTAAAGCATGTTGTTATCTTCTTGTTGTGCATCGAATGTAATTTTATGGGCTCTTTTTTTTTTTTAACTTTTAAATCTTGGGCAGGTTGTATGGAATTAATGTTTGTGGAGAAGGAGGAGAGTACGAAACTTTAACCCTTGATTGTCCCCTCTTTGTGGTAAGTTTTATTCTTGAACTCATCCATGAAATGAGTTAACCCTTGACTGTCTATTCTTTCGTTTTCTGCACTTCACAACCTGCTCCCCATCCTTTGTAAAGGGATATACTGTGATGAAAGGCAAATTACTAGAATCCGAAACAAAAAGTAAATTATTGATGTGCTGGGCTCTATAGATTTGTTTACTTCGTTTACTTTGAAAAGTATTTTGCTGATATGCTAGGCTCTATAGTTGTTTTTACTTAGTTTACTTCGGGAAATGAGTTCTTATGTTTTTGCTTTTAAACTCTACACAAACCGATGTACATTTGCGCAAACAAAAGCAGTTTGATGAAAAACATATTACTGATATGCTGGACTCTACTGTTGCTTCTACTTCATCTACTTCAGGAAATAAGTAACAAGCTCTTTGATTTTAAATTCTCCACAGACCTCTCTCTCTCTCTCTCTCTCTCTCTGTGCGTGCGTGGGCGCTTACATTGTTTTGGATAAGAAAAGTGGTTTCTGGTCAATATTCTAAAATATGTTAGGTTCAAAACTTCTCCAGAATGCTCGAATCGTGCTTGAAGAATTTCAGGTTATTCTGCACTCTTCAGATTCTATAGCTCCTGTTGGAATCCTACACCCATTGGCTTTTCATTTGGAAACTAAGGCTGAATCCGCATCTCTGAGTGGTTGTGACAAAATGAATGATCTCCATCATGAGAATATGGGTTTAGTGTATGAGGTACAAGCTGAGAGTTTGGAGGGATGTGAGGATGCTAAGGAATCTGTTGCTGATGTAACTGTTTTGACCAAAGCAGCAGATGATGGACTCCAGATCTCAACTAAGAAAGAGGACCTTCCATTCTCCATTTCTTGCTGGTTGGGAGCCTCAGAAAAAGCCTCTTCAGGTAAAGATCAATGTACTTAGTCTGCAGTAACAGTATATGGTTTTCTCTCCTTTTTGTTTGGCTCGTCTGTAAAAGTTTATCGTTGATCTTCATTTATATGCAACTTTTTGCAGCTCTTGATGTTTTCGATAATTGGCAGGTTTGCAGGATGACCTTGAAAGTGTTTTAAGGAAGATTGAAAATGAACTTTTGGGACATGGTTTGGACTGGAGGAATGTTCTCTATGTTCATCTCTACATATCTGATATGAATGAGTTTGCTGTAGCAAATAATACATATGTCAAGTTCATCACACAGGAGAAGTGCCCCTCTGGTGTTCCATCCCGCAGTACGATTGAGCTTCCTCTGCTTCATGTAGGCCTGGGAAAGGCCTATATTGAAGTTTTAGTCACGAAAAATCAAGAGAAAAGAGTCCTTCATGTACAGAGTATATCATGTTGGGCACCTAGCTGCATTGGACCATACAGCCAGGTAATTCCCTTCGTTGGTTATGCTTTTTTATCAGTATTACGTTGGGCTCCTCTAAAGTAAATTTAATCTATGTGCATGTGGACCAATTACTTACAGAGTATACTTGCATGGAAGAAATGAAAGCCTCCAGTAATCAGGATAACGATGCACTTAACGATGCACCATTTGTGATGTCAATTGCCATCAATGCTTAAGATATTTCTGTACTTGAGTTAATTTGTAACTCTATGATTACCTCTGGTTCTCTTCTGGATGCCACTCTCTCTCTCTCTCTCTCTTTGCCCCACTATACTGAATTGATTTTCCTGAGTTTGTTGTTATTTTATAGGCAACCTTGGACAAGAATGTACTTTATATGGCTGGGCAACTGGGGCTTTACCCTCCAACAATGACTCTCAGCAAAGGAGGTGCTGTAGCTGAGTTAGAGCTAGCACTAGAAAACAGTGAAGCTGTGGCTAAATGTTTTAATTGTTCAATATCTACCTCTTCTGTTCTGTTCGTCGTGTACTGCTCAGAATCTATTCCCTCATCAGAGAGGGGTAAAATTCAGGAGAAACTGGAGGCATTCCTTAAGCAGATTAGGTCTAGCCATTTGAAAGAAGGAAATTTGCCAAAGGTGCTCGATCACTTATCTCTGTATGTCCTTGTGCCTGATCTGCCAAAGAGGTAACTGAGTATAATTGGTTATACAATTTTTTCATCCTCTACTTTTGGCTTCTCTTTCTCTTTCACTTCCCTCCAAAAGATTATTGTATACATCTCCATAAAACTATTTGAGTAATATACTGCACTACTGTAATGGCCTTCGGTAGAAGGACTTATTGTGCTCAGGTTTATTTTTAAAGACACCTAGTCACCAAGTTTTGGCATTGGAAACTGCAAAGGAGGTTTTCCACGTTATCAAACCAGCCCTCATTGTTTGTGTGGTAGAATGTACATGTTCGAATTGAGCCTACCGCAGTCAGCCTTTCTTAATTTATCCAAATGTCTAACCCCTTGAGCAATAAAAAATCTGTGGTTTAGAACCAGCTGATTTGGTTACCAATCGTACTTTCTAGCACCAAAGATGTGGCACAGATAGTGGATAGTCCACAAATGCAAGATTATCTGCAACTTAAAGAAGTCATGGCATCTTCTTACCTTTCTCTGTTTCTTGGCAGACAAATTTAAATGTTTTGATATGTGAAACTTGACTCATCAGACTATATGAATGCTGATCCACAGAACCTGTGAGAGTAGAGGAAAGAGAGACTTTTAAATTTTTTGTTCTGAATTACAGAGAAGGCAGTATAACCGTACGAGAATATACTTCCTCGAACTTGCTGACTTTTACAAATCTCGCATGTGCATATTGAAAAGGATTACTTATTTAGTTGTCCCATGTCCACATCTACTTCAAGTGTATTCTCAGTTGACTTTACATTGTTGCAGAGCATTGGTAGAAGTGAAGCCATTAATATATGTCATGGATGATGCAGAAACGGTAGCTGAAGGCAAGTCTCTAACGAGAATGGGCAATTCGAGTTTTCAGCATGAAAGCTGGCATGATTCTTGCATTAACAGACTTATTGTCAATGGGATGATCTGTGCGGTAGTATTGTCAGTCACAAATGAGACTGCTGTAAGGTTATGTTCTGAGTTTCTTGCCACCAATCGGAAAAGTGATGACATTCAAAATCTTATATCAGAGAGGCAAATGGAAAGAATATTAAGATTTTGCATTTATCTCCTTGATAAAATTCTTGCAGAGAACAGTTTCTTTTGGGAAGAAATTGTGGTAAGTTATTTCTTTAATTTTCTAATTCGATTCCGCATATTTTACTATATTTGCACATGATATCTTGACCATTCACGCTTCACACATTGTGCCAAGTTTCAATTTGATGAACCTTGAGTGTTGTCAAGCTGCTCATCCTCCTCTAGGAAAGAAAAATATTCTGCTTCTGATTTTTGCAGAGCATTAGAACAGATTTTGTTCAAAATGTCAATTAACAAGTTTCTCTGAGGTCCTGACTTAATATTTTTGAGTGATTAAAGCAGTTGGGTTCTTTATGAAGCAAAGTTTGTATGGGAAAATTGAATCCTATCCTCCAAATAGTCATACATGTCAAGTTTTACTGCCCATCCTTTGCAATAGCTTCTTTCTCTGCTGTAAATCTTTCTTATGAGTTCCAGTGAGAAGTGAATCTTCTCTCTTTAGAGGCGACATCTTCATTTTCTTACTAATATCTGTTCTCCCCTCTCTCTATTCTTTGCTTCACTTTTGTAGAGCCTAAGGGTCTATTATCCAGTGAGCCTGCAAATGCCCCTGAATACGTTATCGCTGATTATCAAGAACGCCTTTAAAGAACTTGAAGAGATGCGTCGGCAACCTACCTTCAACCTCATCCCTGTCTTAGGTGCCGGGAGGTCTACCTCCATGGACGACCTGATAACATGTGAACTTTTTGCACAGAGGACATGACTTGCACAAACTTTCCTGTAACTTTATATTTCCAATCTTGGACGTTCTGGCTGGTCATGCTTATTTTAAATGATTATAGGAAATGACTGTCTTAAAGAATTCAGTATGAATTTTGATGATCACGGCTGCATTTCAGTTCGCTTTTCTAGACCTATTTCTGCGGTTTTTTCTGTTACTAAGGGTGCGTTTGTTTTGGTGAAATTGTTTTCCGAGAAAGTGTTTTCCGGACTTTTATCCGTTTGGTTGTCCAAAAATGCTTCTGTTAACTGAAAACACTTTCCGGTCAAGGAAAATATTTATGTATAAATTTAAGAAGGTGAAAACATTTTCCGGAATTGATTATCTTAAATTTGTTAATATTTTATTTCTCTTTTTTTTTCTTTTTTCTTTTTTTGCTTTTCTTTTTTTTTTTTCCTTCTTTCTCCCCCCATCGGTCGACGGCCTGGCGGCGGCTGGCGATGGGCGAGCTCGCCGACGTCGGGCGAGGTCGAGCCTCGCAGGGATTTGGCGAGCTCGAGCTCGCTGACATCGCGCGAGGCCCGACCTTGCTGCCTCCATGTGGCCTGGACTTTGCCGCCTCCACCTTGCCTCAACCTCGCCCAAGGCCAGCGAGCTTGAGGCTCGGTAGATCTAGGCGAGCTAGGGCTCAATCGAGGCCGGCGAGCTCGCGACTTGCTAGATCCAAGCAAGCCCGAGCTCGCCAAATCCAATCGAGCTTGGGCTCGCCCGAGGTGGGCGGGCTCGCGGCTCGCCCGAGGCCGATGAGGTCGAGCTCGCCTAGGGCCGTCGCCTGAGGTGTCAATGTCCGGTCGCGGTGGAGGAAGGAGGAGAAAGAAAAGGAAAGAAAAGAAAAAAGAAAGGGAAAGAGAAGAAAAAAGAAAAAGAAAAGAAATAAATTAAAAATCGAATTTTTTAGAAAAGAAAATAAAAAAAAGAAGTAAAAAATTCGATTTTTTAAAATTAAAGTAAGGATAATTAAAAAATTCGATTTTTTTTCTTGGGATAAAGGCACGAGATTGAAATCATTTTTTAATAAAATTTAAACGTCAGAAAATGATTTTGATTACATATTATCAAACAAAGGGAAATTAAGCATTTTTCTAGAAAATGATTTTTTTTTATCATTAAGTTTTTCGCGAAACAAACGGACCATAAGATAATTTCGAATGGTTGCCCGCCTGTCTGCTTCGGAGGCGTAAGAATACAGTTGTATGCAACTGCAGGTAAAACATGACTACATCACTGTGCTTTTGAGAACTGCAGTCAGGAGCTTGAAACCCGCAGCTATACAGCCTCTTCAATGACACTACTTTGATCATTTCTTTAGTTGCACCTTACCAAGCACAAAATCCTTGGAATCCCAACGTGCATGCCTGCCCTGTCTCGGCGAGCTCTTCCTATGTTGAATTCGCCCTCCGACTGACATGGCTTTTTTTTTTTTTTCATGTTTTTTATGCCTCTAATTTTGCTCTCGTAGTCTTCAAGTGTCCACATCGCTCCTTCTTTCCGCCAACTCGTAATTGGCCTTGAAGAAGTTAAATCCGAGGGCGTGGAACTGTAATTATCGTAGCCTAGTTGCCTAAACAACTACTCTCAAGAAAGCATAGCAAGTGCCCAGCTTGCATTTTGGTTTCCTACATTTTATTCTTAGGCTCTGTTTATTTCGTGAAAAATTTGATATTTTTGAAAAATATTTTTCAAAAATAAAGTTCCAGAAAAATGACAATATTTGTCGTTGTTTGGTTGAAATCTGAGAATGAACCGTAAATTATTTTTCAATTTGTTTTCTTAAATAGACAATGCACTATACGCATAATACAAGGGAGCTAGGCTTGACTTTGCAGGATTAGGGCCTGAGTTTTGGACAAGGGTCCTTGGCGTGGGCGCTAGTGACTTGGGCGCTAGTGACTTGGGCGCGCAGCACAAGAGCCATGTAGTAGGGCATGGCTGCTGGGCCCTGAGCAACATGCACTGGGTTTTCAAGGCTAGCCTCCTTGAGGTTGGCCTCAATGAACCCCAGCTTTGAGCCCCAGTGACTCAACTATGGGAGTCGAGTACCTAGGCACAAGCACCGGAGCCTTGAGTCCAACCTATGTGGACCCAAGGATTGAGCGCCAGATTGGGGGTCTCGGGCGCTAGTCACTTGGGCATAGGATCTCGACACCCGAGCATATGGGCCAGGCCTTGATGGATCCCCCAACTCAAGCACCGAATCGGGGTCTCGAGCCCGAGCGCCAGTGACTTGGGCACATGAGCCGATTACTAGGGCACAGTCGTTGGGGACTTGGGGCACAAGCATCAGAGTCTTGAGCCCAGCCTTTGTGGACTAAGGCCTAGCCTCGATGGACTCAGGCCCAAGTGCTGGTGACTTGGGCGTGGGAGTCGATTACCTGGGCATGACTGTCGAGGACCTAGCCACAGGCACTGAGGTCCCAAGCCTAGCCTCGATGGACACAAATCCGACCGTCGGTAACTTGGGCACAGGAGCTAGGTATCTAGGCATGGTTGTTGGGGACTTGGGCACGGGCACCAGAGCGTCCCAAGCTAGCCTCAATGGATTTGGGCTTGGCCTCGATAGATTCGGACTCAAGCTTCAAATTGCAATCCCGAGCCCAAACTCAATGGTCCTAGGTCCAAGCGCCCATGATTTGGGTGTAGGATCCAAGTACTTGGGTATGGCCGTAGGGGACCCAAGCACCAGCACTGGGGCCTCGGGCCCAGCCTCCGTAGACCCAGGCCTAAGCACCGGTGACTTGGGCATTGGAGCCTTAGACATGGGCATGGAAATCGAGGTCTTGGCCCAGCCTTGGTGAACTGAGGCCTAGCTACAGAGTAACCCGTCTCAACCTCGATGGACTCAAGATCAGGAGCCACTTACCCGAGCATGACCGTCGGATACTTGAAGATAGAGGGAGAAGCAATCAACAAGGTCAAAACCAAAACCATAGTAGATCGAAGTCCACAGAGAGAAGTAGATCGAGACCTCATGGTGAAATAATTTGCTAGAATTGCAAAAAGATGGGCCATTTGACACGTAATTGTAGAGCCGAAAAAAAAATTTAGTATCAGCATATTGGAATCAAGGAAAAAGAAATTTGTGACTGCAACCTTTGAAGAGACGCTTGCCCATGAAGCCTTAATTGAAGCGTTGACAGACTGATTGAGTCGTGGATTCTAGACTCAGATGCATCGTTTCAGTCTACTTTGCGCAAAGAATTAATGCACAATTTTGTCACTGAAAAGTTTGGAAAGGTTTGTCTTGCTAATGATAAACCTTGAAATATTATAGAGAAAGGTGATGTTTACATAAAGACTACTAAGGGGTATCAATGAAAGTTGCAAGATTTGTTCCTAACCTTGCAACTCCTTGTTTTCATATACTACTAATATACTACTTACATTTGATTTTCAAAGTCTCATTCTTCACTTCAGCCTTCCATCTCTAAAAAGTGGCAAACTCATCATATTTATCTTTCAAAAAATAAATCCACACTTTCCTATAGTAATCGTCAATAAATGCGACATAGTAGCATGAACCTCCAATGAAATGTACAAGGGCTGCCCCCATACATCCGTATGCACCAATTCTAACCTCCCTTTCATTGGTTCTCTCCCAATCTTTGAAAAATTTACACATTTCTACTTGCCCATAACGCAATTCTCACGTAGACCAATATCTATGGACTTCAGATTATGTAGTTTTCATTGCAAAACATGTGGTTCTACTAGGTCAAAAAAGAATACGATGGAAGCAAGAGGTACAAAGCAAGGTTGGTAGCAAAAGGTTTTCAGCAAAGTTGACTGCACAAAGATTTTCTCTCCAGTTGTGAAGTTAACTACTATTAAGCTAGTGTTGAGTATTATTGCTTCTAAATATTTGCATCTGGAGTAGTTAGATGTAAGACAGTATTCCTCAATGGTGACTAAGATGAGGATATCTACATGGTACAACCAAAACGATTCAGGTTTCTTGTAAGGAAATCTATGTCTGCAAGCTAAAGAAAAGTCTGTATTGTAGTACAATAAATTTTACGCTTTTATGTACAATAATGAGTTGCTAGATGTGAAATGGATCACAACTGTTACTTCAAGAAATTTGATGATTCCTATATTACCTTTGTTGTTGTATGTGAATAGTATGCTTATTGTAGGATCTAGCATGAGAGAGATTAACATATTGAAGTTGCAACCTTTACCCAAAAAAAAAAAACATATTGAAGTTGCAATTGTCAAAAGAATTGAAATGGAGGACCTGAGAGTAGCAAATCAGATTCTTGGGATGAGGATCAAACGAGATAGATCTAATGGAATTTTAAAGTTGTCTCAAGAAAAGTATATTGAGAAGGTGTTGGACAAATTCAGAGTTCAAAATGCAAAACCCGGTAGTACTCTTTTAGGAAGTCACTTTAAACTCTCGAAGAAGCAGTCGCCAAAGATAGATGAGGAATGGGAGTACACTGCTAAGGTGCCTTATGCGTCAACTGTTGGCAATTTGGTATATGTCATGGTGTGTACAAAGCCAGACATAACTCATGCAGTGAGAGTTATCAGTAGATTCATGGATAATCTCAAAATAATCATTGAAAAGCATTAAAAAACTTGATAGGCACTTCAGGTTTGGCACTTTGTTTTATGAAAAACAGTATGACTTTAGAAGGCTTTGTCGACAGATCTTATTGGTGACTTGGATAACAGGAAGAGCACATTGGTTATGCTTTCACCTTAGGTGGCATTGCAGTCAGGTGGAAGTCTAGACTTCAGTAATGCATGTCCCACTCAACCACCAAAGTAGAGTGTAGTGCTATATTTGATACTAATAAGGAGATAATTTGGTTGAAGAATTTTATGAAGAAAATAGGCAATGAGTAGGATAGCAGTGTTCTTTTTAGTGATAGTCAAGAGTGCTATTTGTTTTGCAAAGAATGCGGTATTTCACTTAAGGACAAAGCACCTCGAGTTGAAGTATATTATATTCGATAACTTATAGTTAAAGGGACATTGTCATTGAAGAAGATCCTTGGTGCCAAAAATCGACATGTTAACCAAGATTGTCACTACTAAGAAACTGAGTTTGTGCATTGCCTTGGTTGAGCTCCATGGTCACTGATGAGGAGGCCACCACACTAAGACAATTTGCGTTATAAAGACGAGTGAAAAATTTGAAAAACTTTTGTTGTTTTTTTAGTATTTGCATCCAAGTGGGAGATTGATGGAGTTCTAGAGTCTGATAAAGGAAAGTAATATTAAAGTGGAGAAGTTTTTTATTAGTTAATGGCATACATGTCTGCTACAACTTGCCCTAGAATTGTGCTATATATTGGGCAATTTCTTTGTAGTCGTAACTTGTAACTTTGAAGACTGATACTGATAACGAGAAATTGTCTAGAGCGGCACCGTGGTCTGATTTTGAAAGGGTTTTTCCACGTAAAAATTCATGTTTTGTTCTCTGTCCTTTTTTTTTCTCTTCAACAAATCGCGCTCCTAACACATGCAACGACATATACATGGCTTCGATACCCTACCAAAATCGGTCCTTGTTGACACTCAAATACCCAGCCATTACCTTCCCTCCGGTGTTTCGCATGCCGTCTATGAGGAAGCACCAATTCGAACCCAGCGCCCCGATGAAAAAGTTGGCGTCCGACGCCATCAAGAAATTCACGAGCGGGTAGTTCGTGCTCGTCTCTCTCCCGAGGCTCGCCTCGTATACGGCCATCGAAGTGTTGCCTATTTGTCGCCTCACATCAGTGTGGTAGAAGTTCCAGCTCGCATATGATCTCGACTTATTGATGACTTCCTGGAGGCAACGGGTATGTTCCAATCATAAAGATACTCGATGCCGGTGGTAATTCACAATTCATCGTTTCGTTTATTGTCATAGCGAAACAAGAATGTTGCTAGAGAAATCATATCAGTCGACAAAAAAGAGCAGAGTGTTTGAAACAGGAAACTAACCTGCATCTCAGTGGAGAGCCATATGCTGTTAAGGTGAGGAAACCGCTTCCTCATGCGGTCGGCGAGGCGCACGTACTCTTCGAATCCGACCACCTTCATTTCGCATTACTTGTCGCCCATCCTCGCATGCATGCTTAGAAGTGGCCGAGGAACCCACGGTTTGTGATCGGACCACACGAGCTTTTCGATGTCAGACACGGGCTTCTCCGCAACTTCCTGTAATTGAAGATTTCTCATGAGATGACCGGTTAGAGATGACTGATTTCCCGCGGCAGGAGCACTTAAACTAACAACACAAACCTGTGGCCATTTTTCCGGTAGACCTGTGAGGACAATCTTCGCTGCTTCCGCTCCAAAAGCAGCATGGCGTGCCGTATTCATCAAGCCGCATGTGTACTCCGTTTGAAACCTCATCAAGTAACGGACCCCCTGGAAAAAACCATTACTAATCATCGCAACGGATCACAGAACCGAGCTTGAAGTAAACGTCGGAACAGGATGCAGTCATCACTAACATGGCACTACTTACTCTTCCATCACTCTTTTCTATAACGAAACTGGGAAAACCTGAAAAGCTTTTCACGCACTTAGCAAAGTATTCTTGTACCTGCGCTCGCCACCATCTTATGTCCATTTCGCGATGACGTGAAATTAACCTTCCATTCATCTCCGTTGTTGGCTGCTGGTAAGTCCAAGGATCCCCCCATAACCTGAATTAGAATTCTTATTTGGCCGAAAAGATTGAAACAGTAACGGGTTGAGCGTCACTGATCGCTAACAGAGTTTGAATGAAGAAAGAGTAGAGTGGAGTTAAATTACTTGGGTATTTGGCCGTGCCATATTTGCTTCGTGCTGTAATTTGTTTTCCCGGTGACAATTCCACTTTCCCACGCATCAAGACTTGCGATTAGCTCAAGTGCACGGTCTCGGCATTCCTAGGATGTTTCAGGGAGGAAGTAGCATGACCAGCTCGAGCGCACTGATCCTACGAAGGACAATTTAAGACTATTCAATTGGGAAAATCTTGAGCTTCTACGAATATGTACAATTAGCGACACGAAAGGACTAGTTTATACCCTTACAACCATCATGGTCGGCTCTGTTATAGTAGTTAGTGACGAGGACCCGTTTCTCTCGGAGAGCAATGGCGAGAAGCCCACACATTGCGGCAATTTGAGCTCCTATACCAAATCCAGGCAATCTCTCCCAGTCCGCCACTAGGAATCTCACTCTAGGGTCACTGCAGTTCGAAGGATGCTGATGGATCCACAAATCGCATTGAACTTTTCTCGTGCGAGGATAGTTTTCTTGATCTGACCCAGTGATCTGCGAACACTCCTCCGAATTAGATCACTAGAAACACTGAGACAAACATTTCATTCGTTCACCCCTACCAAAGCACGCTGATTCATTTTGTTCCTCAAAAGCAATAGATTCAAGGAGTGGCACAAACCCGGTACGCCTCCATGATCATCAAGTCAACTTCGCCTGCTATTAGCTAAGGAATGTTCTCTCTTTGCACAATTTCAAATCATTATTGCATGACGTGCCTAAAGTATAATATCCAGAGGATTCAAAATACGAAGCATACCCAAGGAGTAGAAAAACTTTCAGATATTTCTCGGCCCCTGAAATTCTTCAGTTGCTCATCAGTTACTGATGCCGAGTGCATTTCCAACAATCCTTTCCAATTAGTCCATGGAGGGAATTTCTCATTGTCAGCATAGCTGTCGTGTTGCTTATTTACTCGAGCGCTTGACTTGCAGTCCTGCAAATGAGGAGCAGACGGCACCATGGATCTGCTTAGTCCTAATTTGCGCAACTCCTCTCTTCCATCCGCAGGTTCTTTTAGTAAAGCACTCCAAGCTGAATAAAGCAAATACTCTCTCTCTCTATCTTGATGTTGTTCTTTGCTTGGTGCTGAATCGACATTTCCCGGTGGCCTTTTCAGATCAAAATCTCGACCTGACCTTGTGAAGATATCTGCAGTGTATGGTGAAAAATTTTATTTGAGCTCCCAAAAGAGAATTGGATCGATAAAATCGGTGTTGCACACCCCCTCACGGAACAAATGACTTAATCAAGTGATCATTTTCCCTTCATCTCTGTTCACACTCACCCTGCTCATGGCAATTATGGTATACATTTTTACGTAGAAGGTCCACGTAACGTTGAGAGAACAACGTCCAATTTCTGTTGGAATCTCGCAGAAGAATCATGAAATTAGTTATTTGTATACCAAGTTATTTTACATCTCCAGTCAGGTTATAGTAAGGTCAATCAACGAAATACGCTGAGCAAGAAAAGCTAAAAGGTCCAAGTTGCTTCATTCAAGCCATTTCATCATTCCCTAGTGTGACTTTTCATCTGTTTTCCACCTTAATCTTCACTCTGTGACTACAAATATCCATGAAAACCATGGAACTTTCAGATGAATTGAGTACTGTGAAGAATGCCATCTTTGACCCCATATACGGACCAAATTTTGCTTCTCTGCCTTTTCCTTAAAGTAAGATGCAGAGCAAAATGTTGTAGACATTTCTTGTGAAATATGAAACTTTTAGGGCTTCATCCTCAGCAGGTAATTAGCAGCAGTCAGGTAGTTTATCTCGGAAATCAGATAATCAACGTAGCATCACATGTTATGTATGACAATCATTCATCCACTGATATGAACATGTTTACACCAAAACATGACCGAGTCTTTGTAATCGACATGATGTCGATTTAAATAAGTATAGAGCTTGGTCTGATATGGTTGTCAGCTAGCGCCAATGGAATTTCTTGCCAATGACCTTGAATTACAATTATCGATGAACATGAAACACATCTATCGACACGTGATGGTGAATGTTCAACAAACATATAAAGTTAGTGATAAAACATGGCCAATGTCACTGTTAATTTGGCTAAGTGCTAGATGCAGGGAAATGAAGAAAGGAGACAAAGCGAAGATGCCGATTAAAGCCGAAGATACCAATTGACGTTTTAGTGCAGTGGCACTCAACATTGTAGAGAGATCCTCCTCTCTACGTATTTTTTCAATTTATCAATTTATTTCCAGTTCCAGTATTTGCAATTTTTTTCCTTTAAATTTATTATTCTTAATCCTTGTTATGCAATTCAATTCCTATCCGAATTGCCACTGAACCCATTTAACAAAAAATCAAAGATCAACCTTTGATGAAGATTGTTCACTAACTGGGACAACTCTCAATTTCTAGTGTAACAGAATAAACAGGCAAATTATAAAAAAAGATAAAATTTAAGACTCAATTATTATGTTTGAGCTTGAATTCCCCCGGGAAATCCCCATTGAAATTGTAGACAATGAGACTCTGCTGAACCCAAACGCTCCAAAAGAAGCGAGGGTAGCCAGAAACAGAGTGGTGAGACACTCCCCAGAGAAAACCCACCACACAGACCAGGCATGGAAATGAGCTTCCCATTTGCCGAGCTCTCTACGAAACAACTCTCTCTATCTTCCATTTTCTTCCGACAATCTACCAAAATTGAAGAACACGATGTTAGAATACACGAGCTGTGTTAGAAAAGTCCAATATTGGAGAATTGATATGGTGTGAAGTAGTCAATAAATTCTACTTGGCCCATAACTCATTGGTGGTAGGTTTAACTGGATATGTTGACAAACTCGGACTTGGACTCTCGATCTCCTCAGGTGAAGATATCAAACTTCTTCTGTGCACTCTCAACAAACAAGAACCCGAGGAAAGCAATAATAGCTTCGGTGATAATTTCATGGACTGTCAACCCCCAACTTACCGACTAAAATCTCGTGAACGAAATTCCCATCAGCTCCTTATTTCCAAAAGCGTAGCTTTCAGCGACAGCCATAGAGCAAGAGCAATATAAACTTTTGATAATTTGGAGTCAGAGCACAAACACCAAAAAGGAGGGAGAACTATACTGAAAATGGCTTTTGCTAAAGCTTGCAACTACTAGAACAAACACACAGAAGCTGAACTACAGTTCCTCTCTATCTTTTTCTCTTCTCTCTACATGAAGCTCTTACCTCGTGTACAAATATTACATACAGTACAGATATTATATATAAAAGAGCCACCAACTCTTTAAGTCGGCAAAGAAGACCAGCTAGCAATAGGATAGTGCCGTGCAAGCTCGTCTAGCAAAAAGTAGAATTTAGTTTTTCTTTCTCCAAGCCATCGGCAACAAGTCCACCAGTGACTTTTCCTTTGTAAGTTTTCTGTTCCATATCAAATTCCAACGCCTCTACTAAACGACTTCAATAGAAAAGCAATTTCCATGTTCTGCAAACTTGAATCCAACAATATATCTACCAAAATCAACTTCATTATTTCAATAGCTTCCCTTAAAATTGATTATGCAAATCAATAACACCAAGCATCGTCTTTATTTTATTTAACGAATCCGCCTTCGTTTGTCAAAGTATCTGCAATATGACCTTCTGATCTATAGAAATTAAGTTCAATCTCGCCATGTTTGACTAGCTTACTAATGTAGTAATACCTGATGTCAATGTTTTTGCTTTTGCCATGAAAAAAAAGATTCTTGACAAATGCAATTGCCGACTTATTATCACACAATACCACCCGCCTGGGTGGCGCTGCTGGAGCGCGCACTCTTTCTCTCGCAAAAGGTTGAGTGTTCGAATCCCGGGCGCCGCAGGGTGACTTAACCGGTGGCACGTGTGTGGTGGCTAGCACGTGTCGCCCCCAGGGTTTACTCCCCGGCTGTCGGCCGTGCGGGGGTTCCCTGGGTTATCAAAAAAAAAAAAAAGACTTATTATCACACATTAATTTGGTAGAACCTTTATGTTGATGCATCAATTCATAAAGCATCCTACGAAGCCAAATGGCTTGACATGCCACTGAAGCTACCGCTGTGTATCCTGCTTCGGTTGTCAATAGTGCAACAACTTATTTTTTTGAAGACTAAGAAATTACTCTTGATTCGAGAAAGAGACAAAATCCAGAAGTCTCTTCCGAGTCATTGTATCACCTGCCCAATACTAATGGTGTCCTTCACTAAAATGAAATTATCAGTGTAAGAATATAGAATTCCATGACCATAAGTTCCAATGACGTACTGTAAAATTCTTTCTGCCATCTACCAATGTGACCGGCATGGTTTCTACATAAACCAACACAATTCCTATGCCATAGTTAATACCTTGCCTAGAAGAAGCGAAATATCTTAAACGGCTAACAATACTTTTAAAAGAAGTGAGATTTACTAGTTCACCATTTCCTTTTTTCTTTAGTTCCAATCATTCTACTATAGGACGGTGAATTGATATGAGCAATTCCAACTTCAATCGCTTCAAAATACAATCCTGCAGTGAAAGAAATATACCATCATTTGTCAAGTTCACTTCAAGGCCTATAAAATAAGACATCAATCACAAATCTGTCGTCTCAAACTGGCTAGTCATAGATTCCTAGATTCAAACAAAAATCTTTTCACAACTCTCTGTAAATATTAAGTCGTCAACATAAAGGCACACAATTATTATATCGCCGTTAGTATTAGACTTGATAAACAATGTATACTCATAAGAGCACTTTTGAAAACCATTCTTTAACAAATTCGAGTCGATATACGGGTATTAAACTCGAATTGCTTGTTTTAGCCCATATAATGCCTTTTTTTTTATTTATAAACTTGATTTTCATGTCATTTCTTCTCGTAACCTTGTGGTTGCTCCGCTTAGAATTTCTCTTTGAGGAAACCATTGAAATTGCTTATTTTGCATCCATTTGATGGATCTTCCAACGATTCCAAGCTACAAGTACTAAGATTGTCAAAATGGTATCTATTCAAGCTACTGGTGCAAATACTTAAAATAATCATATATCTAAATTTTTCCTATAGCCTTCCATGAACAGTTTGGCTTCATAATGGTTCACCTGACCATCATGTGTTTATACTTTGTCTTGTAGAGCCACTTGACACCAATGGGCTTCTTAGCAGGTGTTAAAGAAGCTGGCACCCATGTATCATTCTTTTCTATGGTGTGGATTTCTTCATCCATTGGTTGAATCCCCTTTCTCATTAGATCGGGATTGCACTAGACTGGACAAGACCGATCGATTTGGTTCGGTTCTCAGAAATATCAGTTCGGTTCTTGATTCCTAAAAGTGAAACCAATTTTCAGGCGGTCCAGTTCCCGATTTTAGGCTGGGAATCGGACTGGACCAATAAATATATATTTTTCTAATTTTTTTAATATATATATTTATTTACTTTTTAAAATTTTTGAAAAAAATAAAAGCCTAATCTAATTTCTCCAATTCTCTTTTGCCTTTACCAATAAGTGATTGATCCCATTGAAACTGGTCCAGTCCCCACTTCTCAGTTATTGGGTTAGATCGGACTAGACTGGGAACTACTCGCCCCTATTTCTCATCTATAGCCGTTTCATCGTAAAATACGGGGTCACATTCTACCAATAAACAAAAATTTACCATAGTTCAATAAGTGATTTAGTCATAGTTACTATCATCATCTTTTGTAACCACATATTCCTTAAATTTTGCTAGCATGACCCTCAACTATTATGAACAACCCAACGGCAATTAACTACAAATGATGAAGAAGATGTACTAACAGGCAAAGATGAATCATCAATTGAAGATTTTTCTCTATCTATCACCAATGGTTCATCTTCGATAGTAATGCTTTTCAATTTAACCTTTTGGTTCCAGTCCCAAGCTTCATCCTCAAAAAAGAGGAAGTCTCAGGTAATGATTACATTCTCCATGACTGGATTATACAGCTTCTAACCCTTAGTCATGTCGATGTAACCGATGAAGATATACTTGTGACTTTTATCATCCAACTTTTTTCTTCGTTCATCTAGTATATGGGAGTTTGTCACGCACCAAAATACTTGTAGGGACAAAACATCTTGCTTGTTGCTACGCCAAGCCTTTTCTGGGGTTCTCCCTAGAGCACTCCGTATTGGACATCTATTTAGACAAAAATGGCACATGCAGCAGCTTCTGTTTAAAACTTCTTTGATAAATCTTTAACTTTTAGCATACTTCTTGCCATTTCAAAAATTAGCCTCTTTTTTCTATCTACGATAACATTTTGCTAAGTAGTATAGCTGGCAATCAATTAATATTTTACCCAAGAATTTTATAGTATTTGCAAATTCTTTTAAGGTGACTTCTCCTCCTCTATCCGATCTCAATGTCTTCAGATTAAAGCCACTATGTTTTTCATTATACTTTAAATTTGCCAAAAGTTTCTTATTTTTCACTTAAAAAATATACCCATGATTTCTGATAAAATCATCCACAAAAATTAACATGTACCTTCTTTGTCCAAATGATTTCACCTCAACAGGGCCACATATGAATGTGCCGACTCCAAAGGTTGCTTTGCTCTTCTGCTATTTCAACTGGAAATGGTTGTTGATGATTTTTCCCGACAAGAAATCCTATGCATGGGCGGTTTGGACTGTCGATCAAAGGTATGCCGGTCACCATTTTTTTCTAGACCAATAATTTTAGTCCACGAAAATTTAAATGACTAAATCGAAGATGCTACAACTAGTCCTATCTTTCAATGGTGACTTTGTGTTCTTTTGTGGAAAGTTTCCCTATACTAAACAAATTTCAAAAAAATCTTGGCACAAATTAAACATTTGCAAGAGTACATTGGTACCATCTTGTAACTTGATATTATTGTTACATTTGCCCTTTATGGAAATTTTTTTATTTATTCCTGAAGTTGACTACACCGCAAACTGTCTTGTCCAACTGCATCAACTACTCTTTTTGGCCAAACATATGATCACTACACTCAGTATTAAGGTACCATATTTTGGTGTCCACAGTGCTTGAGTCATCCTTCATGTATGTCTTTGTCGGCATATATCACATGTGCATGTTCTGTCTACTTGGGTGCCATCTTCGCTTGGCTTTCAGATTTGTAATGTCCGAATTTGTTACACTTGACTTTTGATTTGTCTAGTGTTTTATACTTTCCGGTTGGATTCGAATTTCCCCCTCTACTTTGGCCACTTCCATGACCTCGACCACCTTGATAGGCTCATCAACTTGATTGAACAGCCTAACTCTACAATGCTTGCTCGGGATTTGAATCAATGGACTTTCAATTTGTTTTTTGCTCATGCAAGCACAATGGACCTATCAACTGCTCCAATGTCACGATTAACACACCTCGATGACTATAACAACATAGTCAGATCTTTTGGTCAAAGACCTTAAGATTTTTTTTTACTACTCGTACATTAGTTAGTTCTTCGCCATTGCCCCTTAATTGGTTTCCAAATGGTATGCAAAAGATCAAAGTATGTCGAGATTGATTTAGAGTTTTATGCGTAAAAACTCAAAATCACCTCGATTTGTTAAAAGCTGCATCCGTCCTACACATATTGCCTTTGTAGATGCTTTCGCGATCTCCGCTCGATTTTTTTTAGATGTTGTTTTCTCCACGACTTAAAAAGATCAAATACAATGTTTTCTAATCTTTCTTTAGGGACTCCACCATTGAAACTCTCTCCTTCTCAAGGCATCGAATGCTTTAGCATCGGTTGCTTTAGTGTAGCAATTCTCCACCAGATTCCACAAATCTTGCGATTTGAAGAACACCTTCATATGAACTGACCAGTTATTGAAATTTCTTCCCTTCAACTTTGAAAGTTGTAACTAAACAAAACTGATGGATGCCATTGCTAGCTCTTATACCAAATATTGAAATTAAAACAATACAAACTTCTGATAATTCAGTGTAACAGCACAAATACTATAAATGACAGATTCATTTGCTTAGGCTTATAACTAGTAGAACAACATACAGAAGCTTAACTAGAGTCCCGCTCTATCTTTTTCTCTCCTCTCTACATGAAGCTCTACCTAGTGTGTACACGCGCGCGCATATATATATATATATATATATATATATATATATATATATTGATTTTATTTTCTCTGAGCCATCAGCAGCAAGTCCACAGTTGACTTTCCCTTTCTAAGTTTTTTTTTCCTTGTCAAATTCCAACGCCTCTACTAAACGACTTCAATATGAAAGCAATTTCCATGCTCTACAAACTTGTATCCAACAAAATATCTACCGAAATGAATTTTATTATTCCAACAAAAAGAAGAAGGACAAAAAAAAGAAGCAAGAAGCTCACAATAAAGAAATAGAACCCAAAACATAAAGAACAATGGGGAGGAAAAAGATTAAAAGAGATTGAAATAGAATGAGCAGATCAATCAGAGCGAGCAGGAGTGTCAGAAAAGAGACTTTGGGCAGAAAACGCAAAAAGTTTCTCCTTTTTCTTTGTGTTTTTTCAGTTTCTGAAGAAGCAAACACGTGTCTTGACTGACTAGTACCAACAGACATGCACTGCATCTGTTGGGTGCGTAGTACACCTGGAGCAGTCTCTTGCCGGGTTATCGAACTCCTCTAGAACGAGCAGAAAGTCAAAACTTTTAAAAGTTCAAGGGTTCGATTGGAAAAATAACGCACGTGCAGGGACCAAAATTGAAAAGTTTTCCCTTAATGTTGAACTAAAAAGTGGTACCTACCCAAGAATCTTCAAACAGAGACACTATTCTATACGGTTTTCCGAGGTTGACTTCGCCAAGATGGCTGTCTCTGAGTACGTAACAATTTATTGACTAGCACAATATATCCGTTTGGAGGGTGAGCTTAGAAATAAAGTTTGTTACATTATATCATAAATACATTTTTCAAGCTAATTTATGGAACCTAACATGATATCTTAGTCACCTGATACACCTTTTTCATCATGAAGCATAGATCAAATTGAAGAAAAAGACATGGTCATAAATGCAAAAGGGTACTTTCAGTTACATAGGAAGTGAATTGTGTCATGGTAGAATAATATTAGTTCAGGTTAATGGGGGTCAGAATAAACAAAAGAAAAAATTAAGAAAGCTCTAGAAATTTCATCACGTTGTAGAAAAAGATAATGGCTTCAGTAGATTATGTGTACCTAGTTTGGTCTACGCATAGCTAATTTGAGAAGAAGAAGAAGAAAGAAACCGGGAAAATTTTGATAATATGCATGAATTGGTATGATAATTTCACATTAAAAGATGTTTAATATTTAATTACTAGTTCTTGATAATTCATGGGCAAGGAGCGAATAGGTTCCGCCATCTGGAGGCCCATGAAATATCTTTCGAATCTCATAAACCAGTTAAATCTATTCGATTAGTTTGAACTGTTTGTCTTGACTTTTATTAGTTTTGCACGTAGCTAGTGTATTTGAATGATTGACTTCCCGTTCTTATTCTTGAAATCCCTTGACCCCAGCTAGTAACGCCAACCTTGGGAGTTAGTTCTCTTTGGTTCTTTCTTTCTTTCTAAATGGTTTCGTTCTTTGTCTTAGAAAACATGGACCTTGAAATGCTATGGAAGCAAGATCGACCACATTTTTCTTAAAACGTTTGATCTCTTCGTCAAATTTTTTTTTGGAGTAACAGGACACTCTTTGAATGCCGCGGTGGCGATTTCGCCACCCAGGAGGAAAAGAGAGGCGCAGTGGTCAGGCCTGAACCATTTGCATAAAGAACATGACTTTCACTAACTTTTCTATTACTAGTGATTTGCAATCTTGTGCGTTCTCACTGGTCATGCATGTTGTGAATAGTCACAGGAAATGACTACATCGCTGCTGTGATTCCAAAGCAGTGGTCAGGTGCTTGAAAACCGCAACTGCTGCCTCTACAATCACACTTCTTTCGATCGTTTCTTCAGTTGCACGTTATTAACACGAAATGCATGCAATTCTGATGTTGATGCCCGCGCATCACGGCGAGCTCTTAGTTTGTTGGGTATCATCCGGACGAGACTATTATATCAAGCTGAGTAATGCTGCATAAGCTGAATTCTTTTTCCAACTAACATGGCTTTGTTCATGTTTTTTATGCTGCATATATAGGGTAAAACGTGGGAAACCAACCCTAAAAGTCATAAGCCTGTGCTACATTAACCAGCATGAATCAATGCATTGAGGATATGCATTGAATGTCTTTGTTTGATCTGTACATTTAGCTGATACATGAAAAGTATGTACATTATGCCTGAACACAGAAGAAATGCACAAAATTGCGATCATGCAACAAGGTATGCATGGCTTCAGTACGCTCTACCAGAATCGGTCTTTGTTGACACTTAAATACCCGGCCATTACCTTCCCCCCGGTGTTTCGCATGCCGTCTATGAGGAAGCACCAAGTCGAACCCAGCGCCCCAATAAAAAAGTCGGCATCCGACGCCATCAAGAAATTCACGAGCGGGTAGTTCGTGCTCGTCTCTCTACCAAGGCTTGCCTCATATTCAGCCATCGTGATGTTGCCTACTTGTCGCCTCACGTCCGTGTAGTAGATGTTCCAGCTCGCATATGATTTTGACTTATCGATGACTTCCTGGAGGCAATGGTTGTGTTCCAATCATAAAGATACTCGATGCCGAAGGTAATTCACAATTCATTGTTCCAGCTCGAAAACAAAAAAGAACGTGTGTGAACTAGGAAATTAACCTGCATCTCTGTGGAAAGCCATATGCTGTTAAGGTGTGGAAACCGCTTCCTTATGCGGTTGGCGAGGCGAATGTACTCTTCGAATCCGACCACCTTCATTTCGCATGCCTTGTCGCCCATCCTCACATGCATGCTGAGAAGTGGCCGAGGAATCCACGGTCTGTGATTGGACCAAACAAACCTTTCAATGTCTGACACGGGCTTCTCCGCAGCTTCCTGCAGTAGAAGATTTCTCATGAGATGACCAGTTAAAGATGATCAATTTCCCATGGCAGGAGCACTTGGACTAACAACACAAACCTGTGGCCATTTTTTGGGTAGACCTGTGTCGACAATCATTGCAGCTTCCACTCCAAAAGCAGCATGGCGAGCTGCATTCATCAAGCTGCATGTGTACTCCGTTTGAAACCTCATCAAGTAGCGCACCGCCTGAAAAATACCATTAGTATTCATCACAAAGAATCATAGAACTGAGCTTAAATGTCGGAACAGAATGCAATCGTCGTTTACGTGTGATGCTGCTTATTCTCATCACTCTTTTCTATAACAAAACTGGGGAAACTTAAAAAGCTTTTGATGCATGTAGCAAACTATTCCTGTACCTGTGCTCGCCACCATCTTCTGTCCATTTTGCGATGATGTGAAATTAAACTTCCATTTATTTCGGTCGTCGGCTGCAGGTAAGTCCAGGGATCCCCCCATAACCTGAATTAGAATTCTTATTTAATTACAGATTGAAACATGTACGGGTTGAATGTCACTGACCGCTAACTGAGCTTGACCGAAAAAAGGGTAAAGCGGAGTTAAATTACTTAGGTATTTGGCCAGCCCATATTTGCTTCGAACTGTAATTTTGTTTCACTGTGACAATTCCACTTTTCCACGCATCATGACTCCCAATCAGTTCAAGTGCACGGTCTCGGCATTCCTGGGATGTTTCAGGGAGGAAGTAGCATGACCAACTCGAGCGCGCTGATCCTGCGAAGGACAATTTAAGACTGGTCAATTGGGAAATCCTGAGCTTCTACGAATATCTACAATTAGCACACAAAAGGACTAGTTCATACCCTCACAATCATCATGGTCGGCTCTGTTATAGTAGTTAGTGACAAGGACCCGTTTCTCCTGGACAGCAATAGCGAGAAGCCCACACATTCCGGCGATTTGAGCTCCAATACCAAATCCGGGCAATCTCTCCCAGTCCGCTACAAGGAATCTCACGCTAGGATCACTGCAGTTTGAAGGATGCTGATGGATCCATAAGTCACGTTGTACTTTTCTTGTGAGAGGATAGTTTTCTTGATCTGACCCAGTGATCTGCAAAAGCTCCCCTGAATTAGATCACTAGAAACACCGAGACAAACATGTTATACATCACCCCAACATGATGATTGAGTCGACATCGCTTGCTACTAGCAAAGTGATGCTATCTTTTTGTGAAATTTTAAATCACTATTGCACAATGTGTCAAAAGAAAAATCTCTGGAGGATTTTAAAAATGAAGAAGCATACCCAAGGAGGATAAGAACCTTCAGATATTTCTCGGCGCCTGAATTTCTTCAGTTGCTCATCATTTATCGATTTCGAATGCATTTCCAATAATCCTTTCCAACTAGTCCACTGAGGAAATCTCTCATTCTCAGCATAGCTGTCAAGTCGCTTATTTACTTTAGCGCTTGATTTGCAGTCCTCCAAATGAGGAGCAAATGGTACTGTGGATCTGCTTAGTCCTAATTCACGCAATTCCTCTCTTCCATCCGCAGGTTCTTTTAATAAAGCACTCCAAGCTGAATAAAGCAAAGAGACTCTCTCTCTGTCTTGATGCTCTTTGCTTGGCACTGAATTGACATTCCTCTCTGGCCTTTTCAGATCCAAATCTTGATCTGACCTTGTGAAGATATCTGCAATGCATAGTCAAAAGAATTGATTGAGCACCCAGAAAAGAATTTGCTCGATGGAATTTGTATCACCATGGCATATGCAAGTAAATTAGCCGATTTACTGAAATTTATCAGGGAAAAATTAAGCCAGCAACTCGCGCACGCCACCACGGAAGATACAATTTCATCAAATGATTACTTTCACTTCATTTCTCTCCACACTCGCCCTGCTCATTGCAATATACATTTTAACGTGGAAGATCTGCATAATGTTGAGAAAACAATATCCAACATCCGTCGAAACCTCAGAAGAATCGCGAACTAAATTATTTGTATACCAGGTTATTTTGCATCTCCAGTCAGGTCAAAGTCTAAGGTCAATCAACAAAATGACTTGAACAAGCAAAGTTAAAAGGTTCATGTTGCTTCGTTTACACCATTCCATCATTCCCAATTATGACTTTTGATCTGTTTTCCTCCTTAATCTTCACTCTATATCAACAATTTCCCTGAAAACCATGGAACTTTTAGATAAATGAGTACTGCAGAGAAGGCTATCTTTAACTCCCATATATGCACCAATATTTTGCTTCTGTATTTTTTTCCTCAAGGTAAGAAATAAACTACAACGTTGCAGAAATTTCCTGTAACACATGAAGTTTTTACGACTTCATCCTCAGTACAAAATTATCAGGAGTCGAGCAGTTTATCTCAAAAATCAGATAATTAACGTAGTATCCCATATAATGGATGATGATTAATCATCAACGTGTACGCAAATAATGGAAAAAAGATAAAATTCAAGACTCACTGATGATGTTTGCGCTTGAATTCCCCTGAGAAATCCCCATTGAAATTGTAGACAATGAGACTCTGCTGAACCCAAATGCTCCAAAAGAAGTGAGAGCAGCCAGAAACAGAGTGGTGAGACACACTCCACAGAGAAAACCCACCACACAGACTTGGCATGGAAATGAGCTGCCCATTTGCAGAGCTTTCTGCGAAACCACTCTCTCAATTGCCTTCTGATTCGACTCAGCTTCCATTTTCATCCAATTATCTACCAAAACTGAAGAACACGAGGACCTAAAGAAAACAATAACAGCTTCGCTGATAATGTCATGGACTGTCAACCCCCCCAACTTTTTTACTATAATCACGTGAATGAAACTCCCACCAGTTCTTTTTATTTCTGTACTTTAAGCCCAACTAATTTCTCATGATCAATAGAAATGCTTTCATGGGTGTCTCCAGAAAATTTCCAAAGGCGTAGCTTTCAGCCGCAGCCATCCTATTCCCTGTGGAGGCCTCCATAGGGTGTTGTTGAGTGGTCCTCTTCGTTGTTCCTATCAACTGCAAAAATAAAATAAGAAAAAAATCTATGAAGATATAAGCAGAACATACAAAGAAAAATGAAATGAACGGCCACCAGAAAACAAAGAAAAAAATAACCAAAAGATATTGAGTGGGAGGTTTCAGCAGTATGGGTAAAAAACGGAGTTTCAAATTCTCTCAACAGTTCGCATTCTCACAAAAAAAAAAATATATCACCCGTGATCACGAGAATTCAAAAGATGAACCAACCAAGAACCAAAGCTCAGATTTTTCGAGATTCGGGTGATACCCATTTGAATTTCTAAAGAGAAACGACCATCCCTTTAATTTAGCAAGATATTTTAGCTGAGATATTTCAAAAGTGGAAGAACAGAGAAGAACTAACAAAGAAAGTATGAAAAGAATTTAGTTCATTGTTGTTCATGTAAGTAAAGGCTTAACCTTTTGAGCAGAAGAAACGAAAAGAAGCTTCCTTCAGCACCGGCTGCTCAAGATAGGCATCCAAAAAAACGAAGAAGAAGCAGAAGCAGAAGCAGAAGCAGAAAGCTCACAAGAAAGAGATAGAGCCCAAAAATGGCAGGCGCTCAAATTTGTCCCACGAAGTGGAAAATGCAGAAGGATCAGGGAGAGAGAGAGCAGGATTGTCGGAAAAGAGACCTCGGGAAGAGGGCACACAAAATTTGCTATTTTTCTTCTTCTTTTCTTTGCATTTTCAGATTCTCAAGACACAAACGGACACGTCTCGACTGAACCGATAGCAACAGATATGCACTGCATCGGTTGAGTGGGTGGCACACTTGGAGCAGTCCCTTCCTGGGGTCACCAAACCCCCCTCGAAACAGAGCCAAGAAGTGGCAGAAAAAAAGAAGAAGAAATGGTAAACGAGGAGATTTTATTTGGTGCAGGTGAGCATGGATTCCCTCAAACCTGGGTCCCAGGTTTTACTTGCTACCTCGTCAAAACAGCTGTTCCTTCCTTCCTTCCTTCCTTCTTTCCTTCCATTCCTCGCTGTGGCAAAAGCTGATGCTGATTAGATTTGAACCATCTTCAAGTGGGGAATTATTGCAACTCCGCAAGGGCCTTAAATGAGTGTTTGGGGATAATTTTTCTCATTATTGTAGAGGCGAATCGGACCCCGTTATTATTATATGAATATCAATGAAATATCATATAAGTTTCATGAACCGATTAAGTTCGAAATTTGGCCGCCGCCAATTTCCTCTGATAAGGATAAAATCTTTGATCTTCGCGAAAGGTTAATGTAGACATGTATGGACAAAATCCTTTGTTAAAGATAGAAAAAGTGGCAAGGAAAAGAGGTGAAGAGGGAGATTTCCATTGGTTTCAGCTTGGAGGAGTGATGATGGGGATGGGCGAGGGAGGGTAGCTCAAAAAGAAGATGGTGACGTGTACGTGGAAAAGCGACTTGTCGTACCAAAAGATGGCGACACGTGTACTCGGTGACTTCGTCTTCTAGCCGAGGTTGTTTCTCGCGACTGCGGGTTTTGAAGGGTAACTGTTCCTCTTTTTCTTTCTTTTCAAAATTAATATCATGAAAAATGTCAAATTGATATATGTATCATAAATTTATCTTAAATTAATTTTTTAATCATTAAAAATTTTAAACTAATACATTTATGATAAATTTATCCTAAATTAATTTTTTAAACATAAAAAATCCCATAGTAATACATTTGTGACAAATTTACCCTTTATTAATTTCCGTCAAATTTAATTAATACTACAAAAAATTACAAATTGATACATCTATGACGAACAAAGAGTAAAACCCAAAAATGGTACATCCATCAATTGTCGTGTGTCATTTAATAAAGCAATTTGACGGTAAAATTTAACGGAAACTAACGGAAGGTAAATTTGTCACGTAAGTACTAATTTTGGGTTTTTCATGGTATTAACCTTTCTTTTTATTTTCCTTTTCTTTTTCCCTATTCCTCCTATTTTTACAATATTTCTTAATACTTGATGATTTGTATTGCCTGTTTCACCCGGCTCGCAAGAGCTTGGAGTTCATCTACGCGTTATAGCCATGCGATTAGCAAGGCCAAAAAAGTTAACCATGTTCAGTATTCTAACCGTGGAGACCTATGTCTTTCGATTCCACCGGCTTAGAAAGGTAGCCGATGAGTTGTACAAGTCAACTAATATCCATAAACAAATTATCTACTCATTTATGGACTGCTCGTATTTATGACTTTTCCTTCTAATTGTTCAAAAATCAAAATCAAACTTTTTTATAGATTTCTAAACATCTTCAATTTCTAAAATAATGTCGTTGACGGGTTGATGAAATGCAATCTTCTTGTCATTTTGACAAGAAGCCCAAAAGTAAATTTGTGTCCGGCCTTTTAAACAAGGGATGACGAAATCGTCTATATAAAATACGACCGAGAACATGACTCGACGCGATACGACATGGCTAGCTCTAAACTTGGACGAACCGGAACATTTGACCCATTAATGTAATAATGATTGTTTATTTTTATTTATTTGGTCCGTCATATCTCTAATTCTTCTCGCTCTCTGATCTTTATTTTATTTATTGTAGAGCGCGGGAGTTGAACTCTACATCAGCATATTAGCGTCTCTACCCCTTATCTCTTCACTAGATGGGGTGCATGCCTACTTGCCTAGCGGCAATAATGATGACTAGTTTATTTAATAGGTAAGCAGTTGAGGTTTGGCCGGCTTTGATTTGTGCGAACGCAAAGTGGACATGATGAGACAAAACTTCGAGCCCTGAGTTAAAGTACAATCAATCTTTCATCGAGGAGCGTTCGATCTGTTGACTTTGGAATACATCTGGACTCCTTCAGATCTCGACGGCGACGAGGCGGGCCCCGCGTGATGGGCGAGTTCCCGGCAACTTGTTTCTATAAAAAGCACGCGAAAATGAGAAGAAAATAAGAGGGGGCGAGGGCCTTTCTCCCAAGAAGGTCGTCCTTAATTGGGAATTGGGATTTTGAATGCCACGACACATCTATCTGGCTGAGATCAATTTGATTATCTACAATGTACATCCTACGAAATAAGAAGCTGGTTTGGTACTCAAATATATGGACCGTGTGGTGGCATCGAGCATCTCCATGGCAGCTTGGAATTTGGCTTCTTTTAGGTTTTTCCCCGTCATTTTTTAAGAAGGGCAGAGGCATCGCGAAACTTCCAGCTGGGGAACTGAAGGTCGTCCGCTCAATTCCTATCGACCACATGCAAATTGAGCTGAGTCGATGTGGCCCGCGCTATTATCGGTGCCCGAGGAATGATGAATGGACCTTTGAATAATAGGTTCTTGTGCTTTTACCCCTAGATTTTATAGGGATAATGACGTAAATGATCCTCGAATTTCGGCTTAATGTGTAATGTGATCTCCTAATTTTCAATTTGTTCGATTGGGTCCCTTCACTTTAGCCGATGTGCAATGTTGTCCCTGAACTTTTAATTTGTTCAATATGGTCATTAAACTTTTAGTAAATGTTCAAATCAATCCCTAAGTTATATGAAAATAAACAATGCCATCCTTCTATTAATTTGAATTCAGGTACAATATTGAACATTTTCATATCTAGTTTAAACATGTATCAAAAGTTCAGAATTACGCAGAACAAATTAAAAATTCAAGAACGACATTACACATTTGGAGAAAGTTTATGCATCATATTGAACAAATTAAAAGTTCAGAGACTACATTGCATAGTGGGCCATAGTTTAATAACCATTTGTATCATTTTCTCAATTATATATAATGCACACATGTAACTAGTATGGAGTATTTATTTACTCTTTTAGTCCCTACCTTACAATGAATAAACAATTGTTACTTAACGTCCAAAGACACACAAATGTATAATTGCAGTTTTAACAGGAGTGGGCTTTAACTGGTAACATGTTTGATGGATTATTTATTTACTTTCTTTTGTAGCTTCACCAGAAACGAACTTTGTTACTCAAACGTGTAAAGTCATCTAGCACGTTTTTATACTTTGAGAGCCCCGCCTGATTCGCTGGAAATTCACATAAAATATTGGGCTTAAGCGATGCTTTCCCTCCCAATTAAATCTTGGCAAAGTGATTTTTTATTTGTCATCCAACGAACGAGCGCAGACAAAATAATTTGATAAATTAAAATTGAGCATCTTTAGCTTTATCTCTTTTCGAAACATAGTAACGCAGATAACCAAGTGGCAGTGTCCTTCCATACCCATAAGATCATAAAAAAAAAAATTAGTTTGGAGTTTTTTTGTAATAAAAAAATTAATTTGAAGTGAATTTATCACGGTATACCAATTTGGGATTTTTAGAGGTCAAAAAATTAGTTTTTGGTAAATTTATCACAGGTATACCAGTTTAGGGTTTTAAGTTGTCAAAAAATTAATTTAGGGTAATTTGTCACACGTATACAAATTTGGGATTTTTGGTGGTATTAACAAAAAAAAACCGAAATTGATATCTTATGCAAAAAAAATAAAATATCTTATGAAGATGCTACATTAGCTTTGATAAATGAGGGATGAAACTTTTATAATTCAAAAGGGAGAAATTGAAAAACCAAAATCAACGAAAAGTTTTGTCCAATGTAAATGTAATACGTTCGGTACGTGGTAGCAACACTAAATAGTCAATATAAATTCAATGTGACATTTTCACTTTGGTATGGTCTCAGCAACTCTCTTATCGTTTTCAAATTCATGAATAATTATGTTTCATGACAAAGCTCCGTTTCAAAAAGCATAATGAACAAAAAATATATGATTGATTATTGGATCTCCTCGCTTTGACATTAATTCCTAGAAATCGGGGAGAAAGAGAGACACAACCTGGACATGGATCCGCCACCTCGCACGGTACTATTTATGATGCCTCAACAAATTTCAACAGTGAATTAAGAAAAATGCGGATTTTATTTACAATTGAGACTGGCTGAGGCACCAAGAGGAACAACGTATGGTATACGGGATCTCCGCCTCTGGCAAAGGGGGTCGTCTGGCAATGCAAGGCTAATCGCAAGGGCAAGTCGAGCACTGTCATTAGCAGTGCGACCCTCGACGGTTGGTGGCTAGGATCGTCGACCCTCGCTTGAGGCCGTCGGCCATCTCTCTCCTACGATACGATTATCTAAAATGTTGTAAATTTATTGGACTTATTCTAATTCAATCTTAAACATTTTAATTATACCAATATAGTCCTAAACATCTTCATGTTTTTTCAATTAAGTCTATCCGATCAATTTTGATAGGAAATTTCTGACGCGGACACCGGTCGTCTTACATAACACAATTAACATTGACGGTGACACTTTTAAATAATTTTATATATCTTTTTCCTTTTGTCTTTTCTTCTCTTTGCTTTTTTTTTGGGGGGGGGGGGGGGGGCTAAAGGTCGGCACGGGCCACCGGCCAACCCTTGCTGGCTCTAAGCAAGGGCCACAACGCCCTTGTTAGCCAGAGCGAGGGTGTCGTGGCCCCTCACCCAGATTTGGGAAGGGCCGCAACACCCTTGCCAAATCTAGGCTAAGCGAGGGCGCCGTGGCCCTTGCCCAATCTTGGCAAGGGTATTCCAACCTTCACCTAGTGCTAGTGACCCTTAACGACCCTCAGCCCAAAAAAAAAGGCAAGAGAAGAAAGAAAAAAGGCCATAAAATATAACAAAATTCAAAAATTATTAAAAATATCTACGTCAACATCGGCCTCACTACGTAGGATAGCCGATGTTCATATCAGTGATTTCCAACAAAAATTGGTCAGATGAACTCAATTAGCAAAATATGAAAAGGTTTGAACTAAATTGGCATAATTAAAATGTTTATATTTGAATTGATATGAGTACAATAGGTTTAAGATTTTTTTGGTAATATTTTGGTCCCCTTCATAGCATCTTGGAATTTGGCTTCTTTAGCTTTAATTTTTTAGGAAGGCCGAGCCATCACAAAACTTCCAACTTGGGAATCAAAGGTTGTCTGTTCAAATCCTATTGATTGTATGCAAATTGCTTTGAATCGACGCAGCCTACGCATTATCGATGCCTCCGGAATGATAAATGGGCCTTTAAATGACAGGTTCTTTGCGCTTATACCCCTGAATTCTATATAACAAACACATGTAACTAGTACGGAGGATTTATTTATTTATATTTGCTACCTTACTATAAATAAACTTTTGCTACTTAACTTGCAAAGACACACAAATATATATATATATTGAAGTTTTAACAGGAGTGGGCATTAACTAGTAACATGTTTGATGGATTATTTATTTACTTTCTTTTGTAGCTTCACCAGAAACGAACTTTGTTACTCAACGTGCAAAGTCATCTAGCACGTTTTATACTTTGAGAGCCCCACCTAATTCATTGGAAATTCACATAAAATATTGGACTTAAGCTATACTTTGCCTCCCAATTAATTTGACAATTTTTTTTTATCATCCAACAGACGAGCGCAGACAAAATAATTTAATAAACATGCCGTAATAAATTAAAATTGAGCATCTTTAGCTTTAACTCTTTTCGAAACATAGTAGCGCAGATAGCCAAGTAGCGGTCAGTTTCCTGCCATACCAATAAGATGTTCATAATCATTATTATTGACTTTTGACTTCAGTGTGTCACTGATGTGGAGTTATGAATCAAGTATTTATCTGTTTGTTCATTGTCATACAATGTGTAAAAAGAAAAACCGAAAATTTGATATCTTTTATGCAATAAAGAAAATGTCTGATGAAGATGCTATGTTAGCTGTGATAAAAGAGTGATGAAACTTTTCCAATTCAAAAGGGAGAAATAGAAAAACAAAATCGATGAAAAGTTTAATCCGATGTAAATGTAACGCGTCGGTACTTGATAGCAAAACTACATAGTCAATGTAAATACTATGTGACCTTATTGCTCTTGTATGGTCTCAACAATTATCATATTATTTTCATATTCATGAATAATTATGTTTCATGATGAAGCTCCTATTCAAAAAGTTTAATGAACGAAAATATATAATTGATTATTAGAAATCGCTGATTTGAATAATGGTGATTTTACGTGGCACGATTAATGTCAACGACTGTGCCCTCTTGTCCTCAGTATAAGTTGGGGGACCCATATGCCTCCACAAACATAAGTATGTCAAATCTGAAGTTCTATTCTCGGCAATTTCCCGTGACTTTCTTAGATAACATTGAGGTGGGGGACAGAGTAAATCTAAGACAACAATCTCTCAGCGGCCTTGATGTCTCATATAAAGAGAATTAGGCGCTTCTGTCTCGGGCCGAAAACAAATTATTGGATATTGACTTCTTTTAGCCATTAGAAAGGGATGGGAGGGAAAAGACTAACATATGACAATCGAAAAAATTATCCAAAAATTAAAAACCTATTGTTTTTTTCTCAGTTCTATCTTAAATATTTTAATTGTACCAATTGAGTTATAAACATTTTCACGTTTTGCTAATCGAGTCCATCCGATCAAAATTAGTCGAAAATCGCTGATGTGTTTGTCGACCGTTCCATGTGGCACGACTGACGCTGAGAAAAAGTGTCAAAAAAGTCATAAACCTTTTCAATTGATACCAATTGAGTCCTAAACCTTTTTTTGTGCCAATTTAGTCCTAAACTTTTTTTTTTGGTGCCAATTCAGTCATAAACCTTTTGTATTTGTGCCAATTCAGTCCTGAACCTTTTACATTTATGCAAATTGAGTCCTAAATCTTATTTTGGTGCCAATTTAGTCCTAAATTTTTAGTATTGGTGCCAATTCAGTCCTAAATCTTTAGCATTCGTATCAATTCAGTCCTAAACCTTTTGTATTGGTGCCAATTCAGTCGTTCCGGTTATTTTAGCTCAAAAAGGTTTATGACTGAATTGGCAAAAATGCAAAAAGTTTAAGATTAAATTGGCATCAATGCAAAAAGTTTAGGACTGAATTGGCACCAAAAAAAGGTTTAGGACTCAATTGGCACCAATGTAAAAGATTTAGGACTGAATTAATACCAATGCAAAAGGTTTATGACTGAATTAGCACCAAAAAAAGGTTTAGGACTAAATTGACACCAATGCAAAAGGTTTATGACTTTTTTTACACTTTTGCCCTGACGCTGACATGTACAATTTTTAACAATATATTAATTTTTGAATTTTGAATTTTTTTTCTTCTTTTCTTCTCTTTTCCTTCTTTACTATTTTTCCTTCTCTCTTCTTTTCTTTTCTTTTTTCGTTTTTCTTTTTCCCTTTTGCCCTCCGCCAACCATCGTTGGGCCTCGTCAATGGCTGGTGGAGGTCACCAATCTCAAGTGAGGGCCACCCCCACGGGCCTCGGCAAGGGACGTTCAGCCGGGGCTAGTGAGGGCAAATCCTTGACAATGGCCGGCAAGGGTGAGGCTCGGCTGAGGCCGGCAAGGTCAACGTTGCTGGCCCTTGCATTTAGCTAGTTGCCGAGGTCCGGCAACTAGCTAGAGGAAGGAGGGAAGAGAAAAATAAATAAATAAATAAATAAGGAAAAAGAAACAAAAAAATAAAACAATATTAAAATTTGTCCACGTGAGCATCAACCTTGTCACGTAGGACGACCAGCGTTTACGACAGCAATTTTCGGCTAAAATTGATCGGATAAACTCAATTGGCAAAACGTGAAAAGGTTTAAGACGTTTAGCACTAAATTGACCACAGTGCAATAAGTGTAGGACTTTTTGAACAATTTTCCACAATTTTCCTGACAACCTGTTCGGAACATGAAATGCAGTACTTAGTAATTAAAAAAATGTTGCATTATATTATCAAGCTTCTTTTTTAGAAATATATAAATTAATTTGTGGGGGAATACATCCCAAGAGCTCCTCGTAGCACATTCATAGAAAAGTGCCCATATGATAAAATCGTTGTATGTGACTTTACATGAGCAAAAGTATGACACTGGATTTCATTTTTCTTTTTTTTTCTTTTTTTTTACTTACTTGATACAGGCCCGCGACTCTTCTGCGCTCCTTAGGGATGCAATCGGCGCAACTAAGAACGACATGAATTCCCCACACCATCACTGAAAAAAATCGCATTATTAAACTCACGGAAATACCAATGTTCAAGAAAAAATGATATGCTAGCTTAAAGACGATACTTTGTTGTAGGCAGTACGAAATCTCCTATATGAATAAACAAAATTCAAGCATTCCATTTGAAAAACAAAAAACAGAAAAAAGTTTCATACGGGTAAATTTCTAGAAAAGTTTGTAGGTTCCAAATAAGGGTTTGTTTGGTTTGACTTTAGGATAATGTCTTTGGTAAAATACAAAGATTTTTGGGCTAAAGGGGTTTTTCAACATGCAAGTAGTGTTTGGTAATGCGTATTTTAAAATCACGTTTGAAAGCAACTTTGGTCTAAATATCGTTTGATAAAAACAAATTTTGTAAAGGAATTTTGCTAATATTTAACAAAAAAAAAATTTGAGGTCGAGCTCAGCTACTGATAGGCTAAAATGGCCGCCGGCCAACCTTCGCCGACCAGCCTTGCCTAGGTCATCCGACCTCAGGCGAGACCGCCGCCTGGGGTCGCGCAACCTAGGCCAATGCTTGCCTAGGTCACACGACCTCAAGCGAGGCGGCTTGAGGTCATGTGACCTAGGCGTCACCTAAGGGGTTGCACGACCCCCAAGTGGCGATCGCTGTTGGTCGGCCGACCCCTAGGCGGTAGTGGCCGGGGTCGCGCGACCCCTCGAGCGGTGGTTGCTGGCCCCCAGACTAGATCCTCAGGGAGGATGAATAGTGTTACTAGCATTCCGAAAAAGCAATTTGCCAAAATGCCTCCAGACCTGCCTTGGGCTAAAGGACTTTAGAGGCCTTTGGAAATGCAATTGTATTTCCCCAAAGTACTCCAAAAAAATTGACAAACGCCATTTGCATTTGGCCAAGGGACTTTAGAGCCCCAATACTCATTTTAAATGCTGAATCAAATGGGGCCTAAAAACATCAACTCTTATAAGGAAGTACCCACCTTCATTTGAGTTAGCTATTAACTTTTCTCTTAATGAAGTTACCAGTTTATTTCATGTTACAAACTCTTATTTGAGCCACTTTTCATTAGTCTTTGGATCAATTTCGAATTACCAACTTTTTAAGCTCCGAAGAAGTAGGACTCGAGTGCAAAGAACTTTCGGCACAAGGAATTTGAAAGTGCAAAGCTGCTTTCCAAAGTTTACTCAACTCGAATCTGCTCATTCAACCGGAATGCTTCCGCAGGAAGAATTCATCGAGTTCTGTTCATGGCAATCTCATGTGATTAGAATGTGATCGTCTGGGTCCTCAATTTCCATATTAAAAACGCATTCGTTCAGTTAGAACGCAGGCTGCCATTGCAAAGGACTTTAGTGAAGAAAAGTCAATACGACAACGTACATCTTGTGAGCATTATTTTCAGGTCCCTCGTTAGTAGGAAGTTTATATTAAGATGGGACGCCACAACAAATACCATCAAGAACTCTCTGATCATGTTCACAACAATAATTTTGTGGGACATTCAACATTGACTCCGCAATGGCTCCACCTGGTCTGAATTATCGTTGGTTCGAAATGGATCGCAGCTGATCCGATTCAGATGCAGGAGAGAAGAAGAAATTCATCCCTTGAACTCAGGATTCGACCGGAAGTGTGATCATATTTTTATACTAACGTCTCACCTGGGTGCACGTTCTAAATTGAGCTTGCTGATATTCCTAGGCTTTCTGTTTATTTACGTTGCTCTTGTTTCCGTACACTCAAGGCCCTCTCTTTCTCTCATTGCTTTATCACTTTGTTCTTTCTTTTTATACATGGAGGGATTAGTTCTGTTCTCTGTTCAGTTTCCTTCGCACCCATTTCTTTAAGTAAATACTAGGAGGCGGCAGGAAGAACAAAACAGGGAGGAAGAAGGAATTTCTAGAGATCAAAGCAGAAATTACGTGCGAGGCATTTGCTAACCTCCGTTGCATCGATTCTTTGTGTCGAAACAAGAAGGAAAAAGATCACGAAAAAGAAAGAGATAGAACCCAAAAACGGCGGACACTGCTCAAATTTGTCCCGTGAAGAATATAATAAGAAGAGAACAGGAGTGTCAAAACACATGACGAGCTGATAGGACTGCGATCCTTATTTTTACGTGCCGGTGCCTACACGTCTAGTCTCCCAATTGAGAGATAGTTTTTCTTCCCTCACCCCAAAGAATACCTCGTGTTTAACGTTCTTGAATTTAAATGAAGCAGTTTTAGGACATACTCGGGTCCAAAACAAAGACTTTGGGAAGAGGACACAAAAATTTGAACTTTTCAGATTCTCAAGAAACAAACATGCATGTCTTGACTGGACTAATAGCAACAGATATGCACTGCATCTGTTGGGTGCGTTGCCAACTTGGAGCAGTCTCTTCCTGGGTCATAAACTCCTCAAAACGGAGAAAGAAGTGGCAAAAAAGAAATGAAGATGAAGAGATACTTATTTGGTGCAGGTGAGCACGAATTCTCTCAAACCTGGGTCCAAGGTTTTACTTGCTACCTCGTCAAAACAGCTGTTCCTTCCTTCCTTCCTTCCTTCCTCTCATTGTCAAAAGCTGATGCTGATTAGATTTTAATCAAACTTCAAGTGGGATTGATTGCAAGAGCCATAACAGTGTGCTGGGACGCTTTTTTCTATTATTGTATTGGTAAATGGACACAGAGATTTCGCTACCCGAAAATCTATGAAATACCATACAGATTTTAGGAAGCGACTGATTAAATTCGAGCTTTAGCCTGTGCAAACGCCCTTTAGAAAACGGTAAAATCTTTGATTTTTACAGTTAATGTAGATATTTTGTGACAAAATCCTCGTTAAAGAGAGAGAGAAAGTGCAAGGAAATGAAGAAGGAGATCCCATTGGTTTCAACTTGGTGGAGTAGTGATGATGGGGGAAGCCAAAAAGAAGATGGTAATGTGTACGCGGAAAAGCCACCCGGTGTACCAAATGATCGTGACACATGTCCTTTGATAATAAGTACAGAAAAAATATTAGGTACGACACTGATGCCATGTATCCCAGGTTCGCAAAACCGTAGACTTTATCGACGCATTATAGTGGTACGATCAACGCGGCAAAAAATGTGAACCTCGTTCGGTACTCTTAACTGCCGCGGACTATTTCTCGTGATGCTATAACCGCTTGGTAAGGTAACCAGTGAGCTGTACAGGTCAACTAACACTGATGAACAGATTATGTACTTATGTCTGGACTGGTTTTATTTTATGACTTTTTTGAAAAATCATGAATCAAACTTTTACGTAGAATACTAAGCATAAGCTAAGATGATGTTGACAGATTAGACGAATGTAATCCTTCGATTTGGCCTTTTGAATTAGGGACAACAAATAATCCTAGTAAAATAACATGTAGTTCTCGACACGACACGAGGACATGATTAGGGCACGGTGCCAAATTATTGAAAGAAACCCGAACTTGATGCGATACGACATGACTAGATCGAAACTAGGACGAATCAGGACATATTAACCCCGTCATTTTACTCTCTTCAAAATACATGAATAGAGATATCGATGAGCAATACAAGTACACCGATGCAATGAGGATTGCTAACTCTCAACGCAAAAACCCAGTATGTCCGTTATCTTTTCAAAACAATAATTAATGTATCTTCTAATTAAGTATGCTTAATAAGGACTTCGATGACCCCCCACAATAAAAGACTAATTTCATAACGCACGTTAGAAAATGATGATTGTTGCATGATAATTTCTTCTTTAGGATGATGTGGGGGACTATGGTGATGAGTATAGTCAACGTCATAATGATTGTTTAATTAAGGCGAGTTAAGGCGTGGGCGGCTTTGATTTGTGCGGACGCAAAGTGGACATGAACACGAGTAGGCAAAACCTCGAGGTGTGCTGAGGCTAAAGCACATCCTTTGGGTTCAATCTTTCATCGAGGAGCGTTCGATCTGTTGACTTTGGAACACGCCTTGACTCCCTCGGATCTGGACGGCGGCGAGGTGGGCCCCACGTGATGGGCGAATTCCCAGCAACTTTCCTATGAAAACGAAGATAAAAGAAAACATCTATATGTTTAATATGTCTGATCGAATCCTTCTATTTTCGCAAATTTTCTAATATAATCCAGCCCGCACCAAATTCGATAAAATTGGAGTTAAAAAAATGGCCGTAGGAGGAGACCAAAGGATGATGCGCGTACCGTCTGTGGAAAATATTTAGTGAATGTAAACAACGTAGGATCATGACAAAACATACACTTCAACATTGAAGAAATCTTACTCATGTCATTCTGCAAGGTTATCATGCTAGCTGAGTAGGCTGGATTTGATGCTGCATGGGCTTGATTAGAAAATTTGTAAAAGTAGAAAGGCTTGATCAGATAGATGAAATGCACGTAGACTCAATAAAAAAAAGGTGTAAAAGTATAGGGATGAAAAGTTTTATTAAAATGTTTGTCAAGTATATTGATAAGTTTTATTAACGTACATACATACATTGCGATCAAATTGTAAAGCGATAGTATGGTGTTGAGAGTTTATACAACTTGAGACTCTACTTCTTAGAAAGCCGTCCACTCAATCTATGCAAATACAAAATAGGCATTTGGTCAAAAAGAATTGAATATTACATCGGCCATTGCGAAATAAAAAAAGGGTTTGGTACTCAATGTATGATTTTTCAATTGAAAATTATGAAAGAAAAATGTGTGGTCGTGCTGTATGGTGGCGTTTAGCATCTTCATAACAGCTTGGAATTTGGCTTCTTTAGCATTTTCGTAATTTTTTAAGGACAAAGGCATCACGAAATATCAAATTCAAGAACTGAAGGTTATAAATTCAAATCCTTTCAACCGCATGCAAATTACTTTGAATCGGTAATAGTCTACACTTAACTGGTTTCAAGATGCTTGCAGAATGATTAAGGAGCCTTTAAATAGTGGATTTCTGTGCTCGTATATCTGAATTATATATAAAGCACACATGTAACTAGTATGGAGGATTTATTTACTTTTTTCCCTCTACCTTACTATAAATGAACTTGTATGTGTATACACACACACACACACACACACACACACACACACACACACATATATATAATTGCAGTTTTAACAGGAGTGGGCATTATCTAGTAATGCGTTTGATGGATTATTTGTTTACTTTGTTTTGCAGTTTAACCAGAAATGAACTTTTGTTAATCAACGTGCAAAGTCATGCGGGAAACTAGAAATTCACGTAAAATATTTGGACTTAAGCTTTGCTTTCCCTCCCGATTAAAATTTAAATCTTTTGACGAAACCATTATTATTTTTAATCATCCAACGAACGAGCGCAGACAAAATAATTTAATAAACATGCCGTAATAAAATAAACTTAGAGCTTCGCTAGCTCTTTTCGAAATGTAGCATCGCAGTGGCCAAAGTAGCAGTCGGTGTCCTGCCATACCGATAAGATGTTGATAATCATTATTATCGACTTTTGACTTCGCTGTGCCATTGATGGGAAGTTATGAATCATGTATATTTATCCATCTCTTCGTTCATTGTCGTATAATGTGTAAAAAAAACCGAAAAACTGATAATTTTATGCAATAAAGAAGGATATCTTATGAAGATGCTATATTAGCTGTGATAAATGAGTGATGAAACTTTTCTCATGCTAAAGGAAGAAATAGAAAAACAAAATCAACGAAAAGTTTAGTCCGATCTAAATGTTACATGTCGGTACGTAGGAGCAAAGCTACATGGTCACTGTGAATACCGCGTGACGTTATTACTTTAGTATGGTCTCAATGACTATACTATTATTTTCGTATTCATGAATAATTATGTCTCATGACGAAACTCCTAATCAAAAAGTTTGATGAACGAAAATATGTGATAGGATTATTGGATCTCCTCGCGAGAGTTAGCTCTGACACATCAATTTCTAGATATCAAGGAGACGAAGAGATAACCTAGACATGGATCCTCCACTCCGCACAGTACTCCTTCTAATGTCTCAATGAATTAAAATCGTGAATTAAGAAAATGAGGATTTTATCTATCGTTGAGACTTGCTGAGCCATCAACACCGAGAGGGGCAACCGCAGCATATGGGATACGGGATCTCCGTCTCTCTGGCAAAGGGGGTCATCTGGCAATGCAAGGCCCCTCACAAGAGCAAGGTCTAGCACTGTCACTGCCCGTGTGACCCTCTACATTTGGTGGCTGGGATTGCCGACCCTTGCATCAGGCCGTCGGCCACCTCTGCCCTACAGGCCATCTCCGGTTGTCCGACGACTATGCCCTCTTGTCCTCGGCTCAAGTCTAGGGACCCATATGCCTCCACAAACACAAGTATATCAAGTCTAAAGTTCTATTCTCAGCAAATTTCCCACGACTCGCATGTGACTCACTTTGATTAGGGGGGGGGGGGGGGGGGTAGGGGGGGGGGGGGGGACACAGAGTAATCTACACAACATTCCCTCAGCGGCCTTAAATGTTTCACATAAAGAGAATTAGGTGCTTCTGTGTTTTTTGGGCCGAAAACAATTATTGGATAACGACCTTCTTTTAGCCATTAGAAAGCGATGGGAGGGACAAAGACAACATATGACAACCTGGCCGGAACGCGAAAGGTAGTATTGAGTAATTAGATTAATGTTGCATTAAATTATGAAGCTTTGTCTTTAGAAACATATAAATTAATTCGTGGGGGAATACATCCCAAGAGCTTTTGTAGCACAAAGTGACCATATGATAAATCATTGCATGTGACTTTTTCTCTTTTTTTCTTTGGACTTACCCGGTACTGGGCCCTTTGTGGAGTATGGTTGCAATAGGCTCAATTAAAGATGGCGTGAATTCTCCGCACCGTCACAAAAAAAAATCACATTAATAATCTCACGAAAACAACCACATTCAAGAAATAATGATACTCTAGCTCAAAGACAAGACTTTGTTTTAGGCGATACGAAAGTTCCTATATGAATTGGCAGAATTCAAGCATTTCGTTTGAAAAAAAAAACAGAAAAAAGTTTCATATGTGTAAATTTCTACAAAAGTTTATAAATTCTGAATAATGTTAACCGAGAAAAAAAGTGGCGGGTAACTGTCATCAACTCTTATAAGGAAGTACCCACCTTTTTTTGAATTATATATCAACTTTTCTTTTAGTGAAGTTACCAATTTATTTCAGGTTACAAATTCTTATTTGAGTCACTTATTATAAGTCTTTAGAGCAATTGCAAGTTACCAACTTTTTAAGCTTTGAATAAGTAGGATTTGAGCGCAAGTATTCAAAAGTGCAAAGCTGCTTTGCAAAGTTTACTCAACTTGAATCTGCTTATTCAACCGAAATGCCTCTGCAGGAAGTCTACATCGAGTCCTGTTCAGTGTTCATGGCAGTCTCATGTAATAAGAATGCGATTGTCTGGGGCCTCAACATTCATATCGAACACGCAGTCATTCAATTAGAACGTAGGTTGCCATTGCAAAGTCAATACGACCACGTACATCTTGTGAACATTGTTTTCGGGTCCCTCGTCAATAGTAAGTTTATATTGAGACAGGGCATCAAAACAGATACCATTGTAACTACCATCTCATCATGTTCACTACAATAATTTTGTGGGGCATTCACTGAATAACATCGACTTCGTGATGACTCACCCCCGGGCCTGAACTATCGCTGGTTCGAAATGGATCGTAGCCGATCTGGTTCAGATGAAGGAGAGATGAAGAAATTCATCCCTCAATCAAGATTCGACCGGAGCGTGAAGTTGAACATGCAAGAGAATCAGAAGAGAGCAAGAGTGTCCGAACAGACACTTCGGGGAGAGGACACAAGAATTTGGATCTTCAGATTCTCAAGAAACAAAAAGACATGTCCTGACTGGACTAGTACGAATAAGTAATAACGACAGATAATTGCACCGCATCTGCTGGGTGCGTTGCACACTCAGATCAGTCTCTTCATGGGCCATCAAAGTCCTCAAAACAGAGCAAGAAGTTGGAAAAAGAAATGATGATGAGGAGATTATTACTGGTGCAGGTGAGCATGGATTCTCTCAATCTGGGTCCCAGGTTTCACTCGCTGCCTCGTCAAAACAGCTGTCCCAGGTTAACGGGTATTCCAGAACGCTTTTTTCAATCGTTGCATAGGTGAATGAGCAAGGAAATTTCGCAACGCGAAGATCTATGAAACACCCTATAAGTTTCATAAGTCTATTAAGTCCAAGCTTTGGCCGATGCAAATGCCCTCGATGCAGACTAGTTTGCACGCAATTTATTCACTATTCAATTGTATTTAATAAAAAAAGGTTTATAAGTAGAACTTTTTTTGGTAATTTTCTCCATTATTTTTAATGCACACGCTCGTTGGATCTGGCGAGCTCGCCCTCTCCTAGTGAAGGCGAGGCTCGCCTTGCTAGGGCCGGCGAGGCTTGCCTCGATAGTGGTGGTGAGATCGACCTTGCTGGCCAGAGGAAGAATGAAGGAAAAGAAACAAGAAAGAGTGAGAAAAGAAAAAAATTGAAAAAAAATTAAAAATTATCCACATCAGTACTGACTATAGCACGTTAATGCTGGTCGCACCATGTCGACGTCAACTGGCCAAAATTGATTGGATGGATTGAATTGACATAAACACAAAATGTTTAGGACTCAATTGACATAACAAAGATTTATAATTAAATTGGCACAATTGTAACATGTTTAAGTCTTATTTAATGATTTTCCTGAAAATGATAAAACCCTTAATTTTTTTTCTTATTTTTTCCAAAGACAAAATCCTTATTAAAGAGAGAGAAAGTGCAAAAGACAGCGGTGAAGGAGGAGATTTCATTGGTTTCAGCTTGGAGCGATGGTGGTGGGGGAGCCAAAATGAAGATGGTGACGTGTACGTTCCAGAGTGACCTGGCGTACCAAAAGATGGTGACACGTGTCCCCGTGAATTCGTCTTTCTTTTTTTTTTGGTAAAAAAAATGTGAACCTATTCCTCCTATTTTCACAATATTTCTTAATATTTGATAATAGATATCTCCCGACTCACCCGATTCTCAAAAGCTTGGAATTAATTGATGCGTTACAGCTATGCGAAAGCATGGCAAAAATGTGAATCTCCCTTGTTACTCTAACTACTAAGCCCTTGTTTTTTTTTTTTTGCTAAAATCTAACTACTAAGCCCTATGCTCGTGATTTTGACCGCTTATAAAGGTAATCAAGAGCTAGTACTCTTAAACAAACTATCATTATGTCTAGACTACTCGTGACTTTTTCCTCTGATTTGTCGAAACAATAAACGCCTCGAATTTTTAAAATATTACCGATGAATTAGTCGGATGTAATATTTTGGTCATTTTGACGAGAAAGCCAAAAGTGCATTTGGGTTTGGCAATGTGAATTAGGGATGACAAATCATCGACATGGTTCTTGACACGACATGAAACATGTCATGAGCACGATATCAAATATAAAAAAAATCAGAACTTAACACGATACGACATGGCTAGCTCGAAAGTTAGGACGAACTTGGATTTTCTATCTTGTTATTTTGCTCGTGTCGAAGTATATGATTAGTGATGATAATAACTGATATAGATACATCGGTACCACGAGAATTGCCACCCCAATTTTGAGCACCACTCAATCTACCCGTTAGCTCTTTTCATAACAACAATCAAAATAATGTCTAATTAAGTATACTTAAAAAGTTATTTCGAGGACGCTCGACAAGAAAAACACATGTTAGAAAATGATGATTGTTATGCGATAATTTCTTTCTTCATAGGGGAGTATACTGATGAGTATAGTCGATGCGATAATTGCTTTGTGCGGAAGCAAAGTGGACATGGACAGTCCGGACTTAACCTGTGCTGGTGTCGTATTGTGGCGGGGAGCATCTCTCCATCCCAATTCCCAATAACAGCTTGGAATTCGGCTTCTTCTAGCTTTTTTTGTAGTTTTTGAGGAAGGCCTTGGTCCCTCCCCCACCCAAAGGACCGGGAAGGAACTAATGTGTGTGTATATATATATATATATGTATGTATATATATATATGTATATGTATATGCGTGCGCTTGCAAACTTGTTATAACAATGAATATATAATTAACTCCGAGGTTGATATGGCTGATCGAGGTATATATATATATATATGTATATGTATATGCGTGCGCTTGCAAACTTGTTATAACAATGAATATATAATTAACTCCGAGGTTGATATGGCTGATCGAGGCATCGTGACATTTCCAGCTCAAGAATTAAAGATCGCTCATTCAAACCCTATTGACCGCATACAAATTGCTCCAAACCAATGCAACCTACATACATGAATAGTTTGGACTTAACCAGGTTGCAATGTCTACAAATTGTTTAAAGAGGCTCCTAATAATGGGCCTATGCACTCGTGTCCTTGAATTATAAATAAATATGTAAATTGCAGTTTTGACTGGGGAGGACATTAACTAGTGATGTGTTGGATGGATTATTTATTTACTTTTCTTTCTACCTTAACTATAAATGAACTTTTGTTTCTCATACTTTTAGAGCCCACCCAATTCAATTAGTATGACCTAACGAGTTTCTTAAGCATCTCCAACTTAATTAAGGCTCAATTTATTTTGCAGAAAATCAATAATTTTGAAAAATATTTTTTTGAAAATGATCGCTTATATCGCATAAAAAAATGGACGAAAAATATTTTTATTGTCTAAGAAATGCTTAGACATAAGTTGTCATCGATAATGATAACATGTTTTATTAACTAATTATCTCAAGCGATTATCTTTAAAAAAATGTGTTCCAAATCATTTATTTTCTGCAAAACAAACGGAGCATAAGGTTCATGTTCTCTTCTATTCCATGATCCTTCAACAATGACTATGATTGATTGATTACAAGTATGTACATCGCTCACATTTAAGTTTGAACGAAAATGATATCCATATCTTGTAACCTATCGATGAATAATATAACCTTAAATACTAGCAAAGTAGCAGGTGATCGATCTAGAGGTAGCACTCCGTTCTTAGATACTCTAAGGATTAGAGTTGTCTTAAATGTCTCGCAATTCTATGTTAAGCGGGAATTTACCTAGTAAGAGAGAGCAATGCAATCTGGCGCAAGAGATCATTAGGTGCTTTGAGAGTAAGATGTTCTCATATGCTTATGCTAATAATTGACAGTAAACTGATATCATTTAGAAGAAAATCAAGAAAACATAGAAATTCAAAGTAAACTGGTCCAGAATAATCGTTCAAGTTCACCTATGTAACGTAACATGGTATCTCAATTTTCACATTGAAGCATGCATAAAATTGAAGAAAAAGACAGGGTTCAAATTGCAAAAGGCTAGTAGCAGGTTACATTGGGAAGCGAATTATGTCATTTAGAATAATAATAGTTCAAGTGGATGGGGTCAAAACTCAATCCTATGCGGGCCAGCCACTGCATTTTTTGCAATCTGATTTTGTCCCCTTGCTACGATTTTGACCTATTTGCATGCTTTAATTCTCTCTCATTCAATCGTCGCTAAGTTCGATTGGTCATGAGTTCACCCTCGAGATTTCCTTGTCGGACATGATCTCTTGAGATCAAATGACGGGAAAAGTAATTTCTATGGATTGCTTGGAGACATGCATAATCTACTTTTAATTGAGTCAGTAACATGTGTCCTTAGTTTGGTATGTGCAAAGCTAGTACAAAGAAAAGCTTGATGACACGTATGAATTGGTATTTTAACATCACATTGAAGGATGTTTAAGATTCTTTACTGGTTCTTGACAATTCGTTGGCACAAGCGCATAGGCCTGGTCATATGGAGATCAATGAAACATCTTGCAAATCTTGTAAACCGGTTAAATTCATTCCTTTAATCTGTACTGTTCGCCTTCACTTAGAGTTGTTTGCATGTAATTAGTGTATTTGAACAAGTGATTTGCAGTTTTTATTCTAGAATTCCTTGACGCCCCAACTAACAATGCCAATCCCAGGAGTTAGAATTTTTTGAAGGTTTTGCTCTTTGTTTTAGATAGCCATGGACTTTGAAACACTATAATTTGAAGCAAGATCCACCACGTTTTTATTTAAACGTTTGATCACTTGAATTACATTCTTTAAATCCCTTGATGCCCCAACTAATAATGTCAATCCTGGGAGATGTTTTAGGTAACCATGGACTTTGAAACGCTATAATTAGACGCAATCTATCACATTCTTGTCAAAAGTCTGATCACTTAATCCAAATTTTGGGAGTTATAATTTTGGCTTGACCATGGTTAATAAGTAATGGTGAATTGAAGTCACATGCATGAAATCAACAAGTCATTTGTCGCCTGCAAAGCTCTATGGGCTCGCCAAGGTCGACCATTGTGCCACCGTGCCATCGTGGCTTGGGCCACCCTCGTCACGGCCGCTTCCATTGCCGTTGCCGCCTCAACTGACCCTCTCCCTCTTGATGTTCGTCCGTGGTCAGCCTTTCTCTCTCTAGCTGGCTCTCGTTGTCCCCTCTCTAAGCTCAAAGCTGCATGGAGCTTCCCAAGGCCACTTGGAGTCTCGAACTGTTGATATTTAAATTCAGAGAGAAAATAACGATAAAATGTTTATGATAGCTCAACCCCAATTGAGGTTATATGATATGCATTTATATGAGTGATTAGTACAGAAAGAGTACATACAAAAACATAATTAAGGAAATTACCCAAAAAATACATAAATTGCACATTAATACTCTCCCTTAATCTGAAGTAGGTGTAACAATTGAGACATTGGATTTCAATAGTAATATATAACTTATATGTATTTTGGTTAAAGAGATGGCAGAGAAGAAGAAAAATTTATAGATGTATTGAACATTATTGAGATAGTAGTTGGAGTAAAGTGTTGATTTGTGGTAGAGATGTTCAAAAATTCAATCCATTTTCCTGCTCTGATACCATGTTGATATTTACAGTGAAAGAGAAAATAACGACAAAGTATTTATAGTGGCTTAACCCCAATTAGGATTGTATGATATGTATTTATAATAGTGATTAATGACTGGAAGGACACATATAGAAACATAATTACAGAAGTTACCCAAAATACATATAAACTACACATTAATATGACCTCCATCAATGAGGTGGCCTCGAGACTCAACAATGACGTTGAGATCTTGATGGCCGTAGGGAGTTCCTAAGACCATCGGTCGAGCTCGTGAATGAGAGATAAAAGAGATTTGTGCGCTAGGGTTTGATGGGATCTGGATTAGATCTAGTGAGATCTATAATGGGGTTGACATATGGTGCATCCCATGGAGGAGATGATAGAAGAATTCATAACAGGGGACGACATGATCTTGCGATAACAAATTTAGTGTAATTTGATTCAACTCCATCATGTCTTTTTTCCTCTTACTGCCATCAAGTAGTGTCCAGCCACCTTTCTTATTCCGTGAACAAGTTAAAAGTTTAAAAATGACACTATATATTGAATCAAAATTTAAAGGCCTTTCATGTTATTTTTCTTTTAAAAAACGAGTGCAGATAAATAATTCAATAAACATTTTGTAATAAAGAAATAAAAAATTCGAGCATCTTTGGCTTTTCTCGAAACGTGTGTATTGCAATAACCAAGTAAGCAGTCAATGTTCTAGCCACGAACCTACGCACAAGTGGTGGCTGCTATCATTGCTGGTACTTTTCAATGTGTCGCTATAATTGTTGTAATTGGCTGAGCTGTTGACGTGAAATTATGGATCTAGTGTATATATCTCTTCATTCATTGCTATATTTTTGTACAGGAAAAATTGATTATCTTATGTAAATTGCTACGAGAATATTCATCCTCTGATTCTTATGCTGTTGCATTATTATGCATGCTGGGTAAGATAACTCATGAAAATGCTCCACGAGCTGTGATGAATGAGTGATGAAACTTTTCTAATTCACAGAGAAGGAATAGTTAAGTAAACATCAATCAAAGGTTTACTCCAGTGTAAATATAACACGTCGGTAGGTAGTAGCAAAGCTACGTTATCAATGTAAGTACTGTGTGGGATTGTTATTTTGGAATGATCTCGGCAGCCATTATACTGTTAACTTATCGTATTCATAAGTAATTATGTTTTATGATGAAGTCTCTATTCAAAAAGGGTAATACACGAAGATATATAACTGATTATTGAATTTTCAGGTGTGAGAGAGAGGACATGAGGACATGGATCCTCAACCGACATGGTCTTCCTTATGATGTCTCAATAAATTTCAACCGTTAATTAAGAAAATGAGGATTTTATCAATGGTTGAGATTTGTTGAGATACCAACATCAAGAGGAGCAACGTATAGGGTATGTGAAAGGGGGGTTGTCTGACAATGCGACGCTCCTTGCAAGAACAAGCTTTGGCACCATCATTTGTCGAGAGACCCTCACCGGTTTGCGGCTGGGATCGCCAACCCTCACGCTAGGCCATCGGCCATCTCTTGCCTAAAGGCCACCTCCGGTCCGTCGCCGACTATTCCCTCTTGTCCTCAGGTTTAAGTCTAGGGGACCCATATGCCTCCACGAGCATAAGCATGTCAAATCGAAAGTTCTATTCTCAGGCAATTTCCCAAGACTCGCATGTGACTCACTTTGATAAAACAAATAGACAATGGGGGGGGGGGGGGGGGGACAGAGTAATCTATACAACAATCTCCCAGCGGCCTTAATGTTTCACATAAAGAGAATTTGGTGGGCGTAAACAGCTATTGAATAATGACTTCCTTATAGCAGCCATTCGAAAGTTATGGGTGGGAAAAAGACAACATATGACAACCTGGCCGGATCGCGAAATGTTGTACTGAGTAATTAAATTAGTGCTGCATTAAATTATCAAAGCCTCTTCTTTAGAAATATATAATTTAATTTGTGGGGGAATGCATCCAAAGAGCTTTTTGTGGCACGAAGGGACCATATGATAGAATCACTGTATGTGACTTTAGATGAGTTATGACACCGGATTTCATTTTTTTTTTTTTTGGGACTTACCTGATACCCCGGGCCGGCAGCCCTTCTGCGGCCCTTAGGTATGCAATTGGCGCAATTAAAGATAGGGCGAATTCTCCACTCCATCACCGAGAAAATCACATTAAAAAACTTACGAAAACACCAATATTCAAGAAATAATGATATTTTAGCTTACAGATAATATGAAATCTCACGTATGAATAAAAGAAAAAAGAAGCAGTATTCAAGCATTCCATTTGAGAAAAAAAAACAGAAAAAAGTTTCATATGGGTAAATTTCTAGATACATTCGTAAATTCCGAATAATGTTAATTGAAAAATAATAGTGACACGTAACTGTCATCAACTCTTATAAGGAAGTGCCCACATTCATTTGAGTTAGTTATCAACTTTTCTCTTCGTAAAGTTACCAATTCATTTCAGGTTACAAATTCTTATTCGAGTCACTTATCACAAGTCTTTGGATCAATTGCGAATTACCGACTTTTTGAGATATGAATAAGTAGAGGATTTGAACGTAAAGAACTTCCTGTCGAGGGAATTCGAAAGTGCAAAGCTGCATTCTGTTCATGGCAATCTCATGTGATTAGAATGTGATTGCCTGGGTCCTCAATTTTCATATCAAATACGCAATCATTCAATTAAAAACGTAGGCTGTCATTGCATAAAGGACTTGGGGAAGAAAAGTCAATACGGCAACGAACATCTTGTGAACATTATTCTCGCGTCCCTTGTCAATTGGAAGTTTATATTGAGACGGGGTACCAAAACAGATGCCATCGTAACTACTCTCTGATCATGTTCACTACAATAATTTCGTGGGACATTCACAGTAAAACATTGACTCCATGATGGCTCCACCTGGTCTGAATTATCTTCGGTTCGAAATGTATCGCAGCCGATCTGATTCATATGAAGGATAGACAAAGAAATCCATCCCTCGATCAGGATTTGACCGAAATGTGATCATATTTGAGGGATTATGGGGAAATTCACGAAATTAGGATGCAGAATCTAAAACCCGCTGGTGAAGGATTGAATCTACCAGAAACCGAAACGAAGAGAGCACCTAATTATAAGATCGAAGCATGAAAACTGAACCGAGAGCTGGAACTGGATCAGGAACATGAACATGAACCATACGGAGTGAACTTGAGATCGAAACAAAAGTAAAATTCAGCAATGTTTGGACATTCTAGCGAGCGGCATCATTCCCTTTTCTGAGTTCATCTTTAACAACCTGATTTCTCCTTCTGAATCCCCTTTCGGCTTCTTTCTAACGATTCAACATTGACTCAATTACTCAGCCTACCGAGGTGTAGACGAACAATTTCATTGAAAAGCCCAGAGACCCAGAGAGAAACTTCCGTAGTTCCACTAGGATGTCCCAATTCTATAAGCCAACTCACAACTCAGCCTGGATAGTGATGTGCCATACAGAAGTTCAGAAAAATAGAACAACAAATCTTGAAAGTGATGACTTCATAGGCAGTCCAAAAGAGAGAAGAATAGTGCGTCATTTTCATCTTCACGGTTAATAAAAAGAATGTGTTTCACAGGACAAGCCCTTGAGCGTTGATGCCTTTATTAATCTAAAAATGAACGATATTGATATCGTCTAAGACATGAGACAAACTCAAAGATGTGTACATACTATGGTTGCATCACTTTTTCTATTTTAGCCGAGGAAAGAACATGTGAGGCAAGTGACTGGGCTTGATTAATGTTGAAAGATGCTTACGCTCGTACTCACCATGGTGTGGGCATGTAATGAAGTCACGAGATGTGAAAGAAAGCTTGACATATATCTCAGTCACAACTCATGGGCTGACAAAGATCAGGTAATCAAACACAGTCAGACCACACCTTTGCTCCAAACACCACAATGGCGGCCTTTGGTTCAATGGCAGCATATTGTTTCCTTCATTCGACCATGGTTTCTGGCCATGTTCAGAAAAATGATCATCTACAGAGCATGAGTATCCTACATGTCATGGAAGAGCCGCCTTATGTGGTCAACTGTTGCGGGCATCAATGTGACTGGACAGCGCTTATACTGTGGCATTGTAAAAAAACCATCAATGGATAAATAAGCAAAATCTCTGGTTCAGAATAGAAAAAGGAGACATTTTTAGTCCCTAATCAGATATATACTTAACTATATCAGCTGCTTAAGTTAAGAAGTCGGTACTGATGTCCTTTCTCTGAAAACATGTTAGAAAAGGAACAGATACTATCTTTTCCACCCTATTTTATCCAGCAAAGGAAAGGGCAAAAGAATGCCCGCTCTTAGCTTTATAAAAGAATGCAGGTTTTGCAATAATATTCACTTGAAGAGTCTCAAGAAGTTAATAGAATGGCAAAGCAAATAAAGTATTATCTATTTAGCAAATAGAAAAGACAAAAACAGAAAAGTAGAAAGATAAGTTATCAAGCAGGCAGTAAAACAACACTAAGTATGTCTGATTAATAATGAAGCAGAGTGCACAGCCAACTCTGAAAGTGATTTTACCCGTGAAATAGAAACAACTTTTGATGTGCATAACAACTGCAAAGTACTAATAATCGGGAAAGATGCCATAGTTGGCAGAATGAAAAGCATAATGCTCAAGATGCTGAGTTGATTTCACTGAAGTTGTACTAGCACGAGTTTGAAATCTTAAATAACATCAAGATTGTTGTATTAGCTAGAGAACATCCTAAACCAACATAAGTCTCAAAAATAATTTTGGACCAGTTCAACACCACCTAAAGCTAATTGCTCACACCACGTCCTCTATGCATACACCACGTGCTCCCTAAAATATTTCGCCAAAGTCTGCATTTAATGATTATTGCTAGGATGAAAGTAGCTCACCTGTGAAACATACTTGAAAATGCATGCATAGCAGAAGACAAACCCTGAGACAGTAACTGCAGATGGATTTGCACGCTTCTGGGAGCACAAAGGGCATAATGTTTTGTCTGGTGGCAGTGGAATCCCTTCTTTTGCAACCTGCTCAAATGATGCGTGATTCTTGAATCATATAGCCTCTTTGAAAACTTCTCTGCTATTATAACACAGCCATGCATGACAAAAAATTGAGAATTGTCGTTGAGGGATGAAAGAGGTGTCCCAGAGCTAGATTCTTGTCACTAGTTTAGCCAGAAATGCGAAATTGCCTTTATGCAACTCTGTTTCAGTTATGATACTTGATAACAGAAATTCTCTAGTCATTTAAAGCAAGCAATCACTTGTGTTTGTGTCAGGGGCATGGAAGAGAGAGAAAGAGAGTTGTCACCTTTGGAGGTGGAGGTGGTGGTGGTGGAGGGTACACAGTTGGAGCTGACATTCTCTCCTCAGCAGATTGGTACCACCACTCCATCATCTACTAAATTTCAAACATCAGCAAAGTTCCACACCACCATCATATAGATTTATTTATTTATTTATTTATTGACGTTGCATCATATAGATTTATTCACTTCTAGAAGAAATACACAAAATTTGGCTACAGGATTACAACAAACAATTCAATAACCACCTTGGATGCAGATATCACAAAAGGAAACTAGTAACTTATACTTCGCCAATGCAACTGTTTGCAGTAAATTCATAAACAAAATAAGTAGGAAAAGTGGGACTCACCTTAAAGAAGAAGACAGCCGCAATTAATCCAGTCTGTGCATAGTCAAGCACCGTATACGTACAGGAGAGCAAGGCACCTTGCACTGCCTGTTTGGAGAAATAAAATATAAGTGAGTTACAAGTCCAATTACTACGACATTTAAAGTACATTTCACATGAGCAAAAAGTACTTCCTGGCATATATTTCGGCTCATTTAACTGAGTGATCAAATCAGACCAAAAAAAAACTTTGAGATCAAAGGAAGACTTAGTGTCTGTGTTATCAAATCTTTAAAAAGAAGAGGTGACAGCCAACTACTTTTGGATCACCAGTGCTTCCACATGAACATGCAAAGCTCGATACTTTGAGAGAGAGCATACATTAAGCAACATCTACCAAGACAGATCTATACCTTCAACCATGGAGGACCACGAAGTCTCTCGCGTTCTTGATTTCGTATCTTCGAAATTCTTGATGAAGTATCCATCTAGATCAGCATCAGAAAGGGTAAATTGATACCTTCTAAAAGTAAAATCAAGCAAAGGAGAAAGGACTAGTCAATAAGATATGCACGGCTTAGACATATACAACGCTGATTCTGCAGCAGGGTCAAAAAAGATTTGGCTATTACGTATTCATTTTGAGCTTCAGCATGAGCTTGACTAATAGCAATTAGTACAAAAGGCCTACGACAGGTCTTCAAAGCATATTCAGCACTGCTAAAATTAAAAGTCAGAATATTTATCTTCATTCATGCTACTCATTCCAGCACCACATTGAATTAAAAAGACAGTCCTGCTTAGCAAGTTATGGCAAGCACCAAGTCAAAAGGTACCTTCAAATGCCCAACGAAGTTTATAAGCAAGTACAATGGCTGTTCTTATACAGATTCATTCCATCTTCACACCAATACCAATTATACAATTAAAAAATGAGATCAATTTATATGCCTTGGGCAAGAGAGAAGCACATAACTGAGATAAAACTTGGGAACCTTATGCTAGGAAACATGGGAAGATAAAAAAAAAATTTCTGTATTTTCACTAAGCAACAGAAACCAGAGAGGCTGGTAAAATGATGAAAAAAGAAAGTAACTCAAGCCACACGATCTACTGCATTTCAAACTAATTTTTCATTTACTGGCCCTCTTTCCTTTCAGCTTTCCCAAATTAAGAAGAAAAATACTAGCAGATTTAATAACATGTGAAACAATAATTTGACATTAAAAATTCTCTGAAGAGAACCTAACCAGCTCTTGACCAGTAGCTCGACAAACTTGAATATTAAGTGCATGCAAGCCATGAGAATAGAAGCCAGTGGCATCCAATAGATACAACATTTGATAGGCGAACGACAATCCTGCATAGTCAGAAGGTAGCTTCAATTTGAGAATTTCAAGCCTAATTTAGTCCACAATATTTTAATTACTAAAGGAAACTAGTGTGCAATAGAAAAAAACAATGTTTTCTTGGTTTCTATGAATAAGGTTCATTATCACTCAATTGGGAACAAATATAGGCATAGTTTGCTAATTCTTTCAGCCCAACAACCTGTGCCAAGGAGAACGACACTTTTAAGATGTTAGGCATAATGTAACTCGGGGTGATGTACCTTCACAGCTAGCGTGTATCCATGGGTAGCAAGCACCTACTATTTTCTGAATCCTCTTCATCAAGTGTATTCTGATTGATCGATCTGCATTCGAAGTTCCTGTTGAGACGACAACATCCTCTCCTCCAGTGATGTAGTCCAAATTATCCAAACTATCTTCTCCATGACCCCATAAACTTGCTTGAAGTCTGGCTTCCCTTTCTTTGTTGTATATGGAATGCAATTTTGATTTAAAGTATGGCAAGACCACCTAATCATAAATGTATTCTTCCATGTCAAAACCTGATAATAAAGCAAAGGATGGAAAGAAAAACCTCGATAATTTAATACATCACGGAATCTCCCATGTCTAAATAACAATACCCATTTCCAGTGTTTTTCAGTAGAAAGTCGTATCGTGACTGCAGAACATGATTATACAGGTCTAAACAGAAAACACTGACTTCGTTTAGCAAGGGGACTGGTAAGCAAAACTGGAATTTAGAAGAGGAAAAATAGTTATCCTTCTTGAATATAAGCTACAATCTAATTCAAGTGTAATATCAATTTTTTTTTTATAGTTGAATGAGATATCCTGCTACTTATCTTTACTCCATTCACCATTATTATAGAGAGAAAGATAACCGAGCCTCAATAGGAAAAATAAGGTTACATATCACAAACATGTTGACCATAGTGTAATTATGCTGCCAACAGAAGCCACAGAGGAAGGCAGTGAAGCTTATTCTGAGAGTTAAATTATCTAGATGGATACATTTGATCAGATATATCCAAGAAAATTCAACAGCATTCAGTGGCTATGCTTAAGCTGGATGAAAGAAGCAAAAGATTGTACCAGAAATGCAACAGATAGGACTTTCTGGCGCTTTTCTAACCCAGAATGATGCAATCTATCTCCTGACTTCAAAAGAGCATCATCCTTCTGTGCTTTTATCTTCACTGCTCTCCTTCGTAGCCCGTATAAAGATTCGGAAAATGAAGCATCTGAAGAAGAATAAAACATAAAGAATAAGGCTACTTCCATGATGAAAAATTGATTAATCAAACTTAAAGGACACTTCACAAAATGTCTAACTATTAAGTCCAAACCTTTTCTTTTGCAGGAATGCACTTAAATTTTTACACATTTTTGTCCATCTCATACTTTCTTTCAGTGTCTAAACAAGCTTTTCGACGTTCACATCCCACAGAATTCTCAGTTGACCAGAGTATTAAAATGGCATGTCTCCAGATTTCAACTATTCAGGAAACATGACAGGTGAAAAATGAAGAGTAAGAACTTATCATGTACAGAGGAAAGATAACCCATCACATGACTTGATGAGGTTAACCTAAATCAAAAAGTCAACTCTCACTTGTGCTTCAACAAGCCAAAATTCTAAGGTTCAAATATATCCTTGAGGAATTAACACACATGGATGGGACTACCACTAGAGACAGACAGCTAGTAGCCCACCAAATTCAATGCTATTTCCATGAGAAAGGGACTAATAGTGCCAAAGGACTAGTCTAACGCTCTACGAGTCCTGAATGCTCAATCTAGCCAAAAAAGGAGAGAGAGAGAGAGAGAGAGAGAGAGAGAGAGAGAATTCGCTAACATAATATATTTGCTCGTAGAGTCACCTGTAGTTCGCAAGCTATGACTTTCGAGAACCAGCATCAGCAGTGCAAAGAACTCATCTTCATAGTCCAACACTTTGTGAAGGAAAGGTCTTCTCAAGGCAAGTACCTGCAATTCAATCATGAATTCCACTACTTCCATAAAAAGGAACAAAATAAAATCTAAGAAAACACGAAAGACATAGTGCTGCAGCAAAGCCCATCCTCTCGCAAGTCGATCGAACTAATGCAATGTTCGAGAAATTGATACAGGAATCGATAATTATCGTCGTCCACTAAAGCACAAACCCCAACAACTCCGACCAATTCCGATAATTCAATCAGGTACATTTAACGGGTATGCTCGAGCAGGCAACAACAGGCCAAGAACCGAATTCAGCGAAGCGGGTAAAACCAGAGACGTAATCTTGAAGCTGGGCTCATACCTAAATAACACTCAAACCACGTTAACGGAAGAGCTAAAAAACCACGGGACAATCTCATGGCCGCCCTTCGCCATTGAAAATTCTACAAAACAGGAGCGCACGAGATGGCTCAAGAGCTCATCACCATGTCTTGAACTCGCGATTCTTGGCGAAAACTTACAGCTGGGTCCGTCAGCACAACGACAAATTCGACGTGCCCAGAGAGAAACGCGCTCGCAGTCGTGAGAGAGAGAGAGAGAGAGAGAGAGAGAGAGTACGCCGATGGAGTAGGTGAGAGCGGCTCGGAGGCTGGCGGGGAGTTGCTGGGCAGCCGCCATCTCGAAGAAGGTGGGACGCGTCCCTTGCCCACCCACCTGGAACAGCATCTCTCCTTCTTGTTTTTGTTATTGTTCTTGTTCTTGTTCTTCGTGTGCTTTGATTCGAGGGTTCCTCCGCCGTCAGCTTGAAAAATATGTACAGCTTTCTTTCACGGCAGGGTAGAGCTGAGAGATAACGAGGCAAATGATCTTCCTCGAGCTCTTCTTGTCCCCCTCATCTTACCCTAAAAGCTACGAACTTTCCAACGCTCTTCCCAGCAGAAGCACCGATCCTCACCGACCATCTTCACGAAGCCAAGAAGTACACGAGTGGCAGATGTTTCCTTGGGAAAAGGAAATCCCCCTTTGTCTTTGACCTTGGTGGGTGAAGAAGCCTTTGGAACCTTAAACTTCCCAAACGAAATTCCCACCTAAAGTTTACACCTTTGGTTTGCACAAAACCGTTCATGAAGAGCAATGAAAGTGCAAGTTCTGTTGGAGGGCTCAGCTACTCCTCCCAAAGCTTAGGAGATAAACCCGAAATTATCCCTCAATACTTGTCCCTGTACGTGCGGGGATTCAAGTTTTTCGCGATCCACTTTTCTAAAGTTACATGATCACGGAACCATCAAGCCTCTGGTCCCAATTTTGAGAAGTCGAATCCTACTCCTCTCACGAGAGGTGACCTGTTGCCACCACGCCACTCCGCTTGTCGGGGCTTAATCCCTCGGCACGGTTTAGCTTTTTAACTCAAAATCGATTTCCCGAGATAGTGAATCGATCTGATCTCTACGCGAAGTAGATCCTGAGCCGAGGCGATGTCACACAGATTCATCTACATGCCAAGCCAATGATGCCCGCAGAGGAATTGGTACAAAGTTTTCCCCCACGATTAAACAAGTCGGTACAACCCTTTTTTACACAAATTAGAAAGACAGAAATCACCGGCAGCTTAGTAAAAGCTTCGTTCCTAGCGAGTTCGAGCATCATTTCTTTCTGCCCTCTTTTTTTGCTGCTAAACCTTCTATCTACAGTTATCAATGCAAATTTATTTCCCAAGTTGGATAGTTCGGATAAAGTCGGAGGCTTTATCGACTTAGAAACTAAATCCATCTAATACGAATCCATGGATAAATTAGAGGACCGGAGTTCCAAAATCTCCTAGTTTCAGTCAAAGAAGTCCTTGTCATGTGATCTTTTATAAAACAACTTCACTATGTCATCTTCAGAGGCAGTAGGAGATCTTTTTTCTTCTTTAATATCCTTCTCTTTCTCCATTCTTCAAGAGCTTGAAAGGATGCTGCTCCAGGTTAATCACAGCGAGGTTTCATGGCCCCTCACTTGTTTCACAGATGGAAGACCTATCTCGCCCTCATCCGGATCGTCATCATCAGGAGTTCTTACTTCAGAAACCTTCTGCTTTTTATTCGCATTTTGAGAACTTTCGCCAGGCGAAGAGCTGGGGTTTGTTGTTTCAAGTCCTTTTTTAGCCTGGTGTTGCTTGGTTGCTTCTGTTATGTTCCTTGATGGATCACATTCATCAGGAACGGGGGACGAAGTAGCTTTGGACCCATCATCATCCATCTTCCTTTGTTTCTCAAACAACATTTGTAAGTACCTTCCTTGTTCTTCAATCCTCAATTGCAGCTTTCTCTGAATCTGCAGGAATTAAAAAACCGATAAAGCATAAATGAATTGATAACTGATAAAGCAAAAGTGACTCGGTAACAGATGCTTCGGGATTTAAATTTTACATTGTGTTCTATGTAGAGAGATTAAGGGAAAATTCTCAATATTTTGGCATTTAAGCACTACACGAGATCCTTGTCTTCAGGGGAAGACAGGCACTCTTTAAAGACAGTACTCCAAAAACACAAAGTGATAGGTCTTATGGCCTGAATTAGGCAAGTGAAATACTTTTATGTAAGTAAGAACTCAACTAGGATCTCTACGTGCTTATCAAGCACAGCTGCTCTTAATAAACATGAAGCATTTTTCTTTTAGCTTTTAGTTAGATGTTTCAGCAAAAACAGTTGAGAATCTTATGCACAATATGTAGAAGTAGAGAAAAATTCCTATAGTAGCATAAAGTAATATTCTATATCTGCAGGCCAGCAACATGCTTCCCTTCACTTGAACAGACCACTTTCTTGAATGTCAAAAGCTAACCTCAAGTTGTTCGTGGAGCTGCTTCTGAACTTCCATCTGCATTCGCAGTGCTTCAGTGATGTTCATACTCCTGTCATGGAGGTTTAAGGGTATTTTCATTGAAGCAGCAGTCTCTTAAACTATTACTTCCAATCAGGTACTCAAAGATGAGAACAACTTCATAAGAAAATCGACAACTAGATTTTACGTGGTGAAATCGAAGAAGATTTGAGCCAGCGTTAAATGACAAAGACACATGAAAGATGATAACCTTCATCTTCAGGGACAAGTCAAAAAAGCAATACAATCTAAATCAAGTGAAAAGAGTGAATCCTACAACATGAAAAGAAATACCCTTCAGCTAATCACAGTACATAAATTAATAGAGCCAAGAAAATGACTCACGTCTTCAAGTCTAGAGATTTCATTTCTTCCAGTGTACTCAACTTCTTCTCTGAAGATCCTGGAAACAGAGGAATGACCAGTCATTTTACAGCCCAAAGGGCAGGAAAGACTGAAAATGCATGGAAGGCAAGATTCCACTATATATAAGTGCCTGCTGAAAGGAAATTTATATATGCAGAGTGTAGTGAGAGGAACCAACAAGCAAGGATCATTAACAAAAGAAAATCACCTTCACTCTCTGCCGAATCCGGTTTATATCGAGCCGTTCTGTATTTCTGCATTAAAAGGGCTTCCATGTAAGTTTGGAATAGAAACTAGAAAAGACAATATCAAGCCTGGGATAAGAAGAACAAAATAGCAAAACGTACCTGTAAGTGGCTTTTCACATGATAGATTGTTAGCCCTTCTACATTCATCAGCTTTAAGACACCTTTGGGAGTGGCACCTGAAATTAATGTCAAAAGTGAAAAAAATCAAATAAACTGGTCATCCTATACACATTCAAAATCCACAGTCAAATCAAAAGATACGCACGATCACCACCGCCAAGCTGATTAACAGCCTCCACAAAAGCTTCATGAAGCTCCGGTGTCCAACGCATTCGAGCCTTGCTTGAGGATGCACTTGATAATTGATTGGCAGTAGCAGAAGACTCTCCAGGAGGTAAAGACTGACTGTGAACAACCAGGGGCAGCTGCAACAGCATAACAGAAAACTGTCATCTGAGTATGGCATGCCAGCTTAATTTGAGAAAAAATTAATGAAAATTAGATAAACAGTATTACAATAACAAAACCATCTCCAGAAATTGGTTAACTTACGCTTACTTATACACTTATTGCAACCCACAAACAATGCCCACAAAATTTTCCTGACAGATCAAACTAAATGCTACGTAAATGATATTATTGGCTTCAGAAATGTTTCTGTGTGGTACAGAATTCAGTGCGAAAGTCTGCTCACATCAAACAAGTACAGGTGATGTAATGATTGAAGCAATTGATAACTTATTCATATGTAAAGAATGCAAGATGATATCCAGCAAACTGGAATCAACGGAGACTTAACGTAACATTTTAAGAAATAAAGTAATTATAGGTTAGCTCACTATTTTAGCCAATTTGGGTGGTTTAAACTTTTAGCCTGGCTTTCTCCACTTACTTGAGGTTTTTGATTTTAGTTTTAGCAATAGCTTCGTTTGTTAGTTTAGTTTTTAGAAGCTGTAACTCCTATAAACTAGTATCTTTTGGCTATACGACTACTACAAGTAAGCTGTACCCAACACAATGGGTCAGCTTTATCATTTTTGGCTACACCTGAAAAACAAAAGCTAGAAAAAAGAAAGTAGGCCAAAAATTCTGCACTTCACACTCTTAAGAGTAAGCTTAATTTGAAAAAAAAAAAAAAACATTCTCAGTTTTTCGCATAAAAATTACAGAAGCTGTTTTAGTTTTCAAACTTGCACCTTGCTGTAACACTTACTTACCATGTCATTTCTGATTGGCATCATAATTTTTTTTTTTTGCTTTGAATATTTAATTACCGTTTGAAATCATTACAACATGAAAATGTTTAAAAAAAAATTCAGTTTTTTCTTATTCTAATTGGAAAACAATGAGAGTGCCGCTATGTTGTTTTTCTATATAAAAGTTTTCAGAATGCCCAATATTCAAAAACAATGAAGCTACAAAGCATGTCTCCTAACTAGTCTTCTGTTTTCACTAAAAATGAAACATCAAATAATTCTTTTTTCATTAAACAATTAATATTTTTCACATTTAGCTAAACTCAACAGACAAAAATATAAGCCCAAGCGCGGGTGGGTAGGAGCAAGGACCACAAGGTGACTTTTGATGAGCTTTTCCTACCAATTAACAATTTGGACCAGAAGCAATAACCTAAGACCGCCCTCCCAGCCCCACTTTGCAACCCGCCACCCCCCGAAAAGAAAAGAACAAGTATCTCATGTAGCGCCAAACATTCAGGGCACATTCTCCTACAGGATTTACCTTACATGCAAATGACAGACTAGCGAACAAGTTCAGCCTTCTGTGCTGGACAAAAGTCAAACCCCATTACAAGTTAAAAGATAAACGCACCTTTGATGGGTCAGTCCCATCAACATCAGCAAGAATTTTGCTCCAATCTGGATCCAGTGCCTCATCAACAGAAATTAACTGTTCAGCCCACTGCCAATCACTTCTTGTAGATTGGTCCTCGCATCCCATAACACCCCCACTGCTCTCTACCTGACAATTCTGGCTTGGGACGTTTTCTGAATAGATAAGAAAATCCTGAAGCTGATTTGCATCCCAGGGACCATCTTTGCTTTCTTTTGGAATATCAGTCAATGTAGTAGGTTGTACTTCTGTTTGGGGAAAACCTACGGGTGGTGTGGACGTTCTAATCATGGATGTTGGAGAAATGAATGGAGAACATTGTGAACGTCTATCATGTTGTAAATCAGAATGAGGGGAAGAAAAGCAGATATCGCTCGTATATCCAGAAGTGGACGAAAGACCACTTCCAACGGTCCCGTTTTTAAACAACATTTGCGTCGCCTGCAGAAACGGGGATTAAAACATCAACTCCCTTCCAGAAACAGTACAAACTAAACATTCAATTTAATGTTGAGGATCACCTTTGACAAGGGTTCAAGAGAGAGCACTTTTTCTGCAAATGAAAGATCACTCAAATGTTCAGCACTTGAATCCTACGTAAACAATTCGCATGTCCATAATAACAGAAAGACTATCGTTCACCGCCATGCTTGGACTCTTAATGCAAGTCGCAGGCTCTGTCATTGATTAAATGGTATCTCCCATATAAACCCCCACAAAATATTTATTAAGAATACCCGTTTGAGTACATTGCTGGTATGCTAGAAGATAAGACAGTGTCTACAGAACCACATGACTAAATTAGAGCACATTTCAAGAGACATTGAAGTGAAAATCCATAGAACACCGAAAATTTCAAGGAAAAACAGCATATATACTGGTAAAAATTTTCTAAAGAGATGGTAAAAAAGAAATTAAAGGAGACACCCATATAGATTGAAATTTACAACAGAACTCAATCAAGTTCTGTCGATATGGCCATGTAAGAGTCGCAATGGCCAAGGTAAGCAACACCGTGTCTCCAAAAGCCCAAAATTTCTCACATTGTAGATGAAAGTCCCAAAAGGTTTCCAACTATTATCAAGCAAATAGCCTCCAGTTAACCAAACAGAAACAGGGATACGCAAAAATGAACCTAGCATCATTCTTTTAACGCATAGCACGCGCTATTCGCATAAAAGAAACTCATAGCGCCACTAAAAAAACTAAAAAAGAGTAAAGAAAAGGAAATCATAACAGTCATGGCAATAGAAGCCTAATCCAGAACCCATACAAAATCAGATCATTTTCGAAATTGCCGAGGTTAGCACCCCACAATCCCAATAAAGGACACAATCCTATACCATCGTATCGTCGTGTTAGAGCTGCAATGACCAAAGCAAGCACGATCATGTCCCAACGCCCCACATACTTCTCACACTGGACATCTTCTTAAATAAGGGAGGCAAATTTCGCCGGACCATCATCAAACACATGGCCTCCTCCCAAAAAAACTAGAAACAGAGAAACACCAATCCCAGTTCCGCATAACACCATCCTCTACAAAATTCACCGGCGTCAACCAACCTAATACCCGGATTATAATTCCACCAATTCACCATCGAAAAACCATGCTTCTTTCCGCTCGAACAAATCAGAACCACAAGCACCATCGAATCAGAAGCCTCGCCGCCCAGGACGGGGCTCGAGACCAGCTCAACCCGCGGGAATTCATCCTCGGCCCCTCTCGTCGCGCCCGACCGATAAACCGGAATCCAAACGAAACGAAAAACCCATCAAGGCAAAAGTTTCGGTCCGATAAGAAAAACGCCAACCACGCGCGCATGATCAGGCAGCAACCTCAGAGCCAGAAATTCCCAGAAGCAACGACTACCCACTACAGGGGAAAACCCCCCAAGAGAAAATACACCGGAGAAGAAGGGCAGGACCGCCGAAACCCCACCTCGCCACGCGGACGGCACGCACCAAAGGACTCGGGGAAGGCGGAAAGAAACCCCAAAAGCTATACCCCCACCCCCCCTCCCCCCCACCCACACACACACACAATCGTCGGCTCGGGAAGCGAAAGCGAAAACGGAAAGGGAAACGGGAACGGAAAGGGGAACGGGAACGGAATCCTTACGTCAGGATCGGCCGGCCGAAGGGGGGCGGGGACGAAGAGCTACTGCAATCCGGCGAGCGAGCGTGCGCGAGGGGAACGAAGGAATTTGCCTCCTTTTCGCCGTCTTGACTTCGAAATCCTCTCTGCGTTTCCCCCTTTTTTTTTTCCTTTCTTTTTTTTTGGGGTTTTCCTCTCTGTCTCTCTGAACACAAGGGGAGGAAGGGGGATGATGATGACGATGATGATGATTGGCTTTTTTACTTGTCCCTCCCTCTCACTCTCTCTCTCTCTCTCTTACGTGTCCGCGTCCCCCCCCTCCCCCCGCGCCGCCGCACGTGCGGGGGATCCCTCGAGCTGGCTCCCCGCCCTCGTTCGTGTCCGCCGATGCGGTCGGGGCCCCGGCCTCTGCCTCGCAATCGGACGGCCGGCGACGGAGGAGCAGCCGACCGCGTAGGGGCGCGAAGCAGGGGAATATTGAGACCGGGGTGCGGTGGGGGCCCACGGGGAGCATCGGTGGTGGCAAGGAATGGAAAGTCCACCTTGAGAAGAGCAGCGAACTTCCTTTTGGTTTTCCGCGCCCTTTCGCCCTCCCTTGAGGTCGCCGCCGTGCCCATTTTTTTTTTCCTCCTTCCTTCCTTCATTTTTTTTTAAATTTTTTTTTATCAATTATTCCTTTTTTTTCCTATTATTCTCCTTTTTTTTTTGTCTGTTCGTTTTTGGCCGATGCTGCATCTTATGCCGCCTTCTCGCGAAATCCCCAACGACACCAGAGCCTCATCTCGATCGCGAGGCGCGCGGTGCGTTACCGCGTCCGTGTCTTTTCTTCGCAATTTTTTTTTCCTCTCCCTTTTGTTCCCACGCGAAGAGCAATTTCCCAAGAAAGGCACCGGCTTCTTTTTCTCATCGTTTACGCCCCCATCGTCCCTTTCGTGAAAACCTTTCTGTATACGGATGATAAGGGGTACGGCGCGAGAATGGAACGACGCGCGATTCGATCGTATTATCGCGCCGTATTTGTAATGTTCGAAATCGAACTGTAAATGTGAAAAGAGGGATATCATCGTAGAAAGATGAAAGGAATTTGGCGTCGAGCTCGCGCCAAAGCACCGTGAGCGCTTGAATATAGGTAAGGCAATATATTAAAATATTAGGGGTTTATATGATGTGACTTTCTTATTTTTGCAAAAATTGGAGAGAGCTTGAATGGCAATTAAAAGGGCAAAAAGATGTTAGCTGTACAGCTTATATTAAGCTAATATTCTTATGTGACGAGCTTCACATTACATCAATCGTCTCTTACCTTGTTAATTGGTCGTTCTTCATTATTTGGTTGAAATATCACCATAAGAGAAAAGAAAAAAAAACACCGATTGCATACTTTTCAACTTGAAATGAAATTCGGCCAAAGAAAAATTGAAGTGAAGAGATAAAAAAGAAAAAATTTCAACCCATAACTCTAAAAGCCATGCTACCATAATGCTGTACATTCTCATTTTTCCATTTAAAAAAAGAAAAATCGACCCACGGTTCTAAGAAGACCAGACCAACGAAATGCAATCCATACTCCTCATTCCATCTTAATTATAAACTTTTCATTGTAATTTGTGTTGGAATAGAAACTTTAGGTTATGAATGGTAATAGTATAAACATATTAATCAAAGAGTGGTGGATGAAAGTAATCAAGAGCTTATGAAATCCTAATCGAGAGGTAAAATAACCTTTCAAGCTTGTCTAATATTTATAGCGTGACGCTATTTCCACTTCCTATATGACTAAATCCACCCGGTTTTCCCCAAAAATACAAAATTGTCTTCGATTATTCAATTGCAATTTAAAGTTGTGGTCCCAAATTACTTTCCTTATTTTTTAAGTTTTTAGATATCTATGTAAGATTTACTTACCATAATTAAGAATTTCATATGTGTTAATTTTTGTTTATTGTAGATTTCCCACGTATATTAAAAGCACTATGTTTTCCTTTTTTCTATTGTTAAATATTACTTCCATAAATGTTCGTTTCGTCGAAAAAAGAAATTTCCAAGAAATCTAGTTTCTTGCAAATTTATGTTCCCAAGTTTATTTACTTTACTTATTTTTTTGGTTTTTCCATATCTATGTAGGATCTACTTGCCATAATTAAGAATTTCACATGTTTAGTTATTGTTTCTCATAGATTTCCAATGAATGTTAAGGGCATCGTGTTTTTTTTTCTATTGTCATATGTTACTTCCATAAAAGTTCGTTTCATCAAAAGGAGAAGTTTGCAAGAAATCTAGTTCTTTTCTATGTCGTCGAGCAAATTTATGGATAAATTGTCAAGTAGGGTTTTGAACAAATTTGAAATAGAAAACTTTTTAACACATTGACTTATTTATAAATTTTCACTTTTATTGTGTATATCACCATCAAACCCCTTCTCATTGATTTTCTTTTACATACATACACAAATAATGGGATGATCACATGCAGCAAAAAAAAACTCTTTAAAATTTTTCAGAATAAAATCACTTCCAACGTGAAACTTTAGAAGATCAAATTTAATTAAATCCAAACATTGCATAAAATAAGAATTTTTTTTTAAATGCCGGTGAAATATTATTTTTTGGATTGACAATTTAATATCATCTATGAACTCTTTACGAAAAAAAATCAAGATGCCTCAGTATGCATAATGTTTTTAGTGCGTTCATAGATATTCCTTTGATGCCATACATGCTTTGTGTAAAAGTATCTCGCCTATATAGTAAGGAAAAATGATAAATTTGTTAATATGGTAAATAAAGAGACTTGATATATATTTTAAACTAATGAAATTAAAAAATGAAAAGTTCACCAAGAAAGGGTGCTTTGGAGATAAGATGGACATATGATAGATAAATTGTTATAAGATCAATCATGAACAAGATACTTTTCAATATATTACTATATGAAAAAATTCCTTTTTTCCTTACTATTGGCTATATAACTTTATACGAAGCATGTAAAATGTTTATAGGAATATCTGAAAATGCACTTTTTCTTTAATACACTAAAAAAACAAAACATATGAAAAGCTCAATTATGGTAACTAGATCCTAAATAGAAAAAGAAGAAAAATATAAAAAAGAAGGAGTGAGGCTATCACTTTAAATTGCAATTCAAAGATTGATTGTAGTTTTATCCTTTTAGTGTAAATGGGCGTGGTTTTAGTCATTTAAGAGGTAAAAATAGCGCCAGCCTATGTAAACCTTCATTCAATAAATAGCAACATATTTAATAGCACATTCGAAACTAAGAATGTAATACTAAAGTGTGAAATTACTGAAAAAAAAAATCAAACAGATTGATAAAGATCCTCAAAATGCCTTATCACTTCTTCATTATTTAAAATCACTTGATTTAATAGGTGTTGAGGCACACGCTATCGTCCGCGTGATTTTGAGAGCAATTGGGCAAGTATTTACTAACATGAACATAACAATAGTGGGTAGTTGTTAGAGATATATGAAATTGTCGATTACTTTATCGAATGGTTTAGTGAGTACCAAAGTTAATATTGGAATGTCCGAAAAGTGGGACCAATCCCACTTTTGGCTTAATATATAAAAGATATTTTTCAATCATTTTATAGCGAATGCCCTTGAGTCACTAGTTAAGTACATTTAACATATAAGTGTTTTTAATTTCAATGTATTGATTACACATAGCACGAGCGAATGAATGGATTGAAAAATGCAATATTTCTTTAAAATGTGTTTAACGAGTCCCCCTAAGGCATTTGTTAATAAAATCTTTTTTTGATGTTTTCCTAAAAATAATAGCTATTCGGATGAGGTAAAAAGTAGTAAAAAGTGGAATTGAGAAATTTTCAAGAAGCCACATCACCAATTTACTTTTCACACCCTTTTTATCTTAATATATACAGATTATTCTTACTAATTACTAATCGCTAGAATCATTTCATCAAGTAACCACCCACTTCATACTTGTCTAGTAACTTTACACTACTACTGGGGTTGTGTCAAAAACCCGTGAATCTTACAACCCAGAGAGGCCCGTCTGGACCGGTTTGATTCTTTCGGGGTCTGGTACGACAGACCGGCTTGGCTTAAAATGATCCGATGCCCGAACCGGTCCGATTCGTGCATAAAAAAACTGTAAGTATCTATGATTGTCTTATTCCTAGAGAACACAGCACTCCCTTCTGTCTTAATCCTCTCTTCTTCCCTCAAACAGTCCGCACCTTCTTATCTCACAGACTCCGCCCTCTCCATTCTCTCATTCTCACGAATCGTCGCTCATCGAGCGCCACCGCTCAACCGTCGTGATCCCCACCGCTCGACGGTCTCTCTCTCTCTCGTGTGTCTCTCTCAGTCTGACGCCTCCACGGAGCGGTGCTACATGGACGAGCCCCAGCACACAACAGTCTCTCTTTCTCTCGAGGCTCAAGCTCTCTCCGGTTCGTTTTCCTTCACCGACACGAGGCTTTCCCAAACAGGGAGTGGGAGCTGAAAGCCCTCCTTGACCGGCTCCTGCTCATCCCTGACTACCACTACATCAATCCATCAAGCACTCACTCAAAATTTGTGACGTCTTAAATTTAACTCACTCAAGCTATTATCCGCTTTGGCCCAACCTATTACGAGCCTCACGGTTTTGTCTTTTAACTTAAAAGTGGGTAACTTTTCAAGAAGTCATCCATCTTGAAAGTACTCCCGCTTGAGCACGCTAACTTTGGAGTTTCAAAGTTAAGCATTAAAGTGCTTCGTGAGATAATTCAAGTTTATATATGTAATTCTTCTATATTTGGTGCACAGCTCGGTTCATTCCTATCCCTTTCGCCATTCTAGAAACTTGCCAGGAGCCGCTCTTTATCCATGCCTTCAAACCTTGGCGACCACTCCCCGCTCTCATCAGCCTTGGTCGTTACAACTTCTCTCAAGTGTTTGTGTCTTCCTTGTACATAATCTCCCATCAACACTTACCCAAGTGTGGAAAATTCGCGACAGCAAGACCGTAAACCAGGTGTAAGTTTTTGCAGTAGACCAAGTAGCGTCCGCTTGGACTTTACAAGTTTAGATTTCACAGCTTGTTACAGCAAATTCGATTGCCTTAATGACTATTACATGCATTTACGACTTTTGCTTTTAGTAATATCTTAACAACCGTAACAGCTATTAGATGACCCCTTGTGTAATAGCAATTACAGCTTGTTTCCAAAACACAATTGCCTCTTTTCTCCTGCTTGCTCTACCTATTTTAGATTAAGTGAAATTGGTATATATTACAGTTAATTTTTGGCATAAGGCTCATTCCCTTTGATGTTTCAATTATTTGTTTCTTTCCCAAAGATTTAGTTAGGGGATCGGCCAAATTCACTTCTGACTTCGTACAATCGATAAATATAACTTCACGTTCCAGTATCTGTTTCAAGATATCATGTTCAATCACAGCGCATAGACCCAGACGACGTTGATTTCATGCCCAGCGAAAGTTCTGATAAGAAATCCCTCGGTCATTCAGCCTCGCTGCTACAGAAGTCAAGGGCTACAACCCCCAAGTCAAAAATGGAGTTCGTGGCCATAATTTGTTCGCTCGCTTGATTCCCAACATATTGCAAAACCACCAAGGGGTGGATGAGCAATCGCCAGTGGGTTTTGTAGCATATGAATCTAAGATCCAGTTAGTATCAATGTACTTATTAATACAACGAGATTTCGCTATAAAGAAAACCACATTCCTAATACCTCTCAAATATTGCATTACCCTAACCTAATCAAAGCATTCCAATGATAAGGTTTGGAATCCTTGCATACTTTGCTCCGTCTACAAACATCATAAGCTATATCGAGAAATGTTCATTAAATGCATCAAACTTCCAAGAACTTTCACATAATCAAGTTATGAGATGGTCTTTATGTTTCTTTAGACGGAGTTTAGCATTATAAGGAGTGTTCACATGAGTGATCTCAAAATGTTCAAACTTCTTGTTATAAAGTCCACCTAGCTGGAAGGCCTAAATAATATGTTTGATGTAAGGATTCGACGCACAATCACAAAAAAAGTAAAGAGTAAAAGCAAAAAAGAGAATTTGAGATGCAAGATTTTATCATGATTTATTCTTAAACTAGGATTATGTCCAGCAGAGGATTTCATTATAATAAGCACATCGCATCTCTCTGTTACATCTCTCAATTACAAGATAAAGAGAATATATATATATATATATGTAATTGTTTGATTCAAAATAGGAAACTTCTTTCTATGAGATCTATTCTAATTAGGAAACCCGTGCTGTCTAATTGTTGGGGAGTATGAACCACACCCCAACAAGAGAGACCACACATATATAAATTAAAAATCATATATAAACTCCATTGTCAAGCGATGTGAAATATTTCAATACCCCCTTTCCCGTGCAAGGAGATTAGGAGTGACATGTGGAATATGACTAACAGGGTGGACGAAACATGCAAAAGGGGCAGAACTTGGGCTCTGATAGCGTGTAAGAAAGCTTGACACAAGTTTTTGGGTCGCATTTCCTGACAATAATCTTATCAGACTCAAATGACATTTTAATCCCACCTTTGCCCGTTTGCTGTATTCGCCCTTATGTTCTGTACATGCAGCACCTTATTCAAGGCCAAGGTCGACTTGAGCGAAACCTTGCCCTTTCCAGAAAACACACGTAAGTCGACAGTCTCCAAGATTGACATCATCCTCATTAAAGACTAAAGTGCCTAGTAGTACCGGAGTCTACCGCCCATTCTTTAACAGTGGCGCCGACGTTTGCTTTGAGAAATGACCGTGGCTACAATGATATTGAGGTCCATTACCGAGGGAATTTGGCATGTCTAAAACGAGGAATGTTCCAACAGGTTCAACCGATTGGACAAATGAAGCTGAAAAGCGGTTCTCCATGAATAGGCACCACGACAATCTTAGAGGACGGAGCCAATTTCGCGAGAAAATATTGGACGGTCCCGTCGCTCCACGGCGGCATGGTCCCCAACCACTCATGAAGAGCCACATGGAGCCACGTGGATGTGTGGGGCCGGTTGCCAAGGCTGTGTATATTGGGTGGTCCTGGCCCTCCACGTCACCTGCAGTTCCCTCCAATAGCTCGTCGCCAAGTGTCTTGTGGGGGCCCACAATTTGAGGATCTCCTTGGCAGATAAACGATGGCCCTCGCACACTGAGAAAATGGCGAGCAATACGATCTCGCCCCCCTCAGCAGCTTATTTTCCTTTCCTCCTCCTCTCTCTCCATGGGAGCCTCCTCCCCACGCGACCGTCAGTGGCATCGCGGGCCACTCGCGGCGGCGGCGAGAAGCTGATTGTTCTGATGGCGGAGGAGCCGGCCTCGAGCTCGTTCAGGGCCAACACCGACGTCGTCAACTACTCTGTCAATCTCCAACATGAGGAATTCACATGAAGGTGGTCATCGACCACGCCGACATCGTCGAAGGCAGTCGGAATCGCTGGGTTTGGCATTGACAATGAGGGTTTTGCGGCGGTGAATAAGAACAGGTGCTTGGCGGTGCACGCACTGAACGCAAGTACGAGAGTGGTCGCTGAACACGGGATCGTGCTTTCGATGGCCATGATAAAATATATGTGAAGTGAGGGGTGCTTTTGGAGCTTTGAAGCCGTGGCGCTTTCGTCAAAGAGATAAAGATGAAAGAGTAACGATTAGGCGATAGTCTTCAATCTACAGTGAAAATAACAGTCTATTTTTTATCATAAAAAAATAGATAATAAATAGCTTTTATTTTCACCAACGGAGTTGGTCAGAATGACAAGGCATTGTCTCCCTTGATAGGTTGTCAGCATTTTTATGTATGGCAAGTCTAATTTTGATGAGGTCCCTCCCGCAGGTATCAACGAACCAACCTCCATAACAACCTCCCTGACAATTCGCAAGCACCCTGCAGACCGACCCTCCGCAGGGAAAAAAACAGCGTCTTCCCTTTTTAAGTTCGCGTTTCCCCGTGAACGGTACCCAAAAAACCAATTCGCAGCTCCTCCTCCCCCCTAGCCATTGCCACGACCCGGCGGCTCGCCGCGGCGACAGTCATGGCCCCTCCTGTCTCTACCGGTAGGCTCCTCGAGCTCAATCTCATATCGGCCCAAGATCTGGCCCCCGTCTCGAAGTCCATGCGGACGTACGCGGTCGCGTGGGTCCATCCCGATCGGAAGCTGACCACGAGGGTCGACGAGAAAGGGCACGCGAACCCCAACTGGAACGAGAAGTTCGTGTTTCGCGTGGACGATGTCTCCCTGGAGACCGACACCTGCGTGATCACCATCGAAATCTACGCATTGACTTGGCTCCGCGTGGTTCTCGTCGGAACGGTCCGGGCGCTCCTCAGTAGCCTCATTCCTCCGTCGACGCGGACGCGGACCAAGAACACGCCCATGAGATTCATGACTTTGCAGGTACATATCATTAGCGAAATGGAAACCATAGTATCCTTTCGATATCGATCTGTTCAGTCGATAATATCTAACAATGGCGATCGAGTTGTGAACACCATGATGTGCAGGTTCTGCGTCCATCAGGCCGGCCGCAAGGGGCGATAAATTTTGGCGTCTCGCTCATTAATAGCAGCATGCGTAGCATGCCGTTGAACTCGGAGCTGAGCGCGTCTTTGGCCTTCTATGACGGCGAAGAGGCGGACCAGAAGGACAACAAAAAGCAGCTCGGACATTGTGGCAACAAGAACACCCCACAGAAGAATACCACGAAAATCCAGCTATGGCGATCGCAGAGCGAGAGGACAAATGACTACTCATACAACCCTGGAAGCACCATTTGCAACGACTCGATGGTCGGATTCAAGCAGACGAAAGGCGGGAGCATGTTGGGGTCGATCGTATCCGATGTGGGCCCATCAGCGTCGATTGTGGCGGCCGCCATAGCCAAGGGGTTGCTACACCCTAATAAGAACAACCGCGACGAGGCCGAGAGCTCCATACTGCTCGACAATTGGACGGAGAAGGATAGCATCGAGGGCCTGAGGACCAAGATCGAGCGGTGGCGAACCGAATTGCCTCCGGTACATGACCGAGCCAACCACGGCAAGAAGACTGCCAAATCGGGCGCAAACCAAGGGAGAGATCGTCCACGAAGGCACAGTGATGGAGGCGGCTTGTTCTCTTGCTTCGGAAATGCGTACGGGTGCGAGTTCTCCATCAGCTGCGGCGGAGGCAATACCAAGAAGATCAGGTATGGCGGCGGTTAACGTTTTTCTTGGTCGATGCACAAGAAGAAGCCTACTAATTCCATAAAAAGCGCGCATCTCCCATCTTTTCATGATTAAATTGTGTTTTAAGCGCGAGAAAGGAATCAAGCATTAGTCTAACAATCAATATCAGAAGTGTCCTTTTTGGGCCTGTTGCTACCATCTGATATTGATCTATGTGTAATTTCTTTTGGGACACTGGATCTGTATGTATTAATGTGGAAATTGTTATCCAAGTGGTAGGAGTTAATTTTTAAGCATGATTTGCAGCAGAGTTATATCTGGAAGAATATGTTTGCTCTATTAAGTCGATAGATTGGTTACTTGCATCTGTATTAATGCATACATAATGTCCATATAACTTCGAATGTTTAACTCTTATAGAACCTAATTTTGATTGTGGAAAAATCCTGAAAAAGATGTGAATTGTCCCTCTGTGCTTATTAACAAATTCATATGGTGTACGGCAAAAGTTTTTTGGCGGATGGACGGGTCTATGTAGAGTTGGATGATCCGAGGACCACCCAACTTCTTACCTTGCGCGCATGCTTAGTCTGTCTCAAGGAAAAAACGGAGCAAAGTAAGTGAGAACGAAGCTCCACCAGAAAGTCGCGAAATTGCTCGAACTCATAGAAAGAAACTTTGAATCCAAAAGAAAAGGGAAGGCAGCAAAGGGAAGGTGACTGTTTTAGTTTCTACAACTCTCATGTTAGCCTATGGTGCCTTTTTTTTTGGTCAGTGCACTCTGTCCTCTGCATCTGAAAGACTTTTCATCTCTCCACTATTGAGAGCATCCCCAACCGAGACTCAGTTGCATACGGTTTTATGAATTCGATGTTGATTGATTTTATTTACTACCCAATTCTCTAAGCGGCGAGATCCAGCACCGATGATCTCCATTGGTAAGACCTCGAGACCTCAACTTCGTTTCTGGAAAAATTCAGACCTCTCAGCCAATAGATAGCGGAGCTGCACTCGAGTGTTTATGATCACTGCAAAAAGAGTTGGTTTCCAAAGAATCTGTTACAGCTTTTGAGAGATCATCTCGAGTCTCAACTTTTTTCCGGAGATTTATTTTCAAGATCAAGAGCCTGACATATATGCAAAGCTTTACGACATTTTCCAAACATATTACGCTAGACATTGAGTTCATAATGGTAGCATTACAGCAATACAGTCACACAGTATAAACTCACCCAAGCACTATAGCGATGACAAACAATAGTCGCGCAATTCTGTGTGTTTTGCCTGTGTTAGTGTGTTAGCATTCTGCTGTTGCTTTAGATGAACTGTTGAGATGCTTTCAGATGGGGAGAGAAATGTATGACAGCTATTATTAGTCGATGGATTGAAAATGAGTTTGTTCCAGCATAAGGCTTAGTAAAGCGAATGGTGGAATGGAAATCAGTTTGTCGCCAATAATTTTCTAGCATGAGGTTTAGTATATTGAGTCGCCAATAATTCCATTGCTAACCTACTGTTGATGGATATGTTCAGTTCATTGTTTGGGTTAGCAATATTCCCGCTGAGTCAGGACCTATTCAATCAATCTCTTTTGTTGGAACATATTGAGACATCGGTTTCCAACCACTCTCGTGTCTTGAGATCTGAACTCAATCTCAGATGTTCAAGAGCGAAAGATAATTGGGCTAGAGATGGAAGAAGCGAGCTAGATTTTCCATTCACGACTAGACGCTCATCTGTATAAGTATACGTTATCGCGAGCATCTATCACCGTCAAGATCATTCAAATTAGCCGATTTACAAGTTTCATTGTGCCACCTGACAATGCCGATTTGCCCATTTAAATTCGGTGGATTGGCTGTTTCACCGCTCAGATCAAAATCAATAGTGTAAGTCTGCCTTCTTCTGGGACCGGCTTCTATGGCTATATCTGAGATATTGAAATTCGTAATGGACTTATTGACCTCAAGTACTTCGCCAAAACTGCAGCATGGATGGGAAAGAATAGAGCAAATCCTTTATACCTTATTTATTTCTTTAGCTGGACCAACATGTTCAAATGAACAACTGATAAGCAAACCGAAAGCTTCCCTGATGGTCAGATTCGCCGGTTCATTCAAATTTTAATTGAATCTAGTGAAAGGAAAAGGAAATCTACGTTATGAAGATCTGCACATGCTATCAAGATTAGGAAATTAATGTTCTACAGGAGGCTGACTACTGGCGAAGTAGTGAAAATCGGCTTCTCTCTGCCAGCATTTGGTGCGTCGCTATAGCAGACACTTTTCCTGCGCGGCTTTGCCTCTCCAAGCATCGTCAGGACATCCCGCATGGAAGGCCGCTCCTTGGGCAGCTTCGCTGTGCAGAGAAGTGCGACCCGCAGGACGAGAAGCATCTCTTCTTGGACGGGTTTGCACTGGCCAGCTATGCTGGCGTCCAGCGCTTCGTCCAATGTTTTGTTGTCCTTGATTTTGGTCCGAACCCATTGGACTATGTCTATGGACTCTCCGAATGATGGGTCCAAGGGCGTTTTTCCTGTTAGGAGCTCGAGAAGGACGACCCCATAACTGTATATGTCGCTCTTCTCATCTACTTTCAAGGTGTATCCATACTCTGCAATAGAAAGGTGCAAGTCCTAATCGATTTGTTAATCTTAAAAATTGTGAATGAGATTGATACTAACCGGGTGCTATGTATCCGTAGGATCCGGCCACCACCGAAACAGTCTCGTTCTTGTGGATCATCATCCTCGCCAACCCGAAATCCGCGATCCTCGCATCGAGATTTTTGTCAAGCAAGATGTTATTCGACTTGATGTCCCGGTGGATGATTGGCGGATGGCAATCATGGTGGAGGTAGTTCAGGCCTTGCGCCACTCCAACTGCGATGTTGTACCTTGAGACCCAGTCGACCAGCAACTTCCCAGCCTGCTTGCCGTGCAACGCCATCCCAAGGTTCCCATTCGGCATGTACTCGTAAACCATCATCACGTCGCTTTCGTTGTGGAGATACCCTAATAAACGTACGATGTTGCGGTGCCGGAGCCGTCCTAGGAGATTCACCTCTTGCAACAGATCGGAGCCATTCTCCATATCGGAGCCCGATCTCCAGAGCTTCTTGACTGCCACGAGGACGTGGGGCCGGTGCACTTCAGCCTTATAGACCATGCCGGTCCCGCCCATGCCAATCACATTGGATTCATTTATGCAAGCAAGGATGTCGCTGCTAGTGAAGCTTACCATTTGGAAAGCCACCAGCCTCCAAGGCCATTCCTCATTTCCTCTCTTGAACCAGTCATAGAAGAAACCATCGTACAAGTACCACCTTCTGTAAAGAAACCTCCCCGCGAAAAATGCCAGACTGAGAAATAAAATCACGGACGTTCCGATGGCGAATCCGATGAGGACGTGATATATGTGCATGCCTCTTTTACTTCCTGACGTTGCAGGGGACTTTTTCGAACACGGTAGGAGAACCCCGCCGCAGAGTCCAGGATTGCCTTCTAATTCAGAAGGATTAATGTTAGAAAACATGCCACTAGATGGGATGGGGCCGACGAGATGGTTGTACGACACATTAAGCGTCTCCAATGTGGGTGAGCTTCCGATAACTTCCGGTATTCGACCGGCCAAAGAGTTGTTGGACAGATCAAGAATGGCTAATGTGGGCATAGTGGAAATCGCCCTGGGGATCCCTCCGTTCAATTTGTTGTTTCTGAGATTAAGTCTGACCAGTTTCTTGCACGACGCTATGCTCTCAGGAATATTCCCCGAGAAATGGTTGTTTGAGAGGTCGAGCACTGAGAGCGACGGGCAATCTTGGAACTGGTCTGGGATGTTGCCTTCCAGGAGGTTGTTGGAAGCAATGAAGTTCTGGAGGTTGGAAATGGACAAGATACTGGAAGGAACAGAGGACTCTAGGCGATTATAAGAAAAATCGACAAAAGAAAGTGAAGTAGACAGGGCAATGTCTTGTGGGATCTCACCGGAGAAATTATTGTAAGCTAATTCTAGCCTTTGAAGGTTTGGCAGGTTTCCGAGGCCAACCGGAATCGTCCCAGATAGAAGATTCTGCTGGATGCGAACTCTGATTAATGAAGCACAGCTCGAGAGGCCTGTAGGGATCGGGCCCGAGAAGGAATTGTTGAAGAGGATGAGCTTAGTGAGGTTGCCTGAATTGCACAATCCTTCAGGGATCTCACCAGATAACAAGTTTGACGACACGTCTAGCCACTGGAGTGGAGAGTTCTTGCCGAGATTGGTCGGCAATGTACCATTCAACGAGTTCTTCCACAGCTCCAGCACCTGCAAGTTGGTCAACTCCCCGAGACCTTGCGGGATTGACCCGGTTAGTTGATTGCACATCAAGTTGAAAAGCTGCAAATTCTTCAAGTTTTCTAGCTCTACTGGAATCTCCCCTGAGATCTTATTGTCCGAGAGATCTAGGAAGATCAGTGACGAAATGTTTCCAATTTCCGGGGGAATCCTTCCCTCAAAACTGTTTGAGAACAGGTAAATGGTAGTGAGCTTTCGCAAGCTCCCCAATTCAGCTGGAATCTGTCCACTGAGGGTGCCGACCGCCAAGTCGAGATACCAGAGATTCGTAAGGTTCCCAAACTCAGGAGGAATCCTGCCCTCGAACTCATTGTAACCGATGATGATCGTCTCCAGAGACGACAGCTGCCCAAGTTCTCCAGGGATTGGCCCAGTAAGGTTATTCCCTGAAAGCCCGAGGTACTTCAGATTCTGCAGATTCTTGAAGGACGTCGGTGTCGAGCCCTCAAAATAGTTACCCCTCAAATCTAAGCTCTCGAGAGCCGTCGCGCTCCCAAGATCCTCCGGAAGAGGGCCATCAAAGTTATTGCTTGAAGCATTGACTCGCACTAGTCCTCCGGCCCTTCCCAGGCCTACAGGAAAGCTGCCAACAAAATTATTCTGGCTCACATCGATGCTCTTCAGCGAGGTCACATTGGAGAGAGCTCTCGGCAACGGCGATTCGAATGCGTTGGAGGACAAGTTGATGTGAGATAGACTGTGTAGCCCTTGAATCTGATCAGAAATGCGGCCACTCAGGTTCATGTTGGAAAGATCAAGCTTCTCCACGAACCCTTCTGAGTCGCACGAGACTCCAGTCCAGTTGCATTGGATCGCATGGCCTTCGGGCGCGCCGCTCGGGGCTTTCCAATCTTTAAGGTAGTCTAAAGGGTCAATCAGGCTGGATTTTATCAAGAGCAAAGTTGAAAGTTCATCATTGGGTGTGGTTTGAGCTCCCTCAGCAAAAACAAGAGAGAGCCCGATGGAACAGTAGAAGAACAGCAATTGGAGTTGCATTTTTTCGGTTTCTTGCTGTTCTTCACGGACTATTCTGGGGTTCCTCTGTTCTAATTGTGTGGCATTTTCGGCTTTGTGGAGCAAAGAAGAGATGGGTACGAAATGGGTATTAATATATGTATGCCTGTATGGTTCTTTGAGGAATTATAATAAAATTAGCGACCATTTTGATTACTGTATGACAATAACCCGTGACAAGACAAAGTGAGAGAGAGAGAGAGAGAGAGAGAGAGAGAATGTTGTTAGTTGGAGTTGAGTTTGTGGGTTCAGGGGATCTTAACACAGCTAAGAATCAGCAAGAGATGAGTGTAAAGCTTTGGACTCATTGAGATTCTCAGGGACATGAAAACATGGGAGGGAATATGTCTTGAAGAGTTGAAGTGGTTAGTTGTACTTTGGTTCTTCTATAATTGATTCATGATGGTCAACTAGAGAAGCATTATTAGTTAATAATTGACCTGCACTTTCTATAATATAACTTCTGTCAGTCATTTTACCTCCAAAAAAGGGGTGAAGCATCACATTATGAAATTGTTGACAGTGATTATATTTTTCCTGATTTTGGGTCGTTCGATTCTGAAACTTCGGGAAGAGGGAGAAAAGTTGTAAAACTACTGTAGATGGACTACATTTCTGTCCTAAAACAAGTCGTCCGATTCATCTTCAAGTTCTGCTTCTTCCATGTCATCTTGCAAATCTAATCAGGTATTGTCACTTAGCATGTTATTTTTTGCTCTGGTTGAGGCTCACCCACATACTTACGGCTTTAAAAGTTGTCGTGCTAGTTTAAGGTTGTACAATACTTATGTCCACATCCGAGTACTGCGAGATTGAAGACGTATTCGAAATCCAATGTTAGAGATTATGGTGCTTGTATGAATTGATCTTGAATAAAGTTTTCAATTTGGCGGATACTAAATGGAAATATCATTGTGGAGCAGTGTTGATTAGATTTGCCGGCAAAAGCGAAATATATACTATAAAAATGGCAATGGATAAATGAGGAACCCAATTATCGAGAAGGATAAATAGAGTCCACAATGAAAGATGCCAAGTTTGATAAGCCAAATACCAAAGTGTGTAGTATGAGATTTTCCGACAAGTGGAACCATCGAATATACTTCATTGCATCGGTTGGAAACCTATGACATTACTAAGTTAAAATGACTGACTGAAGTAATATTGTGGAAAATCTGTAGATGCACTGAAACTTTTATCAGTAAACTTCTTCTTTTATGCAAATTTACCAGTAAACTTCAAGTAAAGCAATGTCACCCTGCTCTCATGTCTGTCGTAATGGTAACTTCAACATATCAAACAAGAAGGAAGAAGACAACGCTTTTAATGCCTGTTAAAACTTTCTTTCTGCATTCTTGAATTACCAGATGAGCATTTAATCGTAAATTTCTTCTCTTTTACTTTTGTGGGTAGGCTTTTTCTCCCCTTTCTTTGGCTATTTTTATTGATTTTTCCTTTTATATGTCTGATCGGACAGGCGAGGCAATGCAAGAATCATCCCATGTCCCAAAAGAAGATTAAAATATTAGAATTATAACAGACATCTTGGAACTTTCTTATGTCAGAATGTGTCTCTGAATGAATGAATGAATTGATAGAGCGAGAGAGAGAGAGAGAGGGATTACATGGTAGGTCCAATTAGTAAGAAAAACAAGTATTTCTGCAAGGTTATCACTACAACAATCATTGTCCTTTGCCCACCAGACTCTCTCTCTCTCTCTCTCAAAGAACAAATGCTGCCCATTTTCTTAAAACCCTTCACATGCAAATGCATCTGGCTTTTGAATTATCCTAGTCCATCATCAATCTTTTAGAAATTGATCACATAATGATCCAATGATTTTTCTACCAAACATTAAAAATGAGATAGCTCAAGCCACGAAGGTGGACAGAAGCTGGAGCCCATGTGCAGGAGAGCAGCTTCTTTGTGGCGTCATTATTGAAAGAGAGCAGAGCAGCACCCTCCAAATTGCCTCTTGCTTACAATGTTACAATCTTTTGTGGCCTTTTCATTTATTTCATTTATCCTTTTTTCTTTTGGGGCCTAATAATATATATATATATATATATATATATAATATATATATATATCATATTGAGAGCTTCACATGGCCATTCCACGCCAAATGCACCGCAAAGTTCCATCATTCCATTATCGGTTGTTGGCTTGCGTAGGAGCTTTACATGGTGGGAGCTTTTTGGCTCCTCTTGTGGGCTTATGGAAATTCTTTAGATTATTTTGCTTAATTAGCAAAAAATATATATAATTGGGATAAAAAATTTGGGGTAATGTTCCTTTGCAAAAGAAGTTAGCCGAACAACGTGGGGTTTCATCATTGCCTATTAATCTCTTTTGACTTTGGTAAAAGGGAAAAATACTTTCTTTTTATCGTTGGTGTATGAGATCATTGGTTTTTCAATTACTTAAGTGGGGGCAAACATCGTGTAGCTCGACACAATCATTTATATTTTTTATAAGCAAAATTTTCTTGTTGATCATTCTACTTAATCTAACAGCAGCCATAAGTAGCTAAGCATACATGTACCACTTTGAATCTAGTATCCTAATTTACTTAAATACATTCTAACATTGGTTGACACAATAGAAACAAGGATAAATATATGTAAATTTTTTAGAGAAAAATTTTTCGGATGCTAGGAATCATTTTATAGTTAGATCTTTAGGCTAGCCTTTGGTCGTCTAAACTTTTTCATCAGACGAGCAAGGTCAAATAAGATATAGGGCGGATTGAAAATAGATGAGATTTCTAATATTTTAGACGGTGTTTGAGATAAATCCGGATATTAATTAAATGTCGACTGTTTTGACATTTTGAATGTTGACGTAGTGGCCCTTGCTGCTGGTACATCCCTCCCTACTCTCCTCTCCAAGTCCCCCACATTCTCCTCGTCTTCGCCCATGCTATATTGAATGTTGATGTTAGATCTTCGAACCCTAGCAAACATCCAAACTGCCAAAGCATCACCATCGTGCTAAATCTTAAGTGACCACCCATCCGTCCTCCATCTTCATGACGGGACTGCAGGAAAATTACAAAAAGAAATTTTAAATCTATTGCACTAGTACCAATTTAGTTTTAAATCTTTCAATTTAACTAATTGAGTCATAAACTTTTTTACAATTTGTTAATGTAGTCCATCCGGTCAATTTTAGCCAAAAATCATTTTTATGGATGATGGTCGTTCTATGTGGTGCAGCCGCCATAGACATGGATAATTTTTTTAATTTTAATATTTTTTTGAATTTTTTTTTATTTTCTTCTCTCTCTCTCTCTCTTGTTGTGGCGGGCGAGGATGGCCGGAGCTTGCCGGCCACTGGGCGAGGGTAGCGAAGCCCTCCTTGGCCTTTGGCGAGGGTTGCGGCCCTTGCCCAAATTTGGGTGAGGCCTCACTGGTCGTTGGTGAGGCCACCTTCTCTCGTGGCTAGTGAGGCCTTAATGAGATTTGGGAGAGGGCCACGACCCTCACCAGTGGTCAGCGAGGGCTTTGCGGTCCTCTCTCTTGGCGGGCGAGCTTTGGCAACCCTTGCTAACCACAAGAAAAAAAAATGAAGGAAAAGAGAAGAATAGAAAAGAAAAAATAACAGAAAAAAATTAATAAAAAATTTGGAAAATATTAAAAGATTTTAAAAAATTATCCACGTGAATACCGATCGTGCCACGTAAGATGGCTAATGGCCATATTAGTAATTTTCGGCCAAAATTAGCCATATGGACTTTATTGAAAGGTTTAGAACTAAATTGACCAAATTGAAAAGTTCATGATTTTATTATTTTCGGTTGCAAGTTTAAGAAAAGTTTAGAATTGAACCTGTGACAAGTGCAATAAATTTATGACATTTTTAGTAATTATCAACATGCAATCTTTTGGGTTCATCTCCTTTATTCATCCTTGTTTCCTCTGTTTCTATCTCTGATAGATAAATCTTGTTTCATATCGGCCTTTTTTATAAATTATAAATAAAAATTGTGATTTTTGTTCCTGAAGTTTCTTCTTTGTCGTTGAAAGCAGCATTCCCATGGGTGTGGGAAAATGTTTCCAGGTTTTGTCCGTAATCGCCATTCGCTATCCTCTTCATTCTAGATAGCGATTGAAAACATCTAGTGGGATTGTGGGCGCTACATCAAATCATTTCTCATGAAATTAGGCTAGAAAAGGCTTTGGAGATAATATCAAATGAAACAGGCAATCCATAGGGATAACTTGGAAATAAAAATAAGACAGCTCTCTATGTGCATAATTCGACGATGTCAGAAAGGGTGTTTTCGCAGATTTGGAGTATATCTGTTGGGCCGCTGAAAGAGAGGTGATTGCCACTCCTATTCTTGCCACCAAAACTAAGGTTGAGCCCAGCGGACAATAGTGTGGTGGCTCGTGTTGTGAGATGCACGTGTGAATTATCTTAAATAAATCTCACATCAAATAATTGGTTTGGTGTGAAATAATTCATATATCCTAATCGGCCCATAATTCATTGGCTTAAGTTTTTTGATGAAAGTGGATCCAAATGGATATGTTGATGAGCTTGGATTTGAATTGTCTTTTGGCGATCTTCTTGGGCGAAGGTATTGGGCTTTTACTACGTGCTCCCAACAAATAGTATCAGAGCCAATAGTTAATTGGTGGCTACTCCCAATGTGTATTGGTGTCTAGTTAACATCTTAAAGAAGCAATTCGTGACTAACACAGTTAACGGGCAATAGGCATTGTGGTGTAGCAATGTAGCCTTCATGGTTTGGTCCGGAGAAAGAGATTAGGGATGAAGGTGGGCGTTGATAGAAATTTAAAGTGAGATATCTTGATACAGAAAGACACTTAGATTAAGAGGGGTAGACCCAACACTGAGCTCTCACGCAAGGAGGAGTTTGTTGAGATGCACGTACGAGTTGTCTTAAAGAAGTCTCGCATTAGAGAATTTATGTAGTGTGGAGCAGTTAATATATTTTAATTGGTCCATAATTCATTAGCTTAAGTTTTTAAATGAAAGTGGGTATAAATGGATATATTGACTAGGTTGGATTTGGGTTCTCTCTTGGTGCTCTTCCCGGGCAAAGGCATAAGGCTTTTACTGTGGGCTCTCAACATATATGACGGAAGTGCGTGAGACAGAGCTCCTTTGTGGCCGACGGGGAGCCATAGAAATCTAGTAGAGCTTTGTTGAGCTGAGCTCAACCATGTCGAGGAACTCCAAATTTCGTGGTCGAGATCAAGTTGAGCTAGTGACCACAACGAGCCTCGTTAATGGTAACAAGACGGAGCTTGAGGAGAGCTGTGGCTGGCGGCCATTGATGTATAAAGGGGACAAAGGAGAAAGATGAGTGTGAGACATATTGTATCCAGGTATATCCACTCCTATATAGGATTATTTTATCTAGATAATATCCGGACATATTCGAATTTGAGTTTTCCTAAATGCAAAATACGGTAAATGTTATCTTATCTGGTATTATCTCGGCCTACCAAACGCAACCCTACCTTTTTTTCTGTTTAACCATATGCTAGGAATCACCTTATAGATAAAAATAATATTTTCCTCCCGTTGTGGGTAGAAAGATCAATAGCATATCTATTATAATAATTAGATAATTGGATAAGTACATCCTAGCAGAACTTCTTCCTATGTACAGTCTTCCTAAGACTCACTGTCTAATCATTTTATTGATCGTTCGAGATTTTGGAAAGATCGACTACATTTGGCTTGACATAAAAATGATTGAAAATTCAATCAAATGGCATAATAGGGTAGGGCGGCAAGAGGTTTTTTCGACGATACTTCATTTGTCCAAATCTCGTGGTCCAGTTTTGTGATATTGAATCATTCAACTATGGCCATGAAATCTTGAGAGTGTCAAGAAAGTTGTGATTGTTCCTTGTCAAATGATACTTTCAAAAGGATAGAATTGCAAGGTTTTTGATGCTTCAGAACTATGTTAATGGTATATATTTAAGATGGGAAGAGTATTACGACCCTATTTTCTAGAAGTCTATCATCTTAACACATTTTTCTTTATTGGGTCCCATGTTCAGAAATTTCGAGTCATAAGCTCTATATTGATGTAAAAATCGTGTTCATATAGAACAGCAAAGTCATACACAATCAAAAGTTTTTCAAATTTTTTGAATTATGATGTGATCTGATGTGATGTATCTAGCTTTTCTAGAAGAAAGTGATATGGTTCTGCACTGGGAACGGAAAGCCAAACCGATTATTGCCAATTCCAAAAATTTAAAATACCGAACCACTCATAACTTGCCGATTTGATCCGATTCCCAAGTTGAACCGGACCGTTGCTCACCCTTAGTAATCTCTTCACATGTTATAGCGCATATTCAGTTCTTCTGGCGAAAACAGGTACCTTTGGCTGTAGTTGGCTAGTAGAAATCTCAAATCCATCCTCAAGTGCAATGACATAGTATTTAAAATGCAAAAGACAAGTGCTGCGAGCTCAAGATCATATGCCCAACAATGTTGTTCATATGGCTCCAAATGTCGCGAAACATAATCTACTAATCCACCATTCTACATGGAGACACGCCTAGACCTCGATGACAAAACTACCTAAACTCATAGGAATTTTCCAGGTAGGCCAATCATTCATCATTATTTCAATTCTTAAAAACTATTCTATCATTCATCTGACCTTCAAAATTTCACATTTTTTCCCATGCCAACTAAGTTAACGAAGTAAAGATACGGGGGAGTTCCGTAACAAATTTTTGATAATATCCAGTTGCGCCTAAGAAACTTCTTATTTCATAAGATCCATAAAAATGCGGCCTCTTGATTAGAAACAAATGTCGCATCTTAAGTCAATTTAGAGAAGATCGCCCTTTGCAACTAACCAATCGGTTTGAGGTTGTCATCGAAAGTTTGACATTTGATTGAGGTGAATCCTAATGTGTCGGTAATTGCAAATATGATTTCTACACATCAGTATGAACACTTTGAAACCTATATTGCCAACCAAATCTAATGGCGATTTTGGTCCTTTGGGATTGGTTTTCCGTTATTGGCGCTGGCAGTGCAATTTCTCGATTTCAATAATATCCGAAGAAGCTAGAGCCCCGCAAGGTTTCCAACACAACAAAAATCGGGTCGATCGAATGTCGCAAGAGGGATATATCATCGGTGAAAGTTTGGTCAAACTTTCCTGAGACCCGATTAATCCCGGTTCTCAAAACTACACTTAGAGATCTCGGAATAAAACAAAAATTTCCAAATCTCTTAGTCAATATAAAAAATTGATTTTGATTGTCTAAAATCACCAACTCAATGTTCCATTTATAGACCCAAAAGAACCGCCTTGTGCCACGTTAATCTCATATTTGTGGTTCTTCATAATTATCCTGTCGATACTGAGCTTGTTGGGATGCTCTAGTCACGATATCTTCAATACCATAAACATTATGCTAATCGGACATTAGGCGTGTAGGATATAGGTCTTGCAAGAGACATGAAGGCACCCGGAGGAGCTTAACATTCAAATTAAGGAGCATGCGGTCGAGCTTAACTTGTATTGGCACAGGTCGAGTATAGGCTTGGTATGATCCATACTCTCGAATGGGTTCTCTATTGTCAAAAATTTGAGTCAATGTTTATGCTCTATAACTCCAAAACGTACTTCCTAACCATGCCCATCCCACGAATTTCACAAATTTCCTGCACAACCTTTGAAACATTGAATTATAATCTTCAAATTATCAAACTTCCCTCACAACTCTCCATATATATATATTTGAAAATTAGAAATATTGGGGCTGGGCTTTTGCCAAGAATGCTATCTTGAAATTGGTCTGACCAATTTCCCCGTATCCTTTTCCAGGCCCGATGGGCTTAACCCATATGTATTTGGACTTTTTTTCTGGAAATATTAGTCATTGATTGATCACACAACCACACAATTAGTATATAATTAAATGAAAAGTGATAAATTTTAGCCGGAGAAACGACTAGACTTTCGCACACGGCAAGTCCAGATCGAATTACAAGACCCATAAGAGTAATCTGGGACATTTATTCAAACGTCCCAAACTTTCACGCTTGTTCGGAGAAAGGTCTCGACGGGTTGATCGACCTTAAAAATCTACATTCTCGTGTATATTTCGAGCTTACTTTTTCAAAAGCCGGCCTTTTAACGCCACCTTAATTTTTGAGCAACGATATTTAAATGTCGGCTCCAGCATTTTTATGGCATTGCGTGATTTCTAGGTAATAAATAATTTCTTTTTCCATCTCAAAGATTCATAGTTGATAAATTTTCTGTATTATCTTCTTTCTTTCTTTTTTTTTTGCATTTAGCAGTTGCAGGAGGAGTTCCTCGGGCTTTTCGGATCGGACCCGAGAACCGACCCGATATCCGAATTGCGGGATCGAATCGGGCCCCCGGGACCCGGAACCAAGCTATCCGGACCACCTCCCTCCCTAAGACATCCGAAGCAACACAAACGCCCGCCGTCCTTGTGCTCCCGCCGCCGCGCCTCGCCTCGCCTCGCCGCCGTCTAGTTCGTGGAAGAAGAAGGAGGAGGAGAAGGAGCTTCAACAGCATGCAAGAAACGGCGGTCGAGGAGGCGGGGGAGTTGGCGACGCCAGGGGACGTCCTGGGAAGAGCGGCGGAAGTCAAGCCGGGGCGGGGCGCCTACCTGGCCCCCCACAACAACCTCGTCTACGCCTCCCTCACCGGGCGCGTCCGCACCGTACCTCCCCCGCCCGGTTCGCCTGACCAGGTAGGTAGCGTTTCGTCTGTTGCTCTGTGCGAGTTCTCCGGGAGAAGGGCATGCGAGAGGTGGGGTGAGTGGAATGGAAGGAAGCGATGAGACTTGTAAAGGTGTTTTTTCTTGTTTTTTGTGTTATTGTAGGTGGTGGGGGTGGTGGTTATGGTTAGTTGGGTTCGTGAAAAGGGTTTGTATTGGTTGGATGGCTAATTTGATTTGTGGGGTTGATGTGTGTATGAATTTGAGTTGCAAGAACTTGGGTGAGAATGCGGCATCTTCTGTTAATGTGCTCCGAGATAGCTTCGTGTCCGTGGCGACGTGTGGATTGTGGGATTACACTCAAATGAACTGTTATGTGAGTAAGCATTGGTTATGAGATTGGGAATTATGCTGGGCATTCGGTACTCGAGGTGCTCGTTGGTCCATACAAGGTCATGGCGTTCGCACGGGGGTATGCGATGCTGTGGAGGTTAAGTCATTGTTGTCTGAGGAGTAATGGAGGTTATGCAGTCAGTGACGGCCCGACAATTGGTGAATGTGCATCTTTCCCCGAGGGTTTACGAAGAATTAGTGATATTTGCTGTGGTTTCTGCTGTTGTTGATTCTATCATGGTCACTGCTTTTTCAAAAAAATCTCAACCACATTTGGTTTCATGACTTATTTTAGAAGATCATAAGAAGACATCGATCACTGTCCCACTAGTGTAAATGAATACTCACGACTATGAACATTACGTGTACTTATCAAGTTTGGCTCCTCTGCTTTTAGTTAAGAGGCTTTTATTCAAGTAATTTGCATAGAAATGGTGAATTATATGTGGGACACTTTCCTAGTCATCCTGTTCATGTTTTGTTATTAAAATGCTTTTTAGCAAAATAAGATGGACATTTATTGTATCGGTAAATTGTTTTATCCAGAGGCCGACCGTGGAAGTAATTGGCCACAAAGCCCATGGTGCAGTTCCAGAGCCAGGTTCTGTTGTTATTGCAAGAGTATGTGACTTGCTCATATATTTCCCTGCCATGAGTTGGAAGTTGTTGCCTTAGAAATAGGTTCCTTTTTTATTAGGAATGGGTTCATTTTGCTTTTTCTTGGGCTTTTCAGTACTGACATTAAGAATCAGCTCCTGTTCTAAGGGTTATGCAGCATTGCTACCATAATATCCAAACAATTGTAGATCATCTGTAAAACCAATGTGGTGTTCCGGTTTTGTAACTATGGTTGCAGGTGACTAAAGTGTTGAGTAGGATGGCGTCAGCTGACATACTTTGTGTTGGTCCGAAGTCCGTCAGGGAAAAGTTCACAGGAACAATTCGGTATGGGTTGTTTCTCTTTGTGCAATATAATTAATGTCTATGCATGTAGTATCTATAACCGACTTGAGAAACTTCTGAAAGTTTTATAACTGAGTTATATCTTTGAAGTCGAGAGCTTTTTCGATCTCCGTATCTTTCTTCTTCTTGGGCATGTGTAATCATGCATCATTTTTTGTACTATTTATCATCTGATGCATCGGCCAATGAGAATGTCGCAATCTGGTAATTAATTATAATTTGGGAAGTATTGATCCTAGTTTGGCAAGCTGTTGTCTTTGAAAACTAAACGGTTTTGACATATTGGGTGCAATACAAGAAGAAGGATGCTTCAATGAGAAAGGTTCATCCTCGGTTGATGTCTTCTATTGACCACTCATCTTTAGTAGCTTTTGATTAGAATTCATGGTTAGATCATATTCTTCAATGTGGCATGCCCACTTTGGCCAAAAAAAGTGTGGCATGCCCTGCAGCTATCTTTCTCATAAGTTTTGTGTATGTATACTTCTTGGTGTTTGCACAAACTGGAGCTAAAAACTCTGTATCAACAGGCAACAAGATGTTAGAGCGACTGAGATTGACAAAGTTGATATGCACTTATCTTTTCGGCCAGGTGACATTGTCAGAGCTCTTGTTGTATCCTTTTATACTTGAAGGATTGCGGAAGGCAATCTTCATACAATTTTCTGAGTGCTTTTCTTTATCGTGGTACTAGTTGGCAAGTTTCGTAGCTAACATATCTTAATAGACTTGGATCATGCCAGAAACTTTTTGTTTATGTCCCATTTTAATTTGACCTCCTTCTGATAGGGGAGTCAGCAAAGCTTTATAAAAGCATCAAAATTGCCTTGCTGACGGAATCAGTCTGTTCTAAACAGAGCATACTGATTGTGCAGGTTTGAAGCCTTTTGAGCAAATTGTAAAATGAAATAAACAGAAAGTTATGTATTCTTAGGCCACACTGTTCTGCATCACATCAATCGTGAACTCTTGAAATCTCCAATGATCCTCCTATAAAATATTGAAAACTTTGTGTTTACTTCACGAGGTTGAACTTCTTTGTTCTCATGGATTTTAAGTCGTGAGTAATGAAGACATCTCAGCGTATCCCATGAAAGCTCTCCAGGGATTTTTCTCCTCCTTGAAATTTCCTCATCCTTGTTTTTTAGCCACCTGCATACAGATTCTTTTTTGTACTTCTATGTTCTCAATAACATGTAGGTCACATAGGTGTAGGGTGTTTTGATTTACTATATAAGCAGAACGACCTTTTCTGAGCTCTCAGTCGTTAAATGAAGAGAAAACTGAATATTAAGGATGTATCATGTTATTCCAATAGCACCATTGAAAAACATTCCTGCGGATGAAGACTGTCTATGCTTTGTCTTTGGCACCCACCCGTATCTTCTAAACCCTGGCAACAAAACAAAAATGGAAAAGATCTCCGGCCAAATGGACAGAGGGAGATATGAAAAGGCTTCATTCTTGTGCATTTACAGTTGTGGTACAGATTAGTTTTTAATGTTTCTTAACTCATCAGTAGCTGTCCCTTGGAGATGCACGAGCTTATTATTTGTCAACCGCGAAGAATGAACTTGGTGTTGTATCGGCAGAGAGTACGGCAGGTAAATTGTGTATGACTGTTGCCATCTAATATATAAGGTTTCGGTATTTAGTTTCTTATGTACCATTTAAACATAGACATTCCAATAGGGATTGCCATGGGGCAATGCAGGGCCAGTTACTGCAGTTCTTACCATGTTGCGAGGAAAATCCACATCCTACAGGGACAACTAAATGTGCAGTGTCTCATTTCCCATGGGGTACACCGTTGCCCATTGAATGAACACGATACCTATGATTGTGAGTCTAAGAACTTGCAAAGAAAAAAAAACATCAGAATAAGAGGGAGGGAGGGAGGGAGGGAGGGAGTATCCACTTCAAAGTAAACACATGAAGTTTTTACTTTGCTTAATGATGGATGAAAACATAAAATGCCCGAAGAAAACTATAAATTCCTTGACATGGGAGATACAACCTCCGGAGGACAACTGCTTTTAATAAACAAAGCGGATAGTTATATTGCGTTCTATGGCCAGTCTCCTATCAGAAGAATGCTTAACTAGTCAAGATTTTGGCTATTTGAGCCTTACTCGAAGTGTTTATCTATTCCGAACCTATTGTTAACAATAACGATTCTACTTACATGATGTCTAGACGAAACAGTCACATGTGTTTCGGTTTGGGATTGCAGGTGCAACAATGGTCCCGGTAAGCTGGACTGAGATGCAGTGTCCATTAACAGGTCAAACCGAGAAAAGAAAGGTCGCAAAGGTCGGCAGCTGACGGATTCTTATGCTAGGTGAACGATAGCGTGTTGTCCTATGTCTTGTTAGGCTTGTAACTTAACTTGAAGGGCAGAAAGATGCTATCTTCGTCTTGCTCGCGGAGACAATGGCTTGTAAGGAGCTATTTGGCGCTCTCTGCTAGTCATTCTCCCACACTCGCCTATCTATCACTATCAGTCTTTTTTGTTCATTGCATTGCCCTCATGTTTGTTGCAAGTGTTTCTTGCTTATGGACTTATGTTTAAGTTTCGGAAGTTTCGTTTAGGAATTACTAATTACGATACATGTCATGAAAACACGAATGTACCAGGAATAACATGTCAAAGAGATGTGAACGTTGTGAATGTATTGACGAACAGGAGTAAATCAAATGAAAATAAGAAAGGGATGCGAAGCGTGGCTACTCGAACACGGATTCAGTTCAGTCATGTCTTGAACTCGATGTCCCTATGATTGTAACTAGATGTCATACTTAAAAAGTATTGGCTGCAACACTCTTAGAGAGCTTTAGGAAGAAAATATATCTCTAGCAAGGGAATTAGCAAACTCTTTCTCATTGCAGAGACTTTTACATCAGGAAATCTCATGTGAACTGCAAAATCACTTCAATGTAACGGAAGCTAAAGACAGATCGATCTTTGTGTAGGGGCCTACAACTTGCTAAGAAACTATGTGTCTTGAGGTTAAGAACATGGCCCAATTGGTACCCTCCATCTTTACAAATTGACAGCTGATGCAATATTGCAGAGAAGGTTCGCCGTCGCGTAGGCTTGAGCCAAAGCGATGGCCATCGCGGCCAAGTAAAACGGACCCGATTCCATACACACGTTGGTCGACCATTAGGTATTTTTTAAGTTCCCGTGAAATAGAAGAGAAAAAAGGCCAAAGAAGAGAAAACGTGGGATTTTAGAAGCCTCGGGTTTTGCGGAGGCTCGATTGAGATTAATGAGGAAAAGTAGATGCTTGTCTTGTGATCAATCTTTTAAAAATTACTCGGTTTTGATGGCTGAACTAACTGCAAATTGGATCGTTGACCTTGCAATTAAACCCCCAACAAAAATAAAAATTAAGATAAAACATTGTAATTTTAACTGGAAAGTTTAGGTAATTGCGGCGAGCCGATGTGAACGAACATCATTAAAATATAAAAATGAGAAAAATTTCTCTAGGGAGAAATCATATTTTACCGCACATGTCACTGTCAATTAGTCAATTAATGATTCTCATTATTGAGTTAATCGACATTAGAGCACAACACGGCGGCTTGGCTCTACAACTAATTTTGGGGTTTTACAAATTCAATTTAAAAACAGATAAAGTCGCAGTTTCTTCACCTTATAAAAGAAGGTCAAATCCGATGTTGTCAACATCTGATGAGGCATGACCTCGCTGTCCGTGCTAGAATCCCTAATTAAATCGAGGGTTCGCGGTTGTCAGATTCGCATTGTAATTTAATTAGTTGATTGATTAGTAAATCAGTTGACAATGTTGGCTTGAATGACTGCAAGTTTCCTCGAGAAGTCGTGTTGCTTGAGCATGCTTAGGATGACCCTTGGGCTATTGAAAGTTTGCCCAATTTGCATGCTTTTTTTTATTATTGGGAGAAAGGAAGCCAAAATTTGACAAGAGAATGGAGTTGAAAATAACCAAGGTTTTTAATAATTTTAGGGCCATGATTGATTAGGTCCGAGAGATATAGATTAGGACTACATGGTAAGTCCAAATGTGAGTTAATTAAAGGAGACAGGATCTATCTGGGGAGTTTATGTGGCAAACCGCCAAAGTGGTATTTGTTTAATTGTTGCTTAAACGCTCCTTGATGTCGAGCTCATTGTTTTGATTGATAATTTCAAGCTGGTGTGTTGTGGGTTTGTCAAGATTCCTGCATGCTCTGAGAAGAACTGTTCAATTTTAATAAAAATAAGGAAACATGATTACATTGCGAACGGACTGACTTAGCGGTGAACTTTGAAAAGCTTGCCAGATCGATCTTTAGCATGACATATTCGCAAGAGTATTGAAACACCTGGAGCATTAATCTTCTATGAAGTTTAATGAGAGCTTTTAGAGATAAAACTATTGTGCGGACTCCAATGATATCTTAAACCTTTCAATGGATCAAACGTAATACTAAACTCTTGAGTGAAAAATGTAATTGAATCCTCCCGTTCGAAATTACCAACACGGGAAATCGATTATTGTTATCTCATCCTGCATGTCCTTGTTGGTGATATGACGTGCATAACTTTACTTAGAACGACACCATTTTGCTTAAGTTTTTAGTGATTTCAATCAAGATCTGTCGTTTCGTCTCGGTCGCTTACATAGCCGATCCTCATCGATAACTTAAAAAGCACCAGCACTGGACTAGGGGGTGGTGAGAAAGACCAATCGGGGGACTGAACTGATTACAGAAACATGAGTTACCGCCTGAAAATCCGAGGATCTTTAGTATCGTACCAAAGATTGTCTAGAAAGCGATTTTTTAAAAATTTAAATACAATCAAACAGAAAAGCTACTTAAGACAAAAAAGAAATAGGATCCTCATCTGAATATCGACTGTCAACCAATTTTTAGGAAATTCGGGCGATCCTGTCATCCGTACACGTCGATCAAAGAAGAAACATAATCTTGCACCTTACATATTTCATGAACAGTTTCGTTTGACTAGGAGCATTCTCCAATCGAGAAACAAATTCCATCTCGAAACGTATGACCCTGAATTCCAAAAATTCAAATGCAATTTGTACGATGGCGCTATTGAAAAATTGGGGAAAACAGGCTGCGAACTTAGGAACCAAGACAACGAGAGCAAGAATTGTCAACTGTCGGTACGAGCTTTCCTTCTGAAACGTCATCTATCACGTAACCAATGCCCCCAAAATCCTTAAACCGTTCGCAGCGTTGCAAGTTTCAGGACGACTGTGAATTTATATATTTGTTTATTTTCATACTAAAATGAAAACCAAAAGGCTTAAACTTAAAGTAGAGTTGATTAAACAAGCAAGCAGGTGGTTTTTGTCAACTCCATCGTTGTCTGCATTAGGTTAACAATAACCTCTTCCAATGTCGCTCTATGAATCAATAGTTATTTCTTTTTCTTTTTTCGTATAACATACACAATACTTATACAGACTAAGGATGATAACGGGTGTCCAACCCCATTGTAGAAAGATGCCATAACTTCAATGAATCTGAATGATGAGTTTATTGGAAGTCCTGAGACTTGTCCCAAAAGTACAATTAAATTTTAAAACTTTTGAAAAGTGCAATTAAATCATAAAATTTATCAAATTGATACAGTCAAGTCCATTCATTAACTCCATTCAACTTGGTTAATGGAAAATATTAACGTAGCTTTCTTTTTTCCTATCCTATGTGACTATAGCGTGCTTAAAAGGACATCGTTTTAGTCTAAAGACGATATTAAAACAAATTTTCTTTAAATTCTATTAAAAAATAAGCTAACTTTAAAAAATAATACAAACAAAAGAGGAAACGCAGTCGAGGGCACCGCCGCCCCACCATCGCCGAGAAGGGGGATGGCCGGCGACCCCCGCCAACCGTAGGCGAGGACCGCCACTGGCCGGGTGTCTTGATTGTGTAAACCAAATCTCTCTCTCTCAATTTTGGTTGAAGCTCAAATACTCAATGTCGAGTACAAAAGACTATAAAATGGATGAAACGGAAGTATCTAGAATTCAACTCTAAACCAGTTCTCTCATTGGCCGAATATACTAAAATGTTGAACGAGCAACTTCTTTGTTTTTGTAAACAAATTAGTGTCATACATACATACATACATACATACATACATATATTCATGCTGGACAGAAAGAGAATATTCATGTTAGGTGAGCCCGTGATATGCCAAATGCGCAGATCCTGTTCAGCATTAGTAGATTCTTTTGCATAGGCTCGAGGTGTTGACTTTTTCCATTGCCCCTTTGGCTGGTCAACTGTAACTTACACCTCATCCCTTCATCACAATCAATGCAACTTGGCCTGTTGATTAATCCCCTTTTTTTTGCAGATTAAACAAAAATAATACAGCGGGGGTCCAAAAAAAATATTTAATTATATTTTTTTCTCCAGGGCACACGCATGTTCATCGGTCTTCCATGTCCTTTCACGTTTTCTTTCATCTCTTTCCACGTACGACGCAATCCCCTGCAGTAACATAACCAAAAGAAAATTAGGGTTTTCGGAGTTAATAATTCTCGTGTTGGTAGTTGAAGGACCACTCGCTAAGCTTTGATTCTTCGACTTTTGGGGGCGTGTTTTCGTCATCCTCGCACGCTTGCTCTCCTGCTTGAAGTCCTGGATTGATTATCTACGTAATTAGTTAGGGTTTTTGGTAAATTGTAAAGAAAGCCGCGGTTAACTTTAATCCCTCTTGCTTGATGCAACCGGAGTTCCTTTTCCTTGCTGCCTTAGGCGGATATGTCCGGGCCTCCCCTCGCGTGAAATGATGGACGTGTCATCGAGAAATATCGTAAAATGAGGAGGACGGTAACGAGCAGTATCACTTATAGGGGAACTTTCTTTAAGCAAATCGATTTCATTATGCGTTTAAAGAGATGCGATCACCATAGAAAGTATAAAATGTGTGTTTATAGTTTTTACCTGAAATGGGTACTCGTGAAATTTTTATTTTCCATAGGCAATGGACGTAAAATATATACACATCGATACACGTATAATACGACAATTAGATGGGATAAATTACATAGTTGTAAAACATGTAGAGCTTTTTTGTGTGTTAGAGAGATATAAAAAAAAATTCTGGTGGGTGCAAGAGAAGCTTTAATCCGCAGTCAATCTAATTAGAGATCTTCAAAAATATTTAGTTTATTTCTTAAAAAATTTTCATTATCATCGACACAATATATACTGCCTCTCTTTATTACAAATAAAACCAACATATAAACAAAAGAAAAAGACAGAAAGAAATAGATGTTTCCAAAAACCAACGGCGAGTCGCAACAGAATCGTACCGATTCATGAACAGAGATCCATGTTCGTTAATCTTAACGTACGGTGATAATCCAGGTAAAGAACAATGATCTTTGCCATTTCCGGAGGATACCACACTGCATTTTAGGGTTTATAATAGGTGTCTTTCGCAGCTGTGAACAGTGAAGTAATGACATTTTTCTTCTTTAATCCTGCTGCATCAGTTGACTAATCAGAGATTCACTGAATCTTGATAATTACTCAAATGATAAGTAAACCTGCAACTTGGATCAGATAAGGAGCGACGGCAACAATTGTTGTCATTTAAGAAATTCCAAAGTGAAAAACTCTTGCAGTGGATCATGCCTGCATCAACCTCAGAAGTCTGGTCAGAATTTTCTTCTGAGTTTTTATTTTTATTTTTTGGGTCTGTAATATTCTTCTAATTAGGTTAGTGATTAATATAGACTTTGTTGTCAGCATGTTCTTCGGTTTCTCTAATGGGCTTGTTAGGTCAGATTATACAAATCTATAGGCCAAGTAGACCTCATCTTCTATGAATTTCCATTAAAGCATTGCAAGTTGCCAACGATTAACCTCGAAAGAGAGCAATTGAGTGTTTTTTTTTTCCATCGACGACTTTTTGATACTTTTTGATACTCGTTGAAATTTATCGGCACGGCAAGGAAATCCATATTTTACGATAGAATTATGCGTCACTCGTACGTGATCAACTAGATCTTGATTATGGTTTATCGATTCAGAATATTAGCCGACGCTTCGTGTGGATAAATAATGCACATAAACTTCTACGCGAATCTCTAAAGTAGATTCTTTTCCCCGCATAAACTTGTAAAAATGTCTCAATATTTCTCGACCGCTAATGGATACGTCGTTCCCATTTATAACGATTTGACTTGCATGGTGGGGTATATTCATATCAAACAAGCATTTCATTTCTTGTGGAATAATTAGGAACATCATTAATTTGATCAAATGGTTAATCAAGATCATGTGCGCTCTTTTATTGCTAATTTCGACCATATGCCATCTAAATCATGAAATTAAATTTAAGCTAGTTGATTAGTTCGAAAGATTCCCCAGCTCACACGGCCCAAGCAAACTCCAAAAATGAATCGACTACCTTGATATGATACTTTGGCTATCATGCAATATAATAATGTATGAATCACCAAGGTAATCATAAGTAATCACATGCCCTATTATATTGTAATAATGCAGCTAGTTACTTAACCGGATTTAATTCTTGATTAAAATGTCCGAAAAATTTTGTGGCTGTTGCTTTTTTCTATTTTAGATTAGGAAATTGCCAAATTGATGATGGCATCACCATGTTTGACCAAAATGCTTCCCTACATTAGTAAGCCGGAAGTGGATTAACATAATTATTAGAATATACTCAAAAGGCATCGATTCAACTGGACCACACCCAAATTCATTGGTAGCTTTCTTACTAGCTCCTTACCAAATATCTCTTTCTTTTCGATACTTTGAAATGAAACTGAACTCCATGTTTTTGTATGTATTGAATTATCAATTTATACCCAGAAAATATTTCTTTTTGCCCTGTAATAATGATTTATTAGGTCACTATTTAGCTCTAATTATGACTCCAAGATCCCAAGTGAATCAATACAACAAGATGTTGACACCTAAATTTTGATGCATCATTTAGTGTTAATTGCATAGAAAATTAGGGATTAAATTTTTAACCCCTGAACAAAAATATTAAAATTGCATAGCATATAGTTTAGGTTCATATAGATTAATTGCATTCCGCATCGGATCGACGGTGGTAAGCAAGCTTAAAATTCATCATGTAAATCGAGCTCGGGCATCGAACGAGACTCGGCTCACTCGGAAAGCATGGGTCGAAAATCACACGCAAAAGGGCTTGGTTGTCTTAATTTGAGCTTAAATTAGCCCATTATGCTTAATTAAAGAAAAGCCCAAATTAATTCAGCCCACTTAGAATTAAATTAAAGCCTAAACCTAAGCCCATTAGGACTAGAAAGCCCGGCTAATTGACCTAGATTTACACTATAAATATATGTTTATGTCTCATAATCGTGGGGGCTCCTAGAATTTTCAGAGAGAAAAAAGGAGGGGGAGGCGCTGAGTGGTGAAGGACAACGAAAGAGGTTCACGGGCAGGGATCTTCTTCTCACGAAATTCACGCCTTCAGACCTTCACCATCACGATCCCTTGAAGCACTTCAGATCCAAGCCTCCACTTTGAGTTTCTCTTATTAATTTCTTTTGATTATCCACCAATTACGAAGAAAATTTGCAGGTGGAGAGGCCGACACATACAATTGAAAAGGGGTAGAATGCTACATTGAGGAAGTTCGAAAAGAAGCCTGAGAGAGAAGAGAGACCTGTCCATAGGCTGAAAGAACCCACCAACGATCACAAAAGAATCTTTTTTTCTTTTCGCTTGGAAATCGTCGTTTTTTTTTTACTACAGTGAACAGCTTCCCTGCAGCGGCAACGGTTAGATCCAGAAATTCAGTCTGAAGAGGCGCTGTGTAGCATCCACACGCTGTTTGAGTCCCTTACTTGTGCAACCACTGTTCCCCGTCATTGTCCTTGCACGGACATATCCTCCAAGCAACGTCACAGCACTTTGTCCACTGCAGACTAGCGAGTTTCAAGCGGTGCTTGGCAAAGCAGGCGAGCTGCAGCGAATTCCCTGCTGTTGCGTCACTCTCGCGGCCGACTCCGTGGTTGCAAGCCAGTCCATTGCCGCTGCGTTCGCCGCCGATCGCTCATCGCCCGTCGTAGGTCATCCATCGCCGTAAGTCCAACAGCCACCGCCGCCCCCGACGCCGCGCCGCCACTCCCGACGCACCGCCGGTCACCATCCCGATCCGCAATTCCGATCCGTCGGTGATTCAAATTTGGAAACAAATCTTTGGATTAGGTAAATATCTTATCCCGATTTGGTTTGAATATTTTATTGCTTAATTCGTGCTTATTGATATCTAACTTTGCATATTTAGATAATAGGCAATATTTCAATTAGGATTTATTTCTTTTTTTTTGAAATTTTAGATATTTATCACTTGTCAAATTTGGATAGAATTTAGAATCTTCAAAATCTTTTGAACATATCCAATATATTTAAGATATCGAATTTTTCAAGATGTGATCGATTAGGAAAATTTCCTAATCCGCAACCGCACATATGGAAATAAATCTATCTATCCGGCTTTAGATAGAATTATTTCCATAGCAGGTATTTCGAATTTTAGGGTCGATCTGTCAGGCTTCATATCGAAACTTGATTCGAAAGATTTCGCGGTTATATTTTTTTACTTGATTTTAATTTCGAATTTCGATAAAAAAAAATACCAAAAGATTACTCTAGAATAGGTTAATTTCTTTAGTTTAAAATTGCATGTTTAGATAATTGGCATTTTTAATTCCGAATTTCATTAAAAAATACAAAAAAATAATATGCCCGTCATTAGAAATAGGTCACGTCGTCGCACGACATATAGTTTGCATGTTATGTTGCATTAATCGCATGTCAATTTTTGCACGTCATTATATATAGGTTCGCTTTCATTTAAATGAGTGAAAATAAAAAATTTCTGCATTTTTGAACTCTAAGTCAGGATTTATCAAATTGTCAAATTGAGTATTTTTCCTGAAATTGGTACCGAAAGGGCGTTAGGGAATCTAGCGTAACCAAGTCCCCGAATTCATAATTTCTGGTTCGCAGAAATAAAATAGTACTCCCGCTATTTTATTTAGGTTTCTAATCAACCTACCTTAAATGATTAGTGGCGACTCCCATTGAAAATATTTGTATGCTCACAATTGGACCAAAGTTGCGATTTGGTAGAGTTTGGGAGAACTCGAGCTAGGTTAGTTAATTTAATTGATCTGGTAATCTATTAGCCTAAGATCGTTTAACTGACCGATTTTTAGGTCGCGACACAAGATTCTCTTCACTTCCAACCCTCAACTATTAATTTTTTTTTGTAACTATGACAGACTATGGAGCAAGAGGGCATTAAATTAATAAATTTTTGAAAAAATAATGATGCAGACTTTGTCTCACTATCACTCCCCCTTCTTCTCCCCTAATATATAAACCCCCGCCACTCATCATCCCTCCTCACCATCTCCTTCTCCTTACATTCGCAACAACTTTTGCAAGCTTCACTCCTCATCCATGGCGTCCTCTCTCTCCTGCGCCGCCTCCGACCTTGCCCCGCTCCTCGGGGGCACCACCAACTCCACGGCTATGGCCACCTTCCTCTGCAACCGCTTCACCGCCATCTCCAACCAGTTCAGCGACACCGCCTACGCAGTCAACAACACGTACCTGCTCTTCTCGGCCTACCTCGTGTTCGCCATGCAGCTCGGCTTCGCCATGCTCTGCGCCGGCTCCGTCCGCGCCAAGAACACTATGAACATCATGCTCACCAACGTCCTCGATGCTGCAGCCGGCGGCCTCTCCTACTACCTCTTCGGCTTTGCCTTTGCCTTCGGCTCGCCCTCAAATGGCTTCGTCGGCCGTCACTTCTTTGGCCTGAAGGAGTTTCCCAATCCAACAGACGACTACAGCTTCTTCCTCTACCAATGGGCCTTCGCCATAGCCGCCGCCGGCATCACGAGCGGGTCGATAGCTGAGCGGACTCAGTTCGTCGCCTACCTCATCTACTCCTCCTTTTTGACCGGCTTTGTCTACCCGATCGTCTCTCACTGGTTCTGGTCTGGCGACGGATGGGCAAGTGCGACCCGGTCCAATAACGACTTCCTGTTCGGGTCGGGCGCCATCGACTTTGCCGGGTCAGGAGTCGTCCACATGGTTGGCGGCATTGCGGGTCTCTGGGGGGCCCTCATCGAGGGCCCGCGCATTGGCCGCTTCGACCGGGCTGGGCGGTCCGTGGTTTTGCGTGGCCACAGCTCGTCGCTTGTGGTCCTCGGGTCGTTCCTCTTGTGGTTCGGGTGGTACGGATTCAATCCCGGCTCGTTCCTCACTATACTAAAGTCGTATGGTGATAGTGGGAACTATTACGGCCAATGGAGTGCCGTCGGGAGGACAGCAGTCACGACCACACTGGCCGGGTGCACCGCCGCCCTAACCACCTTGTTCAGCAAGCGGTTGTTGGTGGGCCACTGGAACGTCACCGACGTGTGTAATGGCCTGCTGGGTGGGTTCGCCGCGATCACCTCGGGCTGCTCCGTGGTCGAGCCGTGGGCGGCGATCGTGTGTGGGTTCGTGGCCGCGTGGGTCCTCATCGGGTGCAACATGCTCGCGGACAAGTGCAAGTACGATGACCCGCTTGAGGCGGCACAGCTCCACGGCGGGTGCGGAGCATGGGGGCTGCTCTTCACGGGGCTCTTCGCAAAGGGAATCTACGTGGACGAGGTCTACGGCGGGCAGGGCAGGCCGCACGGGCTCTTCATGGGGGGCGGCGGCCGTCTGCTGGCGGCCCAGATCATACAGATCCTGGTGATATGCGGGTGGGTCTCGGTGACGATGGGACCACTCTTCTACGGGCTGCACAAGCTCAAGCTGCTGAGGATTTCCAGCGAGGATGAGATGCAAGGGATGGACTTGACCAGGCACGGCGGGTTTGCATATGCATACCGCGATGAGGACGATCTGTCCATGAAGCCCGCCGGGTTCATGATGAGGAAGGTGGAGCCCACCAACGCAAGCCCGACCTCTTACGAGAATTCACCAGCCGTCTGATGTGATCTCCTTCTTGATCATGAGTCCCCATGGTTTGTTCATCTAGGGCGTTAGGGCAAGAACAAGTTCTTGCAGCAACTCTTTTCTTCTTCTTCTTGGGGTTTCTTTTTCTCTCTTGAAAGGCACAAAAAGATATGGAAAAAGAGACAGAAGTGGATGCATACCGCCCATGTCTATATTGGTGTGTGGTGTTTCTGATACTTGAAATTGGCAATAAGAGCTGGTGTGTTTTTCTCTTTAGTGATGGATCTATTGGAGAAAGAACGGGTTTGACTTTTCTCCCCCTTTTTTGTTTGTTTACTTCTATTTTTAAACTCTTTTAGATCAGCTTTCTGAAAATGTTGTTAATGTCAAAAGAAAGTTATTTGCTATGTGATGAGATGATTTTGTTGCTTGTTGTGTGGCTAATCTGAAGCCTTCTCTGCTCATACACGAATGATTCTGCTGTTCTACACTTTGGCGAACCATATAAGAAAGGTCCTTCTGAGATTAGTTGCGGACATGATAAGAGTGATGCTGTAATCTGTATCGGCCATTCAATCAGATTGTCTGCTCAAGTAGCATGAGAACGTGCTTGGTCAGCGATAGCTCATGAAAGCATTATTTAACACTACTGAACTGATAAGATCGGACGTCGAACTTGCCCATTTTTAAAGGGTTTGGTTATGATGCCTCCACCCATCAGCATTAACGTTGCTGCTCGGATGGCAGCGAGCATTCGTGGTGTTCTTGAATTAGCTAGAATTATTGTTGCTGCTCGGATGGTGGCGGGCACTCGTGGTCTTTTTGAATCGCAGGGGAATTGACATGGCGCCGCAACCGCTGCCGATGTCTCCGACGCCTTTAATTGGGGCGTCGTTCTCAGGAACTATTGCCCTCGAACGAATTCGTAGCGGCGAAAATGACCGCTCGGCCTCCCTCGCGACGTACCTATGTGAGCTTTACCCGCGAAGTTTTGTGTGCCATGGGGGAGAGAAAGATGAACAAAGAAAAAATGACATAAATGATCATTGAAATTTTACCCAACGTGCAATGCAGTTCTTGAATTTTTAATTTGTTCAATGTAATTCTCAAACCGTAACCCAATGTGCAATATCGTCACTAAACTTTTAATTTGTTTAATGTGATCCCTGAATTTTTTTGTACATGTTCAAACTAATTCCTAAACTATATAAAGATATTTAATGTTGTTCTTGAACTTAAATTAATGGAAGGCTAATATTAGATATTTTCATATAATTTAGGGACTAGTTTGAATATTTATAAAAAATCAGGAACACATTGAACAAATTAAAAGTTTAGAGATAATATTACGCATTGGTCTAAAGTTCAAGAATCTCATTACATATTGGGCCAAAGTTCAATGATCATTTGTGTCGTTATCTAATTTGTTAGTGATAGGGGATCATCTCTAAAGGGATTAAAGGCCCATCTACTAATCATTGCTCAAATGGTTGGAGGCTAACTTTGACAGTGTTTTTGATGTTAAATTTGAGTTCTTGGTTGGATTTGCTTTTTAGAGATGTACCTCCTCTTTGGTGTGCTCCATAGAGTGTCGAGTCATATTTTCTGCATATCCTAAAGTGAATTCCTTGAACATGGGGCATTCATTTGTTGCGCTCGTCGTCTTTTAAATCTCCGGCCCGTTAGGATATCGGTTGGTATCGAACCTAGGCCGTGGCTAGTTGGTATCGTCGCGGATCAAATGCCCGTGTGCTCTGTGGTCCGTGTGCACGACCATCGCAATGTCGAATTTGATGATATGAGAAGACAAGTCCAACAAAACTCTAACAACAACAAGAGCAAATCTCAATTTAAGGCGTGATGGGCTTCGTCGTGACCTCGTAGAGGAAGAAGAAGAACAAGATTGACCCCTTTCGTTATGAGTATCTCGATGCATCCGAAGAAGAGGCTCTTTCGTGTCATTGGTCATCACGGACGGAACCGTGATTCCTGCGATTTCGTTACCAAACTCGGCTCCTCGGACTTCGAGATCAGCACTATTCACAAACCAAAGACTTCATTAAATGGGTCGACACCATTGAACGGGTTTTCGATTATAAAAATGTGGCGGAGACTTAAAAATGAAGAACTGTGGCGTTCAAACCTTAAAAAAAAAGGAAATATGTACTCAAAAAGTCATAAACCTTGTGTCAATTCAATCATAATCCTTTTCTTATATTATTTATTGAGTTTATCCGGCCAATTTACGTCAGAAATCGCTGACGTGAATGCCGATGATCCGACGAGGCCAAACGTGACGTTGACATTTTTTTGAATTTTTTAATAATTTTTTTTGGTTGTTTCCTCTCTTTTTTTTTTTTTTCCTATTCTTCTATTTTCCTTCCATTCTTTCCTTTTTCTTTCACTGTGGTCGCCGGCCACTGGGCAAGGTCGTGGCCCTTGCCCGGATCTGGGCGACGCCATCGCGGCCGCGGGCGTGGCCGCCTTGCCCAGATCTGGGCGAGGCCAGCTTCGCCATGGCCTCACCGACCGCGGGCGGTTGAAGAGGACGGCCAATAGGGACGCACCGCGGACGTAAATAGGCAAGCTCCGGACAAATCCATCGTTGTTCGGGACCCAGTCAGTGATGAGATCTCTCTTTGGCTACGGTCCTTTGTACTGTCCCTTTGCTTGAAAACGAACACAAAGCATATGAATAACGAACACGATTTGAAGAATTTTGTGTAGAAGCAAAGCGGTGTGGAAGCACCTCCGCCAGCGGATATGAAGAAGCCCTGACGGAGGGTGGGAAAGTAGGGCTCGGACGACGACAGAGGCGAAGGCGATGGGGGTTGGAAGGAAGGAAGTCGGGGAGGAGTATAGTTCCTGCTTTCAGATTAAACCCAAACCCAAACCCCTAGTGTTTACTAGTACAATGCTTGAAAACAGAAACCTGCAAATGCAATAAGAAACCAAGCTCTGAATTCTGAGCATCTATCTTGTGTCATCGTCAAAGCTGGAAGGAATAACATATCGTAGAAGTACAATGATGCATAAGACGATCAATAGCTTGAAGCACGAGGACTTAAATCACTACGCTCAATCTTATTTTGAAACTAGAGACATCGCCCGTCCATATCAAGGACTATATAATTATCGAAAGTGAAAGACAGCTCAAGGCAAAGTGAGAACCCTTTTTTGCCAATTCTATCAATTAACGACAATCACGATATGTTTTGAATAGTCATAACATTGGAAGATTCCGATGAAGTCGGGCAGCTGTTGTTGATTAACATCAATTACTCTGCTTGACTGCTGCAATACTAAATAAGTTCATAGAAGTCCATAGATTCTTTATAAGACTCCCTAAACATCAACGGTACTAAAGAAATAGGCAAAAGGAGAAAAGGGCTTCATGAGTTGGATGTTCTTGTCAAAGACTAGGCTGCTTCTTGGAAGAGGTCTTCATCAGCAAATTTGCTTTGACAAGTAAGCCCGAAGCACAAACACCATCGACCATTCCAAATAATTTCTTTTTTGAAATGATGATGATATTATGGCGTATATCTACAAGAAAAAGTCCAAATTTAGAGGTTGAATTTCCTACGGCTGTAACCGAGTGAAATTACCATGAATGCCAAAAAAAAATTGTTGTTAAGTCTCTCTTGGAATCTTGTCAATATATATTCTTCGTTTTAATCTTGTAACAACTTCTTTTCATCGATTGTGCTCCTTCCTCCAATAACTATCTGGAGAAATGCAAAGGTCAGTACCTAGACCTCATAAAAATTGGACCCGAAAAGAGGAGAGGGTTGAAGTTGACATCTATCTGCTGTCACTGGATAGTTTTCAGAGCAAAACACTGCAACTTTACACAACAATAAACGATATTAAGCACAATCTCAAACAAAACTTACTCTAGCTAGATAGTTTTCACAAACTTAGATTCCAAGCAAGACACAACCTACAATGCTTATTGGTGCCAATCTTATTTTGAGACCAAGGCAACACTCAAAACTATGCTGAAGAGAGACCTTGATAATGTTGATTACATTAAAGGTCGAGAACTAGATGATAGCGAGATTCAATGATTAGTTTGACAGAATTAAGACCTTCCTCTGTTCTTCATTAGAGAAACTCCACTCCAAAATTATATGAGGGCGAGATTCAATGCTTAGATTACAGAACAAGTAGAGAGATCTTGTTCTCCCAACAGAAGAACTGTTAATCCTCTCAAAGGTGGGGAGTTTATCACGCATATGACTAAACAAGAAATAAAGCCAGATCTTGGCACATTAGGGGAGGACCACACAAGTTTGTGCCAGTCAACATTGGCACTCTTGTTTCTGACAATTTCCCAAGCAACAAAAGAGTTAAGGCAACCTTTTGAAGAAGCTGTTTATACTACTTTGTCTGCAGCCGAGGAACTGGGAAAATCACACCACAAACTGCAGCTTGGAAGGGAACCAACTCTTCAGACCTAGCAGCGGACGACTTCCAATGAGATTTGCAAATTACAGCAGATACTTTGGCCTGCAGAGGAAGAGAAGAGTCATGAGTTATTCTCCTTGAGAAATGATCTGGTGAGATCCAAGCATGGTGCCACAAGTCATACCAAAGAGAAATAATCTCCATTACCCACTCTATATCTAATATGGCATTCAAAGTTTTCCAGACTCTTAATAACTTCTTCCAAGCATAGTAAGCAGCATCCGGCTTACAGTCAAGATGCTCCCCATACAACAAGTCAAAACATAGAGACCTACATCTCAACAACATACTTCACAGACACTTCAAAATACAAGCAAGATTTCCCAAATCCAGTCTTCGAATGCCAAGCCTCCAAACTGCTTAGGAAGACAGACAGTGTCCCATGTAACTTTTGCTCCCTCTTTGGCATCGGAATTTCCCATCCAAAGGAAAGCACTATAGTTTCGCTCAACCATTTCAGTTACTTTCTTGGGCAGCAAAAAGAGTTGACACTAATAGTCAACCAGACTATAAATAACAGATTAATAAGCCGAAGGTCATTGGCCTAGGAGCGGCTTTTAACTGTCCAAGCTTTAAATCTTGTTGTAATTTGATGATTTATGAGATTGTCTAAAAGTATTTCAGACCATCCAAAATAACTAGAAGAAAGAACCAAACAAGAACATAGGGTTGGGGTTGGCTGATTGATCATGCTGTTTGATTAGATTGCTGCATATTAGACAAATGCATTTTTTAAAAGCTTAAGCTGTTAGGAAACGCGCCAAAGAATGTATATATAATGTATAACTTAACACTCCCCTTGCGTAGAACTGCAGCCTTACGCACGACAGAATGTGGACATAATCACATCAATGGGATAACTAGGTAAATGATAACAAGCAACATGACAGACCATAAATTTTGAACCATTGGCATGTGTTCTGATACAATGCTAGAAATGAACAAGCAGAATGCGGACAATTTGCTAATCCTTCAGAAGAGATTCTTTTGGGATTCTGATTGTACCCCATGATCATTACCCGCCTCTTAAACAGCCAGTCAAAAGTAAAAGCAGAAACAAATCTACTCACCCTTTAAACTTTGCCAACCAGCAACTCCAGGGCTATGCATCTTTGATTCCATGAAGCAGAATATGAATACTTATCAAAATGAACAGTGGGCAAAGATTTCATTGAGTGCTATCCAGGACGCAAAACGCCTTCATTTGTGTCTTGGATGGTGAGTAAAATGCTATCCAGGACTCAAAGCGACTAAACCATCCGTAGTCTTGGATGGTGAGTAAAATGCTGGAATGGAAGGGTTGAGGTGCAATAAATCCGTTTCCCCCCATAGATCTCGATGTTGTATCTGTAAATGCAGACAGAAAGTTAATACCGAGTTCCTTCCACTTCTGGTGAATGCTGCAAAAGTAATTTTCGCATATCAGAATCAAAGATATAAGGGAAATTAGTCAGGTACATTCCACAACTTAGTAAATGTGTCCAAATGGAGTTTCCAGACTAAAACAGGAAAGATGATTTAAAGCACCTTAACTGCCATTAACATGACATGAACTTTGCTCTATCCATCCTTAAGTTTTGATCCACCCTTTTTCGATGCGATGCAACTTTCAAACATTTTCAAACTCATCATTTGCTATTTATTCATCATATAAATCACGTCCAGATTTTAGATTCATCTAGCCGATCGAACATCACGGGGAAAGACAGGACACTTATTGAACAGGGAAAGAGAACACGTACATACCTCGATCCTTGCGAGTAATTCGAGAACCGACTGATCACGGAAAAGCTTCCACGAAAGGCCGAGATCTTAACAAGAAAGCTAGGCTGCAGTGGCATGTACCCTTCTCCTTCGTCTCTACAATGAGGAGCAATCTCACGTCCAGCGTCAACCACTTCAGCATCTCCTCCTCCTAAGACTTAAATACCGGTGAGGCGGCGATGGCGAAGGAAAGGGTACCGACCAAACTTCACCAATGGGAATTCCAGTGTAATCTGCAAGGCAAGCAGGATTGAGAGAGAATCTTGGGTAATGAGCGATGACAAAAGAATTGGTGGATGAGGGAGCGCACAAAAACTGGTGGAATGCAAAAGATAAAAAATAAAAAAAAATCAGCCCGTCGACAACATCCCCGGGATTTTTTCACGACAATTTACGCCGGACCGCTGAGATCACGGGGGGAAGAAAGCATTTCAATGGAGAGGGGGGGAACCGGTACCAAATCTGAGGAGAGAATTTGACAGCGAGTTGAAATCAAATACCTGGTTTTCACCCCCGAAGGGCCATCGAAATCTTCGCGAGATGGAGAGGAGGAGAGCCGAAGAAGAAGCGGAGAGAGGGGGTGATTGGGATGGTGATGGTTACGCCCAAAAGCAGCTGCTTCTTCAAGCTTTACTAGTGCTAAATCTTCTAAAATAATAATTAAAATACGGAGCCCCCATTTCAAAAAAAAGCCAAAGCTCAGATATGTTAAAACCCCCCTATCTCTTCCCCGCATGTAATAGCATTCCAGCCTGAATCCTGCTTTTTAAGTAATTGACTCCGATGGGTCAACACCGGTCAATGTGACCTGCGGGATTTCGCGGATGAGGGGCCAATAGCGGCCGGTCCCTTTCTTGCATCGCTCCTCCAGAATCCCACATCCCCTGATACAGAGCCATTCTAGGGAAGGAGGGAGACCATCCTGGGGCAACTCCCTCAGCTTCGGCCAATTAGCGATCCATAACTTCCGGAGAGAGGGAGGGAGACTGCTGGACAGTCTTTCCACCTTCCCCATGTCCCACATACAGAGATGGAGCAGAGAGGAAGGGAACGGAAGCCGAAGATCCTTCTCCTCTCCCACTCCTCCAGCATTGCCTCCTATAAAGAGACATTGAAGGGAGGTGAGGGGGGTAAGCCACTCCCTCACCGGCTGCTTCATATTCCCGCATTTCCATACCATAAGTTCCTGTAGCTGGGGGGGCAATCCTCCGTTGGGAAAGCGCGTAATACTCTCACACCCCCAAATTTTGAGTTCACGGAGACATGGAAGTCGATGCAACTGATTAGGTAACGATTTTATCTTCGGACACTCCACCAGCGAAAACATCGAGATGCTGAGAGGAAGAGGAGGGAAGCACTCTAGCTCCAGTGCAGGACAGTTGACCAATGCCAAGGAAGTGAGATGGGACAGTGCGCGCAGGCACGGAGGTAAACTTCTCAAATTCACGCAATCCCTAATTGTAATCTCTTGAAGCGATCGAAGACAGTCTACTTTTATCTCCGCCAGTGACTCCACTGCATTGCAGCCATGAATCCCAAGTGTCTTGAGGGTCGCAGGTAAAAATCTACCCTCGCTGAATAGAGAAGCTGGTAGAGAATCGCATCCGCCAATTGTTAACTCTTGCAAACAAGACGTCATGTCAATGCGGTTATTGCTATTGCTGCTGTTGCCACTGCTTGGTTCATCCGGATGAATACTTAATACTCTGGGTAAAGATTGTAACATATTGCAGCCACTGACATTTAATGATATCACCGATGTTGGTATGCCTGTTTCGGGGAAAGACGCAAGTTTTGGACATTTATTGACCATCAAGTTTATAAGAGAGGAGAGGGTATGCATTTTGCATGGGAGTTTCTCTAAATTGACGCAATTTGTCAATTCGATAGTCTCGAGGTTGATGGGTAGCTCTATATCTCCTTCTCCAGCTGCAAAATATATGAATTCTGAACAATTTCGGACGACTAACCTCTTCAGGCAAGCGAGATTCCCAATTACATCTATGTCTTGCCACAAGTACAATAGCTTTTCACAATTTCCCATCTCCAACTCCTCCAGTTTGATCAAGGAGCTTGTAAACCCATGGCTTAAGCAAGTTAGGTTAGCAACATCTTCTATAACAAGTGCAGTTAGAGATGTCAAGTTCGCCAAACTCTTCAGCACCCCCTCATTACAACCTCCAAACTTTAATTTCTTAAGAGATGGAAGGCTCGTGATAGAGGGCGAGGCATCCATACGAGGACAGGAGTTGATTTCAAGCTCTATGAGGGAGCTTGATTGACTAGGCAATCTTCCGATCAACACAGGGCAATCTTTTATGATGAGATGCTTAAGACGAGGGAACAAAACTTCTACTTCTTCAGTGCCGACCCAATGAGACCAGTCCTCCCATAATGGCATGTCCTTGAATTCCAGAGTTATTAAGGACATAAAAGGACTTCTAGTTCCATAAAATTCAGATCCAATCTTGCATATTGCATTTAGACCTTCAATGTACAGTTCTTTCAGCGAAGATAGTTGTCCGAGTGATGGTAATGTTTTGGCCCTATGACACCCGTGTAAACGTAAATGCACTATGTTAACATGTGGGGGACTTCCTAACCATGATGGGAATTCTAGGCCACCATAAAAAAATATTTTGAGAATTTCAAGGTTCTGGTGAGGGCAAAGTAAGTCAAGGACCTTTGCTTCAAGCTCTTCATCCCGGAAATTCTCAAAATCTTCACACCATCGCATGGTTAACCTGCATATTCCCTTCTTTGTGTATAAATTGGCATCCATGGCATCTCTGGCTTCTCGAACCATATGCAAATCAGAGATGCACAATTCCCCTCTAAGGTTCTCCAGATTTTTTAACTCCTTCAATCTCGAGCCATTTTCCGTTCCCACTACAAACTTCGACAACATCTCAAGGCCCACCAAATTACCTATATTCAGTGGCATCCCTCTTAGGCTCCGAGTGTTGGTAATATCTAGATATCTCAGATTGATCAGTTTCTCCATATCTTCGGGTAATTTGATAAGCTTGACACAGCTCCGCAACATCAAAAAATCTAGGTTGTACAATGCAACAATTGACTGTGGAAGCGCTTCAATATCAGTATACGACAAATTAAGGTGCCTTAGGTGCTGCAGTTTGCCAATGCAATCCGGTACCTCTCCGATGCGATAGTGACTTAATGAAAGCAATCTCAAGTACTTCAATTCTTGCAACAAGTCACATATCACTTTCTGGGACAAATAGGAATAAGGGCTAGATTGCTTCCTTAATGATATGAAGCTCCTAAGTCCCTTCATTCCATGATATATCTTGAAACTTTCCGGCACAATGCGAAAATTGGAAATGAATGAGGCGTGACGAGCTAAATATGCATTATTTTTATCATGCTCAAACTCAATCTCCCCTGAGCTAAAATGGGTTGCACCTGCCACTAGCTTTGCCAGGTCATTCACAAGATCATGCATCGAGAATCGTAATTCACTGCTACTCGAATTTTGAAATAACGATCTAGACACTAACTCGTTGAAATATTTCAAACCTGCATTCCAATGGTCCTTTCTTTCTTTTCCCTCCAACAAGCCCTCTGCATTCCACCAGTGAATCAACTCGTTCCGTTCGATGTCATAGTCTTGGGGAAATATAGCACAGTAAGCGAAACATCTCCTCAAATAGGAAGGGAGATGGAGGTAGCTAAGTTTCAAAGCCGGAAGGATGTCATTACTTTCTTCTGGTAGGTCCCAAATTTTGCTGTTCAATATAGCTTCCCATTCATGGGGACTGACTTTAAAGCTTAGCAGTCCAGCCAAAGTCTTCACGGCTAATGGCAACCCTTGGCATTTTTCCACTATTTTTAGACCTAATTCTTCAAGATTGGGATGATGATTGAAATTTCCGACCCCAAAAGCATGAAATGCGAACAGAGTCACACAAGCATCTCGTGACAACTCTTTGAGAGTATAGGGCCGAGCACGGGCTATTTCAGCAACGCGAAAATTACGAGTCGTAACGACGATCTTGCTTCCCTTCGCTCCCGATTGAAAAGGCTTCAAGAGGATAGTCCAGTTTCCATAATTCTCGTTCCAAACATCGTCTAAAACGACAAGAAACTTCTTCCCCGCAAGATGTTCCTTGAGCTTATCATGAAGCCAATCCAAGTCCTTACCTTCACAGGATAAATAGCCATTGGCTGTCGTCTCAAGGATCTTCTTTGTAATAGCAAGTACGTCGAAATCATCAGAAACGCAAGCCCATGCTCTCACATCAAAATAGTCAATGACTCTAGTATCATTATAGACTTGCTGAGCTAGAGCCGTCTTTCCAACACCCCCCATACCTACTAAGGGAATCACTTTTAGATCCACACATGTTCTATCATCTTCTTCTTTGATTAGTAATTCGAGTATCTCCTTCTTTTCAACCTCCCTACTAACAAAACAATGCTCAGGCAAATTTGTGGTGGCATGCTTCTTATCTTGTTGGTGATAAGCTGATCGCTTCCCGTTATTCGCTTTTAGGCTCAAGCCATCTTTACGAGTTGTGATCTCCTGTAATCTGCCATCCATCTTCTCTATCTCGGATCTTATTTTGTGGTCGAACATAAGTGCTCTCGAGCTCAATCTGAAGCAACAACTCGGAAGAAAGGAACGCACCTTGCTAGGGCCTGGTTCCGTCTTGGACTCGTTTTCAGCGGATTCTGTGGCGAACTCATCGAGCAAGTCTTCGATGTCGTAGGCCAAGTTCCTTAGATCTTCAAGCCACGACTTCACCCCGAGATCGCCGGTAAGTTGCCTATCCTCTGCATCATCCAGCACCTCGTTCATACTAATAAGCATCTTCTCCCATTTCTTCATCAGCTTATCGATCCCCTCACGTTGCGCAAAGTTGAGCAGCTCACGAGAGGCCAACCTCTCGAACAGCACGGGAAGAAGGGCGCCAAGGAAGAGCTCTGCGATGGGCATGGCTTGCTTCGTGAGCGGCAGAGGCTTGAAGAAGACGAGTGCCTTGATGGTTTGAAACAGAGTGTTCAGAGTGGGGAGGAAACGAAAGCTCTTATTTTCAGGACAACAGCATAAAAAATTCTTATTTTGAGCAATTAAAGCACTCTAGTTGGACCGAAACAATGCTAATTGAGGGTCGCCTTCCTCAACGTCTCTATCTCACCTAGTCAGCATGCTTCATCCATTTGCAGTGGCGGAAAGAATGGATGAATGGAGACTTGCACACTAAAAGTTATTTCTTTGTTTATTTATTTGGATTAGTATCACGAAAAATCTCAAATTATATATTTGTGATAAATTTATTCCGAACTAATTTTTTGATCACAAAAAACCTAAACTGATTCATCTGTGATAAATTTACCCCAAACTAATTTTTTGACCACCGAAAACCCTAAAGAGATATATTTGTAACAAATTTATCCTCCGTTAAATTGGATTAATATAATGAAAAATCACAAATTGATAAATTTATGATAAACAGAGGGATAAAACTTCAAACTAGTAACCACCGCCCGCAGCGGCTGCGTTGGCTTGCGCTCTTGTCCCCTCACGAAGGGATCGGAGTTCGAACCCCAGCCTAGGCGTTAGGGATTCTTAAGTGTGGCGCCGTGGTGGTGGGTCCTGCGCTAGCGTCACCCCAGGTTTACCCCTCCGGCTGTCGGCCGTGCGGGGGGTTCCTGGGTTACCAAAAAAAAAAAAAAACTTCAAACTAGTACACCTATCAACTGCCACGTGTCATCTAACTCAGCAATTTGACGATAAAATTTAACAAAACTAATAAAGGGTAAATTTGTCACAGGTGTATCAGTTTGGTATTTTTTGTAGTCAAAAAATTAATTTGTGATAAATTTATTATAAATATATCAGTTTGGGATTTTTGATAGTATTAACCCTATTTATTTCCTTTCTCCTAATAATGGCGGACAAGGACACGGAGCAGGTTTTGGACTAGTGTTCAATCCATGTTTGGCCTTGGGCGGTGGAGGAAAGAACCGAGACTTAGACATTGGTGGTGGTAACTGAATAGTAAAGTACAAAAACTTTTTTTATGGGCCACCTTTGCTATCACTCGATTTTATTTATGGGGCAATCTGCTGCCAAGTTTTCAGCTTCTCAAGTAATTGACCGGTCTTTAGTTAAGGCCTTAACTAAGGTTATGCTACGGCGCTCCATAGTTCATGCCTATCTCCTTTTTCTTCCTCAGTCATTTGGGTCTCTGTTTACTAAATCTCGGCCATTGATAATCAAATACTCCAGCAAAAAGTTGCTATGTTTCTTTCTCCACCGATTGCTCTTTGACGCTCCCCATCCTTTGTTCTATTTTTGCACTCAAATCTCTACACCCTTCTTCGTCTCTCATCCTTCATTTCATTTGATTTAATTTCATCGGAAAAAGTTGGTCGGAAATGAGACCCTAAACACCGAAGGCTGGAATCAGAAAAAGGGCTGTTCTTTCAATTTCTCCTTTTTGCGCCCATCCATCATCGTCATGCATCACAAAGATCATGGCATCGTCGTCTCACTGATGCGGCCTCGTGAACTTCATCACATTATCAAACGAGGGAGAAGTTAATATATATTTAGTTTACGTAGACCGATATCATTGTATAACCATTGAATGTATCGGGCCCAACCATATTCCACATTACACGAGAACTCGATGCATTAAAAGCTGAATAATTTACGTAGTTAGTTGGTCAACAAGTGTCCAGAAAGACTAGTTAACAAAATCATATTTAAATGATGGCAAGAAAAAAATTGTTGCTTTCTCTTCATTACTGTCGTTGCTACCCAGCTTCACTCTCTGAAAGACACATTATGCATTAGATTAGCGGCAAAAAAATTGAGTGGCCGTGGATCGAATTAAATTGCAAACCTTCAAGCACCATTTTCTTTTTCTCTCTTCTACAATGTTCATATCCATAATGAAGATTCTTCCTTTTATTTGGTCCGTGGGTCATATTAAAATATGTTTATTGTTTTGTCAACCTAACTACAATTCGTCCACAAGATAAATATTTTATTTATAGTTTGTATGTTATTGTTGTCTGGCCCCCTCTCTTGAACCAGCTAAATACAGGGTGTCGAGATACTTCTTTATGGAGAAATTACAAGGCTCATGTTGAGATGCAGTCCCATTCTAAATAATGTGCATGCTCTTCGGGGTGAAGTGCGCCCTTTACGGTGAAGTGCCTGCTTCTTCTCATGATAACACACGCTCCCGTTCACGTCAAGTGCACATTCTTTAAAGGCCAAGTGCATCCTTCATAGGGTCGAGTGAACACTCATTATAGTCAGTAGGGGTGTAAATGGTTCGGTTCGGTTCGGTTTTTCAAAAAAACCGAACCGAACCGAACCATTAAGGGTGCCCCTTGAACCGAACCATTAAGGGTGCCCCTTGAACCGAACCAAATTTGAACCGAACCGAATTGGAACCGAATCGAAAAATCAATTTGGTTCGGTTTGGTTCGGTTTGGTTCGGATCAATTTTCGGTTTCAAGTTCATTAAGCATAAAGAGAGAGGAGAGAGGAGAGAGAAGGGGAGAGAGAGAGGGCAAAATAGCCCTAAACCGAAGTGTTTATTTTAGTTCGGTTCGATCCGAACCGAACCGAACCCAACCAAAATGAACCGAACCGAAAAGAAAATTTGGTTTATTTTAATGATCCGAACTGAAACCGAAACCAAACCGAAATGCACGAAATTTTCGGTTCGGTTCGGTTCGTATCTCGGTTCGGTTTTTCGGTTCGGTTCTGACACCCCTAATAGTCAAGACTGAGCTCCTTCTAGCGTCTGGATGAGAAATGTGCCTCTTTCGATTAGATACTCAGCTCCTCCATTTTTCATAGCTTAAGTACTTTAGACTTGACCATATTCATCGCAACACATAGCAAGGTCTATAATCCTTCAAACACGAAATTGAGCATGAGAAAATTGATAGGGTATTCACTTCAATCAAATGCTATACTATGGAACATTAGCTTATTAAGATAGACCAAACACAACCGTAGAAGTTAGGTAGTTTAATTTGTGAGTTCCGAAAGGTCGCTGGTCACAGGAACATTATTAAAATGTCATCATTCTTCAAAATTTCAATATTTAAGTGTTATATTCAAAGTTTTTATCATTTCTTAATACTGTTATACTTAAATGGTGTAATATTGAATGTGATTCACAATGACTCTCTAGACCTTTCATTTTATTCTTGAGAATTTTTTTTCACCAGAAATTTTATTCTTTAACTCGAATTCAATAATATTGGTAATCAAATAAATCTAGTTCTCGACAAGAAAATGCTAATCGAGTTCGTGGTTAGGTAGTATCTATGAATCATACTCGAAATTTATCCATGTTAGATCCCCAGTGAGCCAACTAACGATAAATGGATAGTCACGTCAACAATTTCAGGCGAAAATTTACTGAAAAGACTATATTGATAAAATTAAAAGATATAAGACTACATTGAAACCAAACAATAAACTTCTTTAAGATTGAATTGATAATTTTCCTGTTTGAAAAGTTTCGGCATCAAATTAATCACCGCACAATAATTATGATAGTGTCATCGTTCTTATCCTGGTATTTTTGGATGAACTTTTCACGCTCAAATGTCCATAATTTTTTTATTGGGACAAATGTAAGGTCCACAGTCCACTGCAGGTCCTTAAGAGGACAATACTATCCGCTTCTCCTTTTGCTTTTTTCTTCAAAAGTGACACTAATGCCGTGTGTTTCACATGGGCATGTGGCGTTTGATTGATTGGCTGATCTTTTGTGAACTCAGGACCATCTTGGTCTTTCCACGTCTCGCATGTCCATCCGTTGGTTTATTCCGACGCGAAGTCTTAAAGTTTGTATAATAAGGCCCACCCTCCACTACAGGTCCTTTAGAGGATAATAATGTCTGCTTTTCCTTTTGCCTTTTTCTAAAGTAACACTAATGTCACAAATCCTTTACAGCTAATAAAGCGGCAACGTTTCACGTGGCAATAAGAAAGTGCACGCTCCACTATAGGTCCTCAGAGGACATGACGATAATGTCTCCTTCCCCTTTTGCTGTTTTTCCAAAGTAACAACGATGTGGCAAATCGTTCGCAGCTAAGACAATGGCACGTTTCACGGCGTTTGATCGAAAATGAAAAAGATGAGTAATTGTACTAATAACCATGGTTTTTTTTATAGGATTAATACCACGAAAAACCCCGAACTGGTACACTTGTGACAAATTTACCCCAAACTATTTTTTTGACCACAAAAAACCCTAAACTGGTACACCCGTGATAATTTTACCCCGAACTATTTTTTTGACCATCAAAAACCCTACACTGATATACCTATGACAATTTTACCCTCGAACTAATTTTTTAGCCACCAAAAACCCCAAACTGGTACACCTGTGACAAATTTACCCTCCGTTAGTTTCCGTTAAATTTTACTATCAAATTACTAAGTTTAATGACACGTGGCAATTAATATGTGTACCGATTTTGGGTTTTACCCCTCTGTTTGTCACAAGTTTATCAATTTGTGATTTTTTGTGATATTAATATAATTTAACGGACACTAACAGAGAGTAAATTTGTCACAAATATACCAGTTTGGGGTTTTTAGTGGTCAAAAAATTAGTTCGAGGGTAAAATTGTCACAGGTGTACCAGTGTGGGGTTTTTGGTGGTCAAAGAAATAATTCGGGGTAAAATTGTCACAAGGGTACCAGTTTGGGGTTTTTGGTGGTTAAAAAAATAGTTCGGGGTAAATTTATCACAGGTGTACCAGTTTGGGGTTTTTTATGGTCAAAAAAATAGTTCGGGGTAAAATTGTCACAAGTGTACCAGTTTAGGCTTTTTCATGGTATTAACCCTTTTTTTATATCAAAATAATTACGATTTTCTTCGAATTAATACCATGAAAAATCTCAAACTGATATATTAGTGACAAATTTACGTCAAACTAATTTTTGGATCATCAACCTCTGTTAGCTTTCGTTAAATTTTGCCGTTAAAAAACTGAGTTGAATGACACATGACAGGTGACGTGGCAAATCCACGTGAAAATCTATGAGTTAATACCACGAAAAATCCCAAACTGATACACTTGTGATAAATTTACCTGGAACTAATTTTTGGATCATCAAAAACTCCAAATTGGAATACGCACAACACATTTACCCACCATCCGCTTCTGTAAAATTTTATTATTAAATTTAGCAAGAACTCTAGATCATCTTTCTCTCCATCGAGTCCTTCATCGTCGTCTTTGTCTAAGGTCGTGGAAATTGGAAACTAGCGAGAACTCTTCGGTAACACTTTTAGTAACTCTAGTGGTACTCTTGACAAAGTGGCTTGACCAAATACCACTATATGGCCTAATCACTGCCTAATGTGGCATCTTGAGTAAGAACATTAACAATGGATTAAGCCCGTGTGAGTTTTACTTGACCTTCTGTTAATACTTCTTTTTCAATGTGAGCGTAAGCAGTGTCTTTTCACAGGTGGTATGCAATATTTGTTGGAATCCCGAACCCCATTCAAAAGAGGGTATTGAGCATTTGAGGTGGCAACTGTTTTTGATAAACCTACATCAATGAACAAAGCAATCCGGCCGAGTTGTGATAAGCAATCGAGTTTATTTTCTAGATTTCTCTCCTCTATATGATCAATACCTGAATTTTTTTCTTGCTAATTCACTACAAAATTTTACCAAGAAGAAAAAGGCTTTTCTATTAAAGTAAAATTATTGCAACCATTAATCATAGGCAATATCATTATATGCAAAGATCTCTTAATATTAGCAAACACAATTTCATTAGCTGGCTAGTTTGTAGAGACAACCTACTGACAACAAAGATCAAAGCCCAATTGTTGACTTCAATTGATATCCAATGTAATTTCTGTAGGGCTAGTATAGAAAACTAAATAGACTTATTCTTCTAGTGTGAGTGGACAAGAAGCACATGTTGCAATATCTTGGCGCAACAAGAGATTAGTCACTCTGTAGAATGATGGAATGAGGAACTTCAATGGATGATTAGGGCAACAAAGGCGAAATATTTGGCAGTATGACTCCTCAAGGTATCTTTTCTAGCAACCATATATTGCATCTGGATAAAGTGCAACCGTAAACGGTTTCAAAACAAGTAAACTGACATTCATATTTTTTGCACTCAAATCTGTTTTGCTCCTTCTTCTCCACGGCACAACCATTCTTCCACCGTATCTTGTTTTTCTTCAGCATATGCTGTTCTTTTTCATCATTCTCTGCTTGTCTGTCCGTCTTTTTGTTTGTTGGTTTTCTCCTGTCGTTTTCTCTCTCTTTCTTACTAGGAAGAAACTGCCGTTGCATTTCATCAGATGATGGTGTGAACCAAAGGCTTTTCAAGCACTTAAGTGCTCGTTCTTTCTCGGAACGAGCTGCCGTCCCATTTCATCGAATGATGGTGTGAACCAAAGACTTTTCGAGCACTCATCAGATGATGGTGTGAACCAAAGACTTTTCAAGCACTTAAGTGCTCGTTCTTTCTCGGAAGGAGCTGCCGTCGCATTTCATCAGATGATGGTGTGAACCAAAGACTTTTCAAGGACTTAAGTGCTTGTTCTTTCTCTGAAGGAGCTGCCATTGCATTTCATCTCGTCTCATTTGAATTTGAATTTCATTTCTTTTGCCTCTAATTCCTCAGAAGCAAGTTGGTAGGACGGGGGACCAACGAGTCTTTGAAGCCACCAAAGGCTCTATCAGAAGGTAAAGAAGTGCGCCCCGTCTCCAACCCAACCGCGTAACTTTTCTGCTCTATTATTATTGTTCAATCAGTCAGTTCTTTCTCACCACTCACATCACACGAATTCCCAACTGCACCCATCTGCCATCATCATGTACCACATAGATCATATGGCATCGTGGGTTTTTTGGATGCAGCCTAGTGAACCCCATCCTGTTATCAAATGAAGAAGCAGTTGTTACATACTTTTAGTTGACGTAGAACGAATATCATCGTAACCATTGATTATATGAGTCCCAACATTATTCCACGTAACAGAAGAGCTCAATGCATCGAAAGCTCCAAATAATGTGTAGTTGATTGCTCAACGAGTGTCTAGAAACACCTGATAAAAAAAATCATTTTTAAAATAATGGCCATAAACGAAAATTTTGTACTTTTCTTTGTTACTGTGGTTGCTACTGAGATTTGCCCTCCGAAAGATACACTATGCATAAAATTAGGGGGGAAAAATAGAGCGGCTCTAGATCGAATTAAATTGCAGACCTTCAAGCTTCATTTTTCTTTTTACCTTTTTGCCAAGCAACAATGACTATATTCATGTTGAAGCTTCCTCATTTTATTTGGTCCGCGGGGTCAAATAAAATATGCTTATTGTTTCAATAAATTTAATTAACCTACAAGGTTTTAAGGGACGGTTCCAGAAGTGAGTTAGCACGAGGACGCGGTTCAAGGGGTGGTTCAAGAAACGGGAGCCAGTCAAGAACAAGATTTATTGCGCGAAGCAGAGGAAGACCTCTTCACCTTTGCCAATTGCGAAGCATGGAAAGAAGGGATCAAACATTTTATAGTTTGTATGTCCTTGTTGTTCTTCCGATGCTTCGCGCAAGGGCCCAACCCTACGACATAACACCAATACCCTGTCCTACCAGAGAGAAGCTCTAAGCACCACCAAACATGAAAGTCGATAGACTTTTGCATTGGTCGTCTAGGTTCTATCAGTGCATCACCTGTGAACTCGCTATCGAAATTCCGACAACTTGTTCACTTCCTTCTATTATAATGTAGATCTGCCAGGGTGATCAGAGGGATTGCGGCGTGCGGTGGAAGCAAGCTCTGAAAAGATATGTGCCAATATGAGATATGAGGAATTTTGCGAATTGTTGTTAAATTATGTTTTGTCGGGTGGATTTGCGATGGTTAAATTCATAATGAACATGTTTCGTGGTTTAATATTTAGTGGAAGCCAACCTGCAATTGCATAGTGACCCAAGTTTCAGTTTGTAAGCATGAACAATTTGAAGCCTCGGGTAAGACTGCCCGACTATTGCATTGCAAGATTCAACCGTCAAATTTCAACAGTAAAAAAAATGTCGGAGAGAATCATATGCGCTCTAGGCAATTGATCCTACATGTTAGCTAATGAGGCTGTTTGTGGGGATGAAAGAAGCCCATTAGAAGTTAGAACTGTCTACGTTAGCGTTGGCTTCGGTAGTGCCACATCGGACTGCTAGCGTCCATGTCAACGATTTCCAGCTTCGGGTAGCCAGATGGACTCGATTAGCAAAAATATGAAAAAGGTTTATGACTAAATCAACACAAATTGCAAATTGAAAGGTTTAGGACTGAATTGGCACAAATTCAATAGGTTTTGAACTTTTTTTGTTCTTTTCCTCGTAAAAAAGCATTCCACTTTTAAAGTTATAGCCTTGAAATTGATTCTATGTGATGCTATAGTCCTTATGTCATTCTTGTCAGCTATTTGACCTCATCCGGTTTATAATTAGGACATGGAAACAAAGGAAAAATCGAATTAAGATCGATGATCACACAAAACGCCAGATTATAGGCTCAAGGATCCTTCCTCGGAGCTTGCTTGTGCTATACTTTTCTAACTCAATTAAAGTTGAATTTGGCAATTAGATGATGGGCTTTTCAGGATCTTCCTTTGCTATACTATAACGAAAGCGATTTAATTGTGTTCATCGAGACATTTCGGTGCAAGATTTGAACGAATTAGCCGAGGTAAGTCGAACGAAATCGAAATTTGCGCTTGGGCTCGTTGGGTTCGAATTCAGATTTCAAATTACAAATCAGAGTATTTCAGGCCCAAGTCCAGAAAACCTTCTCAATCTCGCGGGCCTAATTCACAAAAGTTCTCGGTCGGTAATACAAAATCTACCAACGATTTACACGATCTTTGAGGTTATAGCGGCAAACTCATGCAGCAATGGCAATCGCCACTAAAGCCAAATACGCATGAGATGTTTCAAATGTCCTAGTGTAGAAGCATGACCAGCAAAATCCAGAAAAAACGAATAGATGTTACTTCATTTACTCGATGACATTACAAGTAGAGCGAATGTCGAAGATCAGCGTTGAATGAAGAGTTTCAACCCTAATATATCTGAAAGCTTTTTAACAGTTGAGACTGTTTAAATGTGAATGGAAAAAACTTTCTTAAACTGATTGCAGTGGCAGGTGAGGTAGGTCCGAGCTTAAGCCTTCCTCGGAAAAATTGTCCAAAAAGTCTTAAATCCATTTTATCGAGGCCTATTTAATTGTAAACCTTTCAATTGTGCCAATTTGATCATAAATCTTTTGACGATTTGCCAATGTAGTTCTTCCAACCAATTTTGGTCGGAAATCACTGATGTGGACGCCAGCCTCCTAAGTGGCGTGGTGAGCACTGACAGGGAAAATTTTGCAATTTTTTTCGATTTTTTTTCATTTCCTTTTCTTTTGTTTTCCTATCCTTTTCTATTTCTTTTCTTTCCCTTCATTTTTGCCCACCAGCCACAGGCAAGGACCACCCTCGCCTGGGTGACCGTCGCCCACACTTGATCTAGTGAAAAAATTGTAAAAAAATCAGAAAATTTTTAAAAAATTGCAAAAATTGTCCAGATTAGCACTGACAGTGCCACGTAAAACAACCAATAGTCACGTCAATGATTTTTGGTCAAAATTGGCCTGAAGGACTATATTGGCAAAATGTAGAAATGTTTGGGACTAAATTGATACAATTGAAAGGTTTATAACTAAATTTACAAATCGTCAAAAGGTTTAGAACTAAATTGGCTGCCGTATAATAGGTTTAAAACTTTTTGGACAATTCCTTTGTTTTTAGTTACAACATTGCTCGCACAAGTTAGCCATGAAACTCACATCGTCGCCAAAACCATTAAATCTCCACTATTTCTAGGGATGAACATATTTTAGTGCCAGGCGCAACTTTCTTCGCCAAAATATGTTGTGACGCGGGTCTAGCAACGAAGCTGACAAGGGGTCTTGTCGCTAAAAGCTCCAGTTACATGATACATATCAAGTTCTGGCGACGGATTTGCTTGGCCGACAGAGGCCCTTTTTCTAGTGAATCTAATGTTGGAGTATGTGTATAGATGTACCGCCGGATAGAAATCCATTAGTCTAGGCTTTATCTTTGGACAGATGAAATATCACGTTCTTATGTTCAAAGCGTGCATAAGATGTCCTAGGAGCTTGCTGTCCGTATGTATTTGTGCAGTGAATGGGGATTTTTTGATATCATTTGGATGATAAACTTGTATTTGTGGTTGGTGGGTTCTTCGTTCTGTTGAAGTAGCAACCGGCGCTTTTTGTTAGATCTCCTGCGAGTGTTGCTGTCAACTTTTTCTCGTATTGGACAATAGTGTGCATAGATGAAAGTTGCTCTCTTTGAGGTAAAGTAAGCGAGTACTTCGAGCTAAATCTTCGCTGCATCATGTTGACGTCTTCTCAGCTTGCCATCCATGCTTTGAGAGTGCAAAATATCACCCCTCGTTCAATCGGCGGTGAGTTGGTTGTTAAGATTCCTAAAAAAGATTAAAAAAGAAATCGAAAGCAAAATATAAAAATCGAAAATCACTACCAAAAAATAAGAATTTAGCCATGGAAAATTAGCGACGAAAAATTATTTATCGTTAATTTGCGACGGAATTTGCAACGAAAACTAAATTCGTCGCTAATTTGCAACGAAAAATTACTCGTCGTTAATTTGCAAAGAAAATTAAATTCGTCGCTAATTTGCGATGGAAAAAAAATTCGTCACAAATTAGCGACGGAATATGCAACGAAAACCGAATTCGTCGCTAATTTGCTACGAAAAAGAAATTACTCAAATTCCCGCGAAATCAAGAGTCGGGGAAAGGCCACACGCATCGTTCCGTAGAACCCAGAAAAGAAAAAACACCCCCCATTGCCTCAACACATAAAAAACAACACAATGTGCAGAACTATCACAAACGAAAACCCGAGCACGAGGGAACAACAAACGGCAATTCAAACCTGATGCCCTCGTGAGACCCGGAACGAAAACTCGAGCTCGCCACGAAGAACACGACGGCGCTTGGCGCCGAAAGGGGGAGGAACCGAGCAAGATTCTAGGGTTGGAGTCAAGCTACCAGTGCTGCGTACCTCGATGGATGATGGATCAGTGGGAGATTATGAGGGCGAGCCACAGCACTTTCTCTCTCTTCTGCGCCTCTGCTCTTCACCACAGATTTGGGTGATGGTGAGGTCGAGCGGCGGCCATGGTGAGGCCGCTTGGCCTCCCCCAGATCTGGGTGAGGTTGAGTGGCCTCGCCATGGTTGCTCGACCTCGCCGTCGCCACAGATCTGGGTGACGGCGAGGTCGGGCGGCCTCGCCATGGCTGCCGCTTGACCTCGCCCAAATCCGAGGGAGGCCGAGTGGCCTTGTTATGGCCGCCACTCGGCCTCCCCCAGATCTGGGCGAGGTCAAGTGGCCTCGCCAGTGCCGGCGAGGGCCAGCCTCGCCCATGGTTGACAAGGTCGAACTCGTCGGCCTCGGTTGTCGATACGGCGACCGGCGAAGAATATAGGGAAAAAAAAGAAAAAGAAAATTATAAAAATAAAATTCGAAAAAAAAATAATTAAAAAATTAGCGACGAATTTTGCCACGAATATAGTTCGCGACTAATTAGCGACAAATTTTACCACGATTAATTAGCGACGAATTTTGCCATAAATATATTTTGTCACTAAATTTTGCGACTCCGAATTGACGACTAAATTTTTTTCGTCGCAAAATTCGTTGATTGCCAAATTTTTCGTGGCAAAATTCGTCGCTAAAACCTACTTTTTTTGTAGTGAATATAAAGAACGGAAATCGCATTTAGGTAGTTGCATCTCAGGAATAGTTTTAATCCCGTTTAGTTTACGATTGCATTTGGGGAATTATCTCAGTACATGTTTCACTTTTAGGTTCCATTTATATGCTACGAAAGGTTCAATGCAACCACACATAAAAGCGACATCATTCCTACCGTACCGTGACTGTAAATCTATTTCCCAAGAGTTGCCCTAAAACTAGTCCATCATTCACATAGCTGAAATGGGACGGCTAAAAGTCTCAGATGTGTCATGTTTAAATATCAAAGACAAAGCCAGAACGTACATAACATTCACCTCACCAGGAGTCACCCGCTTTAATACCGATCGGCTTTTCATTCAAAGATGCTAATTTACTAGCAGATTGCTTGAGAAAACAGTAACCTGCAAATGCAATAAGAAACGAAGCTTTGAATTCTGAATATCTATCCCGTGTCCTCATCAAAGCCGGAAGGAATAACATACACTAGAAGTACAATGATGCATAAGAACATAGAAATAAACAAGAAATAAAGCCATATCTTGGCACATTAGGGGAGAACCACACAAGTTTGTGCCTGTCAACATTAGCACTCTTGTTTCTGACAATTCCCCAAGCAACAAAAGAGTTAAGGCAACCATTTGAAGAAGTTGTGCCTACTACTTTGTCTGCAGCGGAGGAACTAGGAAAAATCACACCACAAACTGCAGCTTGGAAGGGAACCAACTCTTCAGACCTAGCAGCGGGCCAGTTCCAATGAGAGTTACAAATTACAGCAGATACTTTGGCCTGCAGAGGAAGAGAAGAGTCATAAGTTATTCTCCCTCAGAAATGATCCGGTGAGATCCCAGCATGGTGCCACAAGTCATACCAGAGAGAAATATATCTCCATTGCCCACTATATATCTAATATGGCGTTTAAAAATATGAGGACTCTTCATAACTTCTTCCAAGCATAATAGGCAGCATCCTGCTTACAGTCAAGATGCTACCCATACAACCAGGCAAAACATAGAGACCCACATCACAACAAAATACTTCACAGACACTTCAAAATACAAGCAAGATTTCCCAAATCCAGTCTTCGAATGTCAAGCCTCCAAACTGCTTAGGAAGACAGACAGTGTCCCATCTAACTTTTGCTCCCTCTTTGGCATCAGAATTTCCCATCCAAAGGAAAGCTCTACAGTTTAGCTCAACCATTTCAATTACTTTCTTGGGCAGCAAAAAGAGTTAAGACCAATAGTCAACCAGACTATAAATAACAGATTTAATAAGCTGAAGGTCATCGGCATATGAGTGGCTTTTAACTGTCCAAGCTTTAAATATTTTTGTGATTTGATGATTTTATGAGATTGTATGAAAGTCTTTCAGACCATCCAAAATAACTAGAAGAATGAACCAAACAAGGACATAGGGTTGGGGTTGGCTGATTGGTCATGCTGTTTGATTAGATTGCTGCATATTAGACAAATGCATTTTTTAAAGCTTAAGCAATTAGGAAACGTGCCAAACAATGTATATATAACGTATAACTTAACACTCCCCTTGCTATTTATTCATCATATAAATCATGTCCAGACTTTAGATTCATCTAGCGGATCGAACATCAGGGCAAAAACTAGACGCTTATTGAACAGGGAAAGAGAACATGTACATACCTCTGTCCCCGTGAGTCATTCGAGAACCAACTAATCATGGGAAAAGCTTCCACGAAAGTTCGAGATGTTAACAAGAAAGCTAGCCCGCAGTGGCATGTTCCCTGCTTCTTCGTCTCTACAATGAGGAGCAATCTGACTTCCAGGGTCCCCCTTCAGCATCTTCTCCTCCTAAGACTTAATACCGGTGAGGCGGTGATGGCGAAGGAAAGGGTACCGACCAAACTTCAACAATGGGAATTCCAGTGTAATTTGCAACGCAAGCAAGATGGAGAGAATCTTGGTTAATGAGACTCGAGCGTAGCGATGACAAAAGAATTGGTGGATGAGGGAGCGCAGAAAAACTGGTGGAATGCAAAAAAAAAAAAAAAAAATTGGCCCGTCGACAACATCCCCGGGATTTTTTCACGACAATTTACGCCGGACCGCTGAGATCACGGGGGGAAGAAAGCATTTCAATTGGGGGGGGGGGGGGGGGGGAGAACTGGTACCAAATCTGAGGAGAGAATTTGACAGCGAGTAGAAATCAATACCTGGTTTTTACCCAAAATATATATTTATATCGAGGGGCCATAGAAATCTTCGCGAGATCGAGAGGAAGAGAGCCGAAGAAGAAGCGGAGAGAGGCGGTGATTGTGATGGTGATGGTTACGCCCAAAAGCAGTTGCTTCTTCAAGCTTACTACTAAATCTTCTAAAAAAAATTAAAATACGGAACCCCCTTTTCAAAAAACGCCAAAGCTCAGATAATATTAAAACCCCCCTATCTCTTCCCCGCATACATAGCATTCGAGTCCGAATCCTCTTTTCAAGTAAATGACCAGTTCATGTAATCGAGCAATGAAACACACGGGATTTCTCGGATGAGGGGCCAATAGCAGCCAGTGGGTTTCCTGCATCGCTCCTCCAGAATCCCACATCTACTGATCAATAATTGTTCTAGTGAGAGAGGGAGGCCATCCTGGGGCAACTTTCTCAGCTTCGGGCATTTTTCGATCCGTAATCTCTTGAGAGAGGGAGGGAGACTGCTGGATAGTCTTTTCACGTTCTGCATACCTAGGATTTCGAAATGGAGCAGAGAGGAAGGGAGCGGAAGCCGAAGATCCTCCTCCTCTCCCACTCCTCCAATGCTGCCGTCGATCTCCAGCTTTTCAAGGGAGGTGAGGGACGTAAGCCACTCCCTCACCGGCTGCTTCATATTCCAGCATTTCTCTGCTTTAAGACTCTGTAGCTGGGGCGGCAACCCTCCATTGGGGAAGCCCGTAATACTCTCGCACTCTGAAATTGCTAGTTCACGGAGATATGGAAGCCGATGCAACTGATTAGGTAACGATTTTATCTTCGGACACTTATTAAGAGAAAATCCCGAGATACCTGGAGGAAGAGGAGGGAAGCACTCCAGGTCTAGTGCAAGACAGTCGTACAATACTAAGAAAGTGAGATGGGACAGTGTATGCATGCACGGAGGTAAACTTCTCAAATTATGGCAACCCCAAATGCCCATCCTTTGAAGCGACCGAAGACAATCTACGTTTATATCCGTGAGCGACTCCACTCCATTGCAGGACATAATTTCAAGCGTCTTGATGGTCGCAGTTAAAAATCTACCCTCGCTGAACATAGAGGCTGGCAGAGAATCGCATTCGCCGATTGTTAATTTTTGCAGACAAGATATCATGTCAATGCGGTTATTGCTACTGCTGCTGTTGCCACTGCTTGGTTCATCCGGATGAATACTTAATCCTCTGGGTAAAGATTGCAACATTTTGCAGCCTTTGCAATTTAATGATATCACTGATGTTGGTATACCTGTTTCAGGGAAGGACACAAGTTTTGGACAGTTATCAACTGTCAAGTTTGTAAGAGAGGAGAGGGTATGCATTTTGCTTGGGAGCTTCTCTAAATTGGCGCAATTTGTCAATTTGATAATCTCGAGGGTGCTGGGTAGCTCTATATCTCCTTCTCTAGTCGCAAAGTATATGAATTCAGGACAACTTTTGACGACTAAACTCTTTAGGCAAGCGAGATTCCCAATTACATCTCTATCTTGCCACAAGTACATTAGCTTTTCACAACTCCCCATCTCCAACTTCTCCAGTTTGATCAAGGAGCTTGTAAACCCATGACTTAAGCTAGTTAGGTTAGCAACATTTTCTATAACAAGAGCGGTTAGAGACGTCAGATTCACCAAACTCTTCAGCAGCCCCTCATTACAACCTCCAAACTTTAATTTCTTCAGAGATGGAAGGCTCGTGATAGAGGGCGAGGCATCCATTCGAGGGCAAGAGCTGATTTCAAGCTCTATGAGGGAGCTTGGTTGACTAGGCAATCTTCCGATCAACATAGGGCAATCCCGAATGACGAGATGCTCAAGACGAGGGAACAAGACTCCTACTTCTTCAGTGCCGACCCAGTGAGACCAGTCCTCCCACAATGTCATGTCCTTGAATTCTAGAGTAATCAAGGACATAAAAGGACTTCTAGTTCCATAAAATTCAGATCCTACCTTGCATATTGCATTTAAACCTTCGATGTATAGTTCTTTCAGCGAAGATAGTTGCCCAAGTGATGGTAATGCTTTGGCCCTACGACACCCATGTAAACGTAACTGCACTATGTTAACATATAAGGGGCTTCCTAACCATGATGGGAATTCTAGGCCACCGTAGAAAAATATTTTGAGAATTTCAAGGTTTTGGTTAGGGCGAAGAAAGTCGAGGACCTTTGCTTCAAGCTCTTCATCCCGGAAATTCTCAAAATCTAGACACCATTGCATGGTTAACTGGCATATTCCCTTCTTCGTGTATAAATTGGCGTCCGTGGCATCTCTGGCTTCTCGAACCATATGCAAATCAAAGATGCATAATTCCCCTCCAATGTTCTCCAGATTTTTTAACTCCTTCAACCTTGAGCCATTTTCCGTTCCCACTACAAACTTCGACAACATCTCAAGACCTACCAAATTACCTATATTTAGTGGCATCCCTATTAGGCTCCGAGTGTCGGTAATGTCGAGATATCTTAGATTGATCAATTTCCCTATATCTTCAGGTAATTTGATAAGCTCGTCACAGCCCCGCAACATCAAAACCTCCAGGTTGTACAATGCAACAATTGACTTTGGAAGCATTTCAATATTAGTATATGACAGATTAAGATGTCTTAGGTGCCTCAGTTTGCTAATGCAATCCGGTACCTCTCCGATGCAGTAGTGACTTAATGAAATCACTCTCAAGTACTTCAATGCTTGCAACAAGTCACATATCACTTTCTGGGACAAATAGGAATAAGGGCTAGATTGCTTGCTTAACGATATAAAACTCCTAAGTCCCTTCATTCCATGATATATCTTAAATTTTTTCGACACAATGTGACCACTGGAAATGAATGAGGCGTGACGAGCTAAATATGCATTATTTTGATCATGCTCAAACTCAATCTCCCCTGAGCTAAAATGGGTTGCACCTGCCACTAGTTTTGCTAGGTCATTCACAAGATCATGCATCAAGAATCTTAATTCACTGCTACTCGACTTTTGAAATAACGATCTAGACACTAGCTCGTTGAAATAATTCAAACCTGCATTCCAACGGTCCTTTCCTTCTTTTCCCTCAACCAAGCCCTCTGCAATCCACCAGCGAATCAACTCATCTCTTTGGATTTCATAGTCTTGGGGAAATATAGCACAATAAGCGAAACATCTTCTCAAATAGGAAGGGAGATAGAGGTAGCTAAGTTTCAAAGCCGGAAGGATGTTAATTCTTTCTTCCGGTAGATCCCAAATCTTGCTGTTCATTACAGCTTCCCATTCACGGCGATTGACTTTAGTGCGTAGCAGCCCGGCCAATGCCTTCACGGCTAATGGCAAACCTTTGCATTTTTCTACTATTTTCCGGCCTAATACTTCAAGATCGGTACGACCATCGAAATTTAGGACTCCAAGAGCATGAAATGCAAACAAAGTCATACAAGCATCTGGTGATAGCACTTTGAGAGTTATCGGTCGAGCATGGGCCATTAAAGCAATGTCGAGGTGACGTGTCGTGATAATGATCTTGCTTCCCTTCTCTCCAGATTGAAAAGGCTTCAAGAGGGTTGTCCAGTTGTCATAATTCTCATTCCAAATATCGTCTAATACGACAAGAAACTTTTTGCCCGAAAGGTTTTTCTTGAGCTCATCTTGAAGCCAATTCAGGGTTTTACCTTCACAAGACAAACGGCGGTTGGTCATCTCCAGGATACTCTTTGTAATAGAAAGCACGTCGAAATTATCGGAAACACAGGCCCATGCTTTCTCATCATAGGTGAGACTAGCATCATGGTAGACTTGTTGAGCTAGAGCTGTCTTTCCAACACCCCCCATCCCTACGATGGCAATCACTTCTGGATCCACGCATGTTCTATTGTCCTCTATTCGAGTCAGCCATTCGAGGATCTGCCTTTTTTCATCCTCCCTACTAACGAAACAAGGCTCGGTCCCATCCGTAGTGGGTGGCCGCCTATCCAATTGGCTGTATGCTGATCGTTGCCCATTATTCTCTCTCAGACTCAGATCATCTTTAAGAGTTATGATCTCCTGTAATCTTCGATCCATCTCTTCGATCTTGGATCTCATTTTGCAGTCGAACATAAATGCACATGGGCTAAATCTGAAGCAATAACTCGGAAGAAGAGATTGCGCCTTGCTACAACCGGGTTCCGCCTTGGACTCATTCTTCGCGGATTTTATGGCGAACTCATCAAGCAAGTCGTCAATGTCGTAGGCCAAGTTCCTAAGATCTTCGAGCCATGACTTCACCTCTAGATCGCCGTTCAGTTGCCTGTCCTCTGCATCATCCAACACGTGGTCAATCCTGATCAGCCTCTTCCCCCATTTCTTCAGCAGCTTATCGATACCCTCGTGCCGCGCAAAGTTGAGAAGCTCGCGAGAGGCCAACCTATCAAACAGCACTTGAAGAAAGGCGCCAAGAAAGAGCTCTGCGATGGGCATGGCTTGGTTCGGGAGCAGCAAAGGATTAAACGAGAGCGCGCAGATAGTTCGAAACAAAGTGTACTGAGCGGAGAGGGAACACAAGTTCTAATTTCCAGGACAACAGCATCAAATGATGGTGTGAACCAAAGACTTTTCAAGCACTGGAGTGCTTTCTTTCTCGGAAGAAGCTGTCGTTGCATTTCATCTCGTCTCATTTGAATTTGAATTTCATTTATTTTTCCTTAATTTCTCGGAAGGAAGTAGGTTGGACGGCGGACCAACAAGTCTTGGCATCATTGAAGCCACCAAAGGCTCAGAAAGTAAAGAAGTAGGCCCCGTCGTCTCCAACCCAACCCCGAAACTCCTGCTCTATTATTGTTCAATCAGTTCTCTCTCACCACTCACATCACACAAATTCTCAAAATGCACCCATCCACCTCCATCATGAATCACATGGATCATATGGCATCATGGTTTCATTGATGCAGCCTTATGAACCCCATCCTGTTATCAAATAAAGGAGCAGTTATCACATAATTTTAGTTTATGTAAACCAAATACCACCTTAATCATGGACCATATAGGTCTCAACATTATTCAACGTAACATGAGAGCTCAATGCATTGAAAGCTCCAAAAATTATGTAGTAGATTGCTCAACAAGTGTCCATAAACACTCGATAAAACACTCACTAGAAAGAAAAAAAAAACTGTTACTTTTCTTCGTTACTATGGTTGCTACCTAAATTTGCTCTCTAAAAGATTCATTATGTGTAAAATTCAGGGAAAAATTGAGTGACTCTAGATCGAATTAAATTGCAGACCTTCAAGCTTCATTTTCTTTTTACCTTTTTCCCAATAAAAAATGATTATATTCATAATGAAGCTTCCTCCTTTTATAGGTAGAATTTGATATAGAGTTGTTCATACCCTATTATTATACTCGCACGCTACAATATTTATACTTGCACGATGACTAAATTTTGGATTATATAGGTAAGTATATTTTACCAACGGTTAACACCATTTTTGTTAACGGATTAATAGGTTACCTTTTTTTTTAGAATAGTTATTGCTATGGCTAATTCCAAAAAAAAAGAATAAATTTTATCTTGAGTGACAATTCTTGCTCGAACTTTTTTTGTCTCAATAAAAAATACTAAGTTTTACTCTAGTCCCAAATCTAGCTCGAGCGATGTGAAATTTTTAAATTATTCGGGCCAGATTTGAAATTTAAGTAAAAGTTTGTGATTTTTTATGAGACAAAATAAAAGTTCGGGCCATAATAGATGCTCAAGGTAAATTCTGTAACTCTTCCATTTTTTGTTTTAGAATTAGGCCGTTGTTGCTGCTATTCGCAAAATAATTTGTACAGAATTTGGGACTCGATATATAAATCATACTTTGGTTGTGCACCCAAGTCTCCATTGCAGCGGGTCCTCCATCTCCCATCGAGAGCGGATCTCTCCGTGTACCTCCTTAATATTGGCGTTCCCATGCGGGAAGCCTCAACGACGGATAGGACCACGAGGGCGAGTTGGGTCCCCTCGGCCATCACTGCGCGTTGCACGGAGTCGTACCGCCCTCTGCATCGGAGCGAGGTTGACACGACACGAAGCTTTAATAATGGCTACGGGACCGGCCAAGGGCCAGAAAAGCAACTTGAGTCCGCCAGCCGTGGTTAACTATGGACATCACTTTTTCTTTTCTTTTTTTTGGGTTTCAGTGCCAGGCCTGTCCTGATGTAACTGCATGGAAGCAAATCCCGCCATCCGTTCTTTGAGTGTGTTCATCTCAGGCCAAGCGGTCAAAAAGTTCAAATGGATGCAACGGAGGTACGAGTAGCTCGATATCATCGATTAGAAGCGACTGAAGAAGCCTGAGGAATCGCCGGTGAGCCCAAAAAAGAAGAAGAAAACAACTGCCGGTCGAGGATTTGAGGACCAGCGACGGACGGGAATTAGGGGACGTGTGACGGCGACGTGCAGCGGCAGTGGACGATGCCGAGGGAGCTTTCCTCCTCTGCGTTTTAGAGTGAGAGAGAGGGGTGGACGCCATTGAAACTCTGGTCAAGCTTTAATCCCTAGGCTAGTAGTTCGAAAGCTCGATGGTGAGAAATAATATGTTTAAGGACATAATGAAAGCCCTTCTATTGTCATCAAGAAACCCTTCGTGAGTGGGTTGATGGATATTTGAATCGTCAAAAAAAAAATCTTAATAGTCGATTAAGAACGTCTCCAAGTTTGTTTTGGTACGACGATTTCATGTTAAAATTACGATAAAATATACGTCGTCATGATCAAGGTATGACGTACAAAAATATGTTTCTTCTTTGTTTTTTTAGGGAGTTTCATTAGTTATAGTAGTCAGAGCGAGAACAATTCCCGATCGTCAAAGTAATATGCCAACCCTAAACTCTCTAAATGTTTTTTAATCTTCACTAATCCCATCAATCAGTGACCTTAGCCCACCCCTATATACCAATAAATCACGTACCAATTTCTTTACCTTTTAATGAAGTTTGGTGGTCTTTACTCGCTCATCTCCAACACATTTATTAACCACCCATCCATTTACCTCGGTACAAAATGAAGGCGCCCAAGTAGAGCAAATCCTTTTATTTTGTGAGCAGCTGCTGACTAGAGCTCAGACGGAGCAACATATTTTTCCCAACTGCTTAGCACTTGCGTCATTCTCAAAGTCTTAGGCATAGCTCTTAATGCCTGCAAGTGGTTCCCAGGAAAGTTCTTCAACTGCAAGGACTGTAGCTCTAAAGGCCAAAAAGCAGATCATGCGGCATCGTCTTTAAACAAAAAGGATGGAAAACTACGAGCATAATAATTACAGAAAAATGACGATCAGACACTGCTGATTGAGGACAGGGGACACCGAAGGGAAGAAAATTAGTTAAAAGAACTACAAAGGAGATTGAATTGGCAAACTGGAGAAAGGAATTGAACAAAAGAACAGTCGGCATGGCGGGAACTACTGCATGAGCTATCACAAATTAAAAACCTATTACTGCCCTTTCAGCAACCAGATGACGGGGCATTCGCCTCAAAGTTCTGTCAATGTCCCTTCTCTCCTTATAATACTCTCGTGCCATTGCTCAATCACTTCTTTTTGTATCTAAAACTACATTAAAGGGAAAACAGTTGCGCTTGTACCAGGGGAAAAGAAACGAATAAGCCCTCTAAGTTCATGCAATGGACCATACAAAATATCCTTTCTCCATAGTATACTGAAAATATTAAAAGGATATCCCCTCCCTCGGATCAAGAATCATGCTCCCAGCAGTTTTTCCACTCTCCTCGAAGTAATGCTGCACCAATATCGCGAGTTGGCACAGAACCACTTCCAAAGCGTCAGTAGAGATAAGAAAAGGTTGAATGTATTAGTCACCTAGCTCGGAGTAAACAATTTAACCAATATGAAGAGCTGCACCATATAGCAATTACTTCATTCGCAAATTTAATATGGAAAATAACTCACCTTCGGTTTTGGTTAAACTATAGAAACGACTCTTGCATGCACCCTATTAGAGGCTCAACCAGAAATTGCAATAAACTTTTTAATTCCATATGTGTAAGTCAAAAGTGAGATTTTCCAATTCCTAAACGATCCTTGCATTACATCTCTAATAGGGGAAAAGTACAAAAAAAGTTCACTCATAAGCTTCTTAATTGAGCCAATTCATTCATAAATATCTTTACATTTTACCAATTAAGTTCATCTTGCCAATTTAGGCTGGAAATTTCTAACATGGATGTCGGTCGTCTCACATGGCAAGACCAACGCTCACGTGCACAGTTTTTTTCATTTTTTTTCTTTTCTTTTTCCTTTTCTTCTCTTTTCCTTTTTTTTCCTTTCATTGTGGTGAGCGAGCTTGCCGACCACTAGGTGAGGTCATCAAGGCCGCGAGTGAAGGCAGCCTTGCCCATGTTTGGCAAGGCTTCGCCCAGACCATCATGACCGCGGGTGAGGCCGCCTTGCCCAGGTCTGGAAGCAGGAACTATGCTCCTCCGTGACTTCCTTCCCTCCGACCCCATCGCCTTTAGCTTCATCGACATTTGAGCCCTACTTTCCCGTGCTCCGTCAGGGCTTCGTTGTCTCTTCTGGTAGAGGCGCTTCTGCATCGCTTTGCTTCTACACAAAATTCTTAGATTCGCGTTTGTTATTCATATGCTCTGTGTTCATTTTTGAGTGAAGGGACCGTACAAAGGACTGCAGCCAAAGAGAGATCTCATCGCCAACTATGTCTCGAACAATGATGAAATCATTCGGAGCTTGCCTATATACATCCACGGTGTGTCTCTGTTGGCTGTCCTTTTCAATCTCTCGCAGCCAGCGAGGCCATGGTGAGGCTGGCCTCGCTCAGATCTATGCAAGGTGGCCTCGCCCACGGCTACGATGGCTTTGCCCACATCTGGGCGAGGGTCGCGGAGCTCGCCGGCCCAGTGAAAGGAAAAAAAAATCAAAAAAATTATTTAAAAAATATTTATGTCAGTACCGGTCGTGTCACGTAAAACCGCTGACGTTCACGTCAGCAATTTCCTACCTAAATTGATCATATGGACTCAATTTGGCAAAATGTAAAAAATTTTAGGACTAAATTGACATAATTGAAATGTTTATGACTGAATTGACACAAATATAATTTGTTTAAGGTTTTTTTGGTAGTTTTCCCTTAAAAAAAGCATCCCACTATTGAATTTATAGCAATGAATTTGATTCTATGTGCTGCTATAGTCCTTATGTCATTCCTCAGCTATTTCACCTCATTCAATTTATAATTAGTACCGTAAAACAAAGGGAAAATCGAATTAAGAGCGATGATCACACAAAATGCCAGATTATGGGCTTGAGGCTCCTTCCCCGGGATTTTGCTTCCGCTATACTTGTCTAGCTCAAATAAAGTTAAATTTTGGCTATTCGATGCTGGGCTTTGGCGGTGGAGGAAAGAATTGAGACTTAAGACACTAGGGGTGGTGATTGGCCAAGTAAAGTAGATATAGGGCCCGTTTGGTAACGTGTCAAATAGTGAAAATTTTTATTCTTTTGTTCCCGGAAATAGTTTGGGAACAAAAATGCGTTTGGTAAATTTTTTTCTCCCGGGCACATTTTTACAAAAATTTGTACCCAGAAACAGTTTTGGAAGAGAAACAAGAAACAAAAAAAAGTTGCTTCTTGTTTCTCGGCACAATTTTGAGAATCAGTTTTTTTTCTTCTTTTTCTTCTTTTCTTTTTGTGTTGCTCTTCTTGGGTTGTGATCGGTTGCCAGCGGCCGGCGGCCGGCGACCGACCACAGCCCAGGGCCGGCGAGGGCGTCACAGCCCTTGCCGGCTACCAGCGGAGGCGAGGGTCCCCCTTGCCGGCGAGGGCTAGGGCGAGGGTTGGACCCTCGCCGCCTGGGCGAGGCGGCTTGCTGTCGGTCATGGCGAGGCTCGGCCAACCTTGTAGTGGGTCTCGACGGCGAGGCCGGCGGCGAGGCAAGCGACCAGGGCAGCGGCAAGCGCAGCGGCAAGGGCCACGACTCCATGGCCCGTGGCCAGTCGTCGGCGACCGGCCACGGCCAAGGTAGAGGAGGGGTAGAAAGAAAAAAAAAAGAAATATTAAACAATTCAAAATATTATTAAAATATTATTAATAAAAAGAAATTTTGTATAGTTATCAAACGCATTTATGTTCTTTTCAATTCCAGGAATAGAAATTTTGGACAGTTACCAAACGCCTTCAAATGCTCATAAATTATTTCCGGACACAGAATAAAAAAGAATCATTTCTGAGTAGAAATGGTTTCCGGGTACAGAATGGTTATCATGCGCACCCATAATATACAAAAAATCATCCATCTCTATGTATGTATATATACACTTTTTTATGGGTCACCATTTTAATATATACTCGATTTTTCATAAGTCCAATATTCCCGTCTTGATTGAGGCCACCGGCAAGTCTTTTCTTTTAATATCTAGTTTTGGCCAATGATGACTTAAAGCAGTCTGCTAAGAAAGTCTTCAGCTTCCAAAGAAATTGACTGGTGCTTAGTTAATAACTAAGGTTAGGTTACGGAGTTCCGTAGTCCATATCCATCTCTTCTTTCTTCCTCGCGATTTCGGTCTTTGTTTATAGTTCTAAAACGTTGGATTGCTAGCGCTAAATCTCAGCCGTCGATAATCAAATATTCCAGCAAAAAGTTGCTGGTTTTCCTTTCTCCCTTGATTGCTCCGCGACACCCCCCTCTTCCATCTTTATTTTTTGCACTCAAATCTGTTTTGCTCCTTTTTCTCCACGGCACAACCATTCTTCCTCCGTCTCTTGTTTTTCTTCAGCATATGCTGTTCTTTTTCATCATTCTCTGTCTGTCCGTCCGTCTTTTTGTTTGTTGGTTTTCTCCCGTCGTTTTCTCGCTCTTTCTTACTAGGAAGAAACTGCCGTTGCATTTCATCAGATGAAGGTGTGAACCGAAGACTTTTCAAGCACTTAAGTGCTCGTTCTTTCTCGGAAGGAGCTGCCGTCGCATTTCATCAGATGATGGTGTGAACCAAAGACTTTTCGATCACTCATCAGATGAAGGTGTGAACCAAAGACTTTTCGAGCACTTAAGTAGCTCGTTCTTTCTCGGAAGGAGCTGCCGTCGCATTTCATCAGATGATGGTGGGAACCAAAGACTCTTCAAGCACTTAAGTGCTCGTTCTTTCTCGGAAGGAGCTGACGTTTCATTTCTTTTGCCTCTAATTCCTTGGAAGCAAGTTGGTTGGACGGGGGACCAACAAGTCTTGGCGTCATTGAAGCCACCAAGGGCTCTATCAGAAGGTAAAGAAGTGAGCCCCGTCTCCAACCCAACCCCGAAACTTTTCTGCTCTATTATTATTGTTCAATCGGTCAGTCCTTTCTCACCACTCACATCACACGAATTCCCAACTGTACGCATCTGCCATCATCATGTATCACATAGATCATATGGCATGATGGTTTTTTGGATGCAGCCTCATGAACCCCATCCTGTTATCAAATAAAGAAGCAGTTGTTAGGTACTTTTAGTTTACGTAGAACGATAACCATTGATTATACGAGTCCCAACATTATTTCACGTAACAGAAGAGCTCAATGCATCGAAAGCTCCAAAAAATATGTAGTTGATTGCTCAACGAGTTTCTAGAAACACTTGATAAAAAAAATCATTTTTAAAATAATGGCCATAAACGAAAATTTTGTACATTTCTTTGTTACTGTTGTTGCTACCGAGATTTGCCCTCTGAAAGATACATTATGCATAAGATTAGGGCGGAAAAATAGAGCGGCCCTAGATCGAATTAAATCGCAGACCTTCAAGCTTCATTTTTCTTTTTACCTTTTTGCCAAGCAACAATGACTATATTCATGTTGAAGCTTCCTCGTTTTATTTGGTCCGCGGGGTCAAATGAAATATGCTTATTGTTTCAATAAATTTAATTAACCTACAAGGTTTTAAGGTACGGTTCCAGAAGTGAGTTAGCACGAGGACGCGGTTCAAGTGGTGGTTCAAGAAACGGAAGCCGGTCAAGAACAAGAATTATAGCGCGAAGCAGAGGAAGACCTCTTCACCTTTCCCAATTGCAAAGCATGGAAAGAAGGGATCAAACATTTTATAGTTTGTATGTTATTGTTATTCTTCCGATGCTTCGCGCATGGGCCCAACCCTGCGACATAACACCAATACCCTATCCTACCGGAGAGAAGCTCTAAGCACCACCAAACGTGAAAGTCGAAAGACTTTTGCATCGGTCGTCTAGGTTCTATATATCCGTGCATCACCTGGGAACTCGCGATCGAAATTCCGACAACTTGTTCACTTCCTTCTATTATAATGTAGATCTGCTAGGGTGATAAGAGGGATTGCGGTGTGCGGTGGAAGCAAGCTCTAAAAAGATATGCGCCAATATAGATGTGAGAAATTTTGCGAATTGTTGTTAAATTATTTTTTGTCGGGTGGATTTGTGATGGTTAAATTCATATTGAACATGTTTCGTGGTTTAATATTTAGTGGAAGCCAACCTGCAATTGCATAGTGACCCAAGTTTCAGTTTGTAAGCATGAACAATTTGAAGCCTCGGGTAAGACTGCCCGACTATTGCATTGCAAGATTCAACCTTCAAATTTCAACAGTAAAGAAAATGTCGGAGAGAAGCAGATGCGCTCTAGGCAATTGATCCTACATGTTAGCTAATGAGGCTGTTGGTGGGGACGAAAGAAGCCCATTAGAAGTTAGAACTGTGTCTACATTAGCGTTGGTTTCGGTAGTGTCACATCGGACTGCTAGCATCCATATCAACGATTTCCTGCTTAGGTTGGCCAGATGAACTCAATTGGCAAAAATGTGAAAAAGGATTATGATTAAATTAGTACAATTTGCAAATTGAAAGGTTTAGGATTGAATTGGCACAAATTCAATAGGTTTTGAACTTTTTTTGTTCTTTTCCTCGTAAAAAAGCATTCCACTATTAAAGTTATAGCATTGAAATTGATTCTATGTGATGCTATAGTCCTCATGTCATTCCTGTCAGCTATTTGACCTCATCCGGTTTATAATTAGGACATGGAAACAAAGGAAAAATCGAATTAAGATCAATGATCACACAAAACGCCAGATTATAGGCTCGAGGATCCTTCCTCGGAGCTTGCTTGTGCTATACTTTTCTAACTCAATTAAATTTGAATTTGGCAATTAGATGCTGGGCTTTTCAGGATCTTCCTTTGCTATTCTATAATGAAATCGATTTAATTATGTTCATCGAGAAATTTCGGTGCAAGATTTGAACGAATTAGCCGAGGCAAGTCGAACGAAATCCAAATTTGCGCTTGGGCCCGTTGGCTTCGAATTCTGATTTCAAATTACAAATTAGAGTGTTTCAAGCCCAAGTCCAGAAAACCTTCTCAATCTCGCGGGCCTAATTCACAAGAGTTCTCGGTCGGTAAAACAAAATCTACCAACGATTTGCACGATCTTTGAGGTTATAGCGGCAAACTCATGCAGCAATGGCAATCGCCACTAAAGCCAAATACGCATGAGATGTTTCAAATGTCCTAGTGTAGAAGCATGACCAGCAAAATCCAGAAAAAACGAAAAGATATTACTTCATTTACTCGATAACAATACAAGAAGAGCGAATGTCGAAGATCAGCATTGAATGAAGAGTTTCAACCCTAATATATCTGAAAGCTTTTTAACAGTTGAGACCGTTAAAATGTGAATGGCAAAAACTTTCTTAAACCGATTCCAGTGGCCGGTGAGGTAGGTCCGAGCTTAAGCCTTCCTCGGAAAAATTGTCCAAAAAGTTTTAAATCTATTTTATCGAGGCCTATTCAGTCGTACACCTTTCAATTGTGCCAATTTGATCATAAATCTTTTGACGATTTGCTAATGTAGTTCTTCCAATCAATTTTGGTCGGAAATCACTGATGTGGACGTTAGCCTCCTAAGTGGTGTGGTGAGCATTGACAAGGAAAATTTTGCAATTTTTTTCGATTTTTTTTTCATTTCCTTTTCTTTTGTTTTCCTTTCCTTTTCTATTTCTTTTCTTTCCTTTCATTTTTTCCTGCCGGCCATAGGCGAGGACCACCCTCGCCTAGGTGACCGTCACCCACACTAGATCTAGTGAAAAAATTATAAAAAAATCAGAAATTTTTTTAAAAATTGCAAAAATTGTCCAGATTAGCGCTGGCAATGCCACGTAAAACAGCTAACGTTCACGTCAATGATTTCTGGTCAAAATTGGCCTGAAGGACTATATTGGAAAAATGTATAAAGGTTTGGAACTAAATTGGCACAATTGAAAAGTTTATAACTAAATTTGCAAATCGTCAAAATGTTTAGAACTGAATTGACTACCGTATAATAAGTTTAAAACTTTTTGGACAATTCCTTTGTTTTTAGTTACATCATTGCTCGAACAAGTTAGCCACGAAACTCACATCGTCGCCAAAACCATTAAATCTCCACTATTTCTAGGGATGAACACATTTTAGTGCCAGGCGCAACTTTCTTTGCCAAAATATGTTGCAACGCGGGTCTAGCAACGAAGCTTCGTGACGAGGGGTCTTGTCGCTAAAAGCTCCAGTTACATGATACATATCAAGTTCTGGCAACGGATTTGCTTGGCCGACAGAGGCCCTTTTTCTAGTGAATCTAATGTTGGAGTATGTGTATAGATGTACCGCCAGATAGAAATCCATTAGTATAGGCCTTATCTTCCGACAGATGAAATATCACATTCTTATGTTCAAAGCGTGCATAAGATGTCCTAGGAGCTTGCTGTCCGTATGTATTTGTGCAGTGAAGGAGGATTTTTTGATATCATTTGGATGATAAACTTGTATTTGTGGTTGATGGGGTCTGCGTTCTGTTGAAGTAGCTACCGGCGCTTTTTGTTAGGTCTCCTGCGAGTGTTGCTGTCAACCTATTCTCATATTCGACGATAGCGTGCATAGATGAAAGTTGCTCTCTTTGAGGTAAAGTAAGTGAGTGTTTCGAGCTAAATCTTCACTGCATCATGTTGACATCTTCTCAGCTTGCCATCCATGCTTTGAGGGTGTAAAATATCACCCGTCGTTCTATCGGTAGAGAGAGAATGACGTTTGATCCCTTTTTCCTCTCCTTCGCACAGTACTTCTTGTTGTTGTCTGGTCCCCATTTCTTGAACCTGCTAAATACAGGGTGTCAAGGGTGTCAAGAAATACTTGTTCATGGGGAAATTACAAGGTCCCTGTTGAGATGCAGTCCTTTTCTAAATAATGTGCATGCTCTTTAAGGTGAAGTGCACTTTCCTCTCGATAAATTGCTCACTTTTTTACGGTGAAGTGCATGCTTCTCACAATAATATACTCTCTCGTTCACAGGGAAAAATTATCAAAAAAATCCTAGACCTGTCCTAAACCTTTTAATTTATCTACATCAGTGCCACGTAAGACAGCCAGCATCCACATTAGTAACATTCGGCTAAAATTGGCCGGATAGACTAAATTGTCAAAATGTTTAGAACTAAATTAGCCAAATTAAATGGCAAAAGTACACCGCAAGTGCCATAACTTGTGTACGGCGATCACTTTGGTGCCATAACTTTTTTTTGGATCACTTTGGTGCCAAAATCGGAAAAAAAAGATCACTTTAGTGCCAATTTGGCCGGAAATCCGACGTGGCATTTTTTATTAATTTTTTACGCCGACGTGGCTCGCCGGAGGCTGAGTCAGCGTGTACAGTCAGCATTTTTTATTTTAAATAATTTTTTTCAACGTGTACAGTCAGCATTTTTAATTTTAAATATTTTTTTCTTTATCTTTTCTTTTCTTTTTTTTTCTCCGGTGGCCGGCCGGTCGCCGGCGAAGCCCGACAAGGGCTGGGCGAGGGCGGCCTTGCCCATGGCCGGCGAGGGGCGGCCGACCCTCGCCGGCGACGGGCGAGGCCGGCCCTCGCCGGCGTTGGGCGAGGCCGGCCCTCGCCGGCGTCGGGCGAGGGTCGCCCGCGCCCGACTCAGGCGAGGGCGACCCTCGCCGGCCCAGGCGAGGGCGACCCTCGCCGGCGTTGGGCGAGGCCGGCCCTCGCCGGCCCAGGCGAGGGTCGCCCTCGCCAGATCCGGCGAGGGCGACCCTCGCCGGCGTCGGGCGACCCTCGCCGGCGTCGGGCGAGGGTCGCCCGCGCCCGACTCAGGCGAGGGCGACCCTCGCCGGCCCAGGCGAGGGCTGCCCTCGCTCGACGCCGGCGAGGGTCGCCCTCGCCGGCGTCGGGCGAGGCCGGCCCTCGCCGGCGTCGGGCGAGGGTCGCCCGCGCCCGACTCAGGCGAGGGCGACCCTCGCCGGCCCAGGCGAGGGCTGCCCTCGCTCGACGCCGGCGAGGGTCGCCCGAGCCTGAGTCGGGCGCGGGCGACCCTCGCCCGACGCCGGCGAGGGCGACCCTCGCCTGGGCCGGCGAGGGCCGGCCTCGCCCAACGCTGGCGAGGGTCGCCCTCGTATGATCTGGCGAGGGTCGCCCTCGCCGGATCTGGCGAGGGCGACCCTCGCCTGGGCCGGCGAGGGTCGGCCTCGCCCGTCGCCGGCGAGGGTCAGCCGCCCCTCGCCGGCCATGGGCAAGGCCGCCCTCGCCCAGCCCTTGTCGGGCTTCGCCGGCGACCGGCCGGCCACCGGAGAAAAAAAAAAAGAAAAGAAAAGAAAAGAAAAGAAAAAGGAAAAAATAAAGAAAAAAATATTTAAAATTAAAAATGCTGACTGTACACGTTGAAAAAAATTATTTAAAATAAAAAATGCTGACTGTACACGCTGACTCAGCCTCCGGCGAGCCACGTCGGCGTAAAAAATTAATAAAAAATGCCACGTCGGATTTCCGGCCAAATTGGCACTAAAGTGATCTTTTTTTTCCGATTTTGGCACCAAAGTGATCCAAAAAAAAGTTATGGCACCAAAGTGATCGCCGTACACAAGTTATGGCACTTGCGGTGTACTTTTGCCCAAATTAAATGGTTTAGGACTGTAATTGGTACAATTACAATAGGTTTATCATTTTTTTGATAATTTTTCCCTCCTTCATGTCAAGCGCACATTCCTTTGAGGCCAAGTGCATCCTTCCTAGGGTCGAGTGAACACTCGTTATGGTCAAGAGTGAGCTCCTTCTGGCATCTAGATGAGAAATGTGCTTCTTTCGATGAGAAGCATGCCTTAAGCAGGTCAATGTTAACGGGGCTCCCATGGTATTCCTAATGTTCTATCAAGTTATCAACACTATTGTGAAATCGTCTAGAAAGCCCATGTTCACTTTCTATTGTTGTAGGAACTGGTTAATTAATCCAATCAAGCCCACGACGATCATTTGCAAAATAGGGACGAGATTTTTCCATTGTTTTAACCGTGGGTCAAATTCTAGTATAAGTTCCCAACTAAAATCCCCAACTCAGTTTTAGCAGAAAAGAAAGTCCCCAGCTCAGAACGTTTGACCCTTTTTTGCCTCGGGTCAAAATTGAAGCAGTGGCCATCCATCTCGCTCGCAACCTCAAAAAAGGACTTGGAGCTCCCAAACATCATCAATTAAAGTGATTGCAAGATAGCCATTGATGCTCTACTCAGCCCTCGATCTGCGCTTTGATCTAACTCCAGGAAAGGCCAGGATTGAGTGTAACCTGATCCTCCCGTTTCTCCGACAAATAATGTCTTCTTGTAAGACTCTTCAAATGATCAATGAATGATATTACTTTCTAGCAAAATAATAAAAAGTATAGCTGGATCGATTTATTAAATCGGAACACGGCATTTGTCAAACTTTTCTTCCGGCATATAACCCATTTGTTTAAAGATCCATTTGCAGTCTAATTTATCACTTGGTGTATCAATGTCGCGACCTAAAAATCAAGTTTTCCGATCTTAGGCTAATGGATTACTAGATCAATTAAATTAACTAACCTAACTTGAGTTCTCCCAAACTCTATCAATTCGCAACTTAGGTCCAATTATGAACATGCAAATATTTTCAATGGGAGCCGCCACTAATCATTTAGGGTAGGTTGATTAGAAACCTAAATAAAATAGCGGGAGTACTATTTTATTTCTGCGAATCAGAAATTATGAATTCGGGGACTTGGTTACGCTAGATTCCCTAACGCCCTTTCGGTACCAATTTCAGGAAAAATACTCAATTTGACAATTTTGATAAATCTTAACTTAGAGTTCAAAGGTGCAGAAATTTTCTCTTTTTTTTTTATCTTTACTTATTTAAATGAAAGCTAACCTATATGTAATGACGTGCAAAAATTGACATGAGATTAATGCAACCTAACATGCAAACTATATGTCATGCGACGACGTGACCTGTTTCTAATGACGGGAATATTATTTTTTGTATTTTTTTAATGAAATTCGAAATTAAAAATGCTAATTATCTAAACATGCAATTTTAAACTAAAGAAATTAACCTATTCTAGAGCAATCTTTTTGGTATTTTTTTTATCGAAATTCGAAATTAAAATCAAGTAAAAAAATAACCGCTAAATCTTTCGAATTAAGTTTCGATCTAAAGCCTAACAGATCGATCCTAAAATTCGAAATACCCGCTATAGAAATAACTCTATCTAAAGCCTAATAGATAGATTTATTTCCATGTGTGCGGTTGCGGATTAGGAAATTTTCCTAATCGATCACATCTTGAAAAATTTTGATATCTAAAAGATTTTGAAAATTCTAAATTCTATCCGAACTTGATAGGTAATAGATATCCAAAAGGGAAATAAATCTTAATTGAAATATGTTTATTATTCAAATATGCAAAATTAGATATCAATAAGCACAATTCAAATCAAATCGGGATAGGATAATTACCTGATTTGCAGATTTCTTTCCTAATTTGAATTTGCAGCGGATTGGGATTGCGGATCGGTGGTGCGTCGGTGCGTCGGGAGCGGCAGCGCGGTGTCGGAATTGGACGGAGGTATGCTGCCACAGTGAACAGCAATGATTGGCAGCAAACTGCAGCGGACAGCAGCGACAAACAGCAGCAAACAGTAGCAACGATGGCACGGCAGCAACAGCGAACAGCAGCAGCGAACAACGAACAACAGCGATGAATAGCAGCGGCAGCAAGCAGCAGCAGCGGCGGCAACGGCTTGGCGTCGGGATGGAAGCAACGGCGGCAACTTGTCAGGACAGGGGCAGCACCAGCAGTTGACACAACGGGCTGTCCTCTCACGGCCACGAGTCTGGCCGCGAGGAAGTTGGTGGCACGGCGTAGGTACGAGGTAGAGCGGTGAAGGCGGTGCGGTTGCGCGTCCACGATCGAGTCTCCCTCTCTCTCAATCTCACGTGTCTCTCCTGTGTCTCTATGAAAAAATCTGATTTCTGAAAATTATTAAGGCTCCCCCCGGAACGTGAATGGGTGTTTCTTTATATAGTGTTAGGTTTAGATTAAAACTCTCAATTTTAAATTCTAAGAGATATACTTTACTGATATGAAAATTTTATTATCTCTTAGAATCTTGATAATATCAAACCAAATCGAACAATTATCTTCCAAAATTTGAATAATAATCAAGATTAATTGGTCAATTATCCAATGGGAGAATTTCGGCTCTTATAATACTTATAGGCTAGGCCAAGAATTTTCTTGAACGAGGGCTTAGTCCAATTTCATTAAGTTCAGAGCCGTTCACTCGAGTCCAACCACCGCCGATCCAATGCAAATGTAACTATATGAGCCTATACAAATACTTCTAATATCTATATGCATTTTAATTAATATTTTTTCCTAGAGACCAGGATCGATCTCTAATTTTTTAATGCAACGAACGACTGACTGGATCATCAAAATTTAGGTGTCAACAATCAATCTAATTGACTATTCTTAAAATCATCTAGCTTAGTCATCTCTACAGATGCAAAGCGTTGGCAAACATCAGTGGTAATAGTTTGACAAATCGACTCGTTGTTCATGCTATCGATTGATTTGATACTCTATTCCCTCATTTTTTCCATAGCTTAAGTAATTTAGACTTAGAATAACTTCATTGCCTTCCTGACGTGGTATGGTGCATAGCAAGATCTATCATCCTTCAAACATATAGGACTTTCAGTTCAATCAACTGCTATTTTATCCAACATCAGTTTATTAAGATGACCAAACACAACCATAGAAGTTAAGTAGCTTTTTTTTTTTTTTTGGTCTGTAAGTTAAGTAGCTTACATAGTGAGTTTGGTAAGGTGACTTGATAACGAGAACATAATTAAAATGCCACCGTTTTTTCAAAATTCCAATATCAAATGTTATATCTTTGAAGTCTTTATCATTTCTTAAAATTGTTATCCTTAACAGGGTAAGATCGAAGTAATTCACAATGGGGATCTACATCTCTCATTTTGTTCTTGACTTTTTTTTTTGGAAAATTTATCCAAAAAATCCTAAACCTAATACACTTTTGCCAATTCAGTCCTAAACCTTTCAATTTTGTCAATTGAGTCCATAATGCCAATTTTAGCCGAAAATTGCTGACGTGAACACTAACCATTTTACATGACACAACCAGCGTTGAAGCACACAATTTTTTGGAAAAAATTTGAATTATATATATTTTTTTCTTTTCCTTTTTCCTTTTCTTCTCTTTTTCTTCTTTTCCTGTTTTTTTTCTTTCATTGTCGCCAGTGAGCCCGCCAGCCCTCGCCAACGCTAGTGAGAGTTACGACCCTCTCCTGAATATGGGTGAGGTCATCGTGGCCGCGAGTGAAGGTGGCCTTGCCCACAGTTGATGAGGCTTCACCCAAACCATCGTGGCCACGAGCGAGGCCTCCTTGCCTAGGTTTGGAAGTGGGAACTATACTCCTCCGTGAATTCCTTCCCTCCAACCCCCATCGCCCACGCCTTCATCATCATGCAAGCCCTACTTTCTCGTGCTCCATGAGGACTTCTTCATCTCCGCTGGTAGAGGCACTTCCACATCGCTTTGCTTCTACATAGAATTCTTAGATTTGCGTTCGTTATTCATATGCTTTGCGTTCATTTTTGAGTGAAGGGACCATCCAAAGGATCGCAGCTAAAGAGAGATCTCATCGCTGATTTGGTCCTGAACAACGACAAATTCATCTGGAGCTTGCCTATTTACGTCCATGGTGTGTCCTTGTTGGCTGTCCTCTTCAATCATCCGTAGCCAGCAAGGCCATGGTGAGGCTGGCCTTGCCCAGATCTAAGGCAAGGTGGCCTCACCGTGGCCACGATGGCTTTGCCCACATATGGGTGAGTCCAAGTGAGTGTCGCAAAGCTCGCCGGCCACAGTGAAAGGAAAAAGAAAGAAGAGGGAAAAGAAAAGAAAAAAGATTAAAAAAATTACTAAAAACTTAAAAAAAAATGTCTATGTCAGCGTCGGTCGTGTCATATAGGACTGCCGGCAACCACTTCAATGCTTTCCAGCCTAAAATGACTGGATGTACTCAATTGGTAAAATGTATGTTTATGACTAAATTGACATAGTTTAAAAAAAAATTTACCTTACAAAAAAAAAAGACATAGTTTAAAAATTTAAAATTGAATTGGCATAAACACAATAAGTTTAAGATTTTTTTTTTGTTCTTTCCCCCTTAAAAATGCATTTCACTATTGAATTTATAGCACTAAAATTGATTCTATGTGATGCTATAGTCCTTATGTCATTCCTCTCTGCTATTTGACCTCATCCGGTTTATAATTAGGACAGGGAAGCAAAGGGAAAATCGAATGACGAGCCATGATCACACAAAACGCCGGATTATAGGCTCGAGGCTCCTTTCCTGGAGCTTGCTTGCGCTATACTTTTCTAGCTCAATTAAAGTTGAATTTTGGCTATTAGATGCTGGGCTTTTCAGGATCTTCCTCTGTCATACTATAATGAAAGCGATTTAATTATGTTCATCGTGACATTTCGGTGCAAGATTTGAACGAATTTGCCCGGGCTAGTCAAACAACAGCTCATTTTCCTATGAAAATCGAAATTTGCGTTTGGGCTCGTTGAGTTCAAATTCAGATTTCAAATTATAAATTAGACTATATCAGGCCCAAGTCCAGAAGACCTCAGTCTCAATCTCTTGGGCCTAATTTACAAGAGTTCTCGGTCGCAAATACAAAATTTACCAACGATTTACACGGTCTTTGAAGTTGTAGCGGCAAACTCAGGCAGCAATGGCAGTCGCCACTAAAGCCAAAATATGCACGAGACATTTAGATGTCCTGATGTAGTAGCTTTTTCAGTCGCTACTAAATCATGTTTTACAATAACAATTGCATGATCAGAAAATTCCAGAAGAAAAACGAAAGATATTACTTCATTTACTCCATAGCGTTACAAGTCGAGCAAATATGTCGAAGATCAGCATTGAATGAAGAGTTTTAACCCTAAAATATCTTGAAGTTACTGATGAAATTCACATGCCTAAACCATTCAATCTCTGCTATTTCTAGTGATGGACATTTGGTACCGGGCGCAACTTTCGGGAATATTATAAAAAAAAGTCATAAATCTATTGTATCGTGCCAATTCAGTCATAAATCTTTCAATTTAGCCAATTTAGACCTAAATCTTTTGCCAATTTGCCAATTCACTCCAAAACTTTTCAATTTAGCCAAATTAGGAATAAATCTTTTAACGATTTACCAATTAAGTCTAAACCTTTCAATTGTGTCAATTTAGTCTAAACCTTTTGACGATTTGCCAATATAGACCTTCCGATCAATTTTTTAAAAATCAGTGACATGTGGTTTAGCAACGTCGACCGTCCTACTTGGCAACGCCAATGCTAACATGGATAGCATTTTAAATTTTTTTATGAATTTATTATTATTATTAAATTTCTTTTTCTTTGTTTTTCTTTCATTTTTCCTTCTTTTCTTTTTTCTTTCCTTTTTTTTTCTAACCTTGGGCCAACAACCCTCGCCCGGTCTGGCCAAGGGCTGCGACCCTTGCCCCTTGGCCAGCGAGGGTTGTGATATCCTCACCTGGATCAGGGCGACCTCGCTGGCCTAGGGTTAGGAAAAAAAAAGAAAAGAAAAAAAATAACAATAAATAATAAAAAATTAAGAAAAAAATTAAAAATTGTTCATGTTAGCGCCAGTCGTACCATGTAGAATAGCCGGTGTTGACTAAATGGTTGAGTTAGCAATTTTTGGCAAAAATTAGTCGGAATGACTAAATTGATAAATCGTCTAGAACTAAATTAGCACAATCGAAACATTTATAACCGAATTGACAAAAGTTCAATAGATTTAGGACTTTTTTGTTAATTTCTCTCCTAATTTTCTTTGCCAAAATATGTTGCTATGCAGGTCTGGATTGCCAAGGTCACAGAGACCGTCTCCTTAGGATTTGCCATCGTATATATACAAGCTAGAGAAGGATTCTTTGCAATGCCAATGTTGAATAACTTGCCACCAGGTCGAGTCATGCATGCCCTGACATGCATTACTCTCATCGAAACCGTCGCCTGGCATTCACGACGGCTTTCCTCCGTCGCTGTGGCCGTTCTTCTCGTTCTTTCATTCCCCTCTAAATCAGACGCGCTCCTTGAAAACGTGATAACCTCTCAGTTTATCACGACATAACGTGCGGACAAACACAGCCGGAACTAGGGCAGGGGGCTTCGACTCTCTTTATTTATCACGTTGTCGGATGATATACACGAGACATATGCTCTCGTATTTTCTCTCGTGTTCTCTAGGGGTTGCGCCGTTCAACGGGGACGACGGTACGTCGACAACGTGGCGCTGCGTAGGGCCCTATGCTTCGACACACGTGGAGTTGCTCTCCAACGCTTGAGGACGAAGCTCCTCCCGGACCCCGTCGTCGACACCTGTGCTTCGGGCTTTTGTCTCTCTGTCGCTGCCGCAGGCGTCTCGCTTTCTACCTGTCATCTCGCTTTCTACCTGTCAACTCAAGCCACCTCTCTCTCTCTATACGCTAGGAGCATCAGGCACCCACCTACTCATTAGATAAAAGGAAAACGTCATAATTCCTTTTGCGAAATTTACTCGTGAAGTGATTGAATGTAGGAATATATCATCGAAGTTGGATTGTTATTATTGGATGTGCCCAACTTGAATTCGATTCACGAGTGAGACGTGTTCATGAACCGACGAGGTCTTGTATCGTCGTGCATTAGTAATTTTCACTAGTGAGGCATTGTCTAGGAAGTGAATTTAAGTTCTGATGAAGTTTCCGGGCGATATCGTACGTGCTTAAAATGATGATAGGCTAAGTAGAATGTTAAATTAAAGATGACGGCATGCCTCTCGATTAATTTGCTCCCGCGGCTGACATAGGTGCCTCCGATTATTTCATGCTCATGATCATTGCAAAGAGTTATCATCTAAATGGAATCTTGTCTACGAGCAAGACTAGAGGTACCAAATTTGATCTACGAAATAGTAACCAAATAACATGTTGATATAAACCCAACAAATGAAAAGCACATCACCTCGTATACCCTCGCTAACTCGTCTCGTAAATTTTTTTGCAAATGAGCCAATTAATTTAAACAACCACTTACAGAATGTCACGTTAATTTTAGTGTTCCTAGCTCGTAGTCAATAATAAAGATTTTATTTGGTACATTGACAGTATGAAAAAAATAGAGTTTGAGCACGAACACGTGTATAGTTTTTAATATCGAGAATCAATCCATTTCATCAATAAATGAGTTTTCATTTTCCGGCTGTCTGCACAAGACTGCATTTCCTATATACATCCATCTTATAAAAGGTCCGTGTCATTTCTTCCGTACAGTCACTGAACCAAGAATCAAAGTCTCCCTCCCATCACTTCGGATCCCCAAAGGCCGCTTCCCTCCTTTTCATCATCTCAAACCCTACAGGAAGAGATACGTAAAACATGGACAAACTAGATCAAGCACAAATATCAGCTGGGAAGAAGAAAGAAGCTGTCAAAGCCAGGAAGCCTTCCATGGGCCGCTCGAGGAAGGGCTGCATGAGGGGCAAGGGCGTCCCCGAGAACGCGCTCTGCACCTACTGGGGCGTCTGGCAGCGGACGTGGGGCAAGTGGGTGGCTGAGATCCGCGAGCCGAACAACAGTGCGAGGCTCTGGCTCGGCACCTTCAACACCTCCCTCGAGGCGGCCCTTGCCTATGACGAGGCCGCGAGGAAGCTCTACGGGCCCTCTGCGAGGCTTAACTTGCCCGCGATGACGACCGCCATCACGGCACCACCAATCAACAGCTACGACAACAGTAGCAACTTCTCGGCTGCTGGTTCCAGCAACAGTTGTATAAGTGAGCAAGTGGTGAAGAGGGAAGCAGTTGATGCTAGTAGTCATGACCCATTTGTCATGGGGGATGAGACTCCTAGTCGCACGATGGGAGATGCTAATTACAATTACGTGGATTGGTCATGGGAGAACTTGGTGGCGCCTGACATGGTGAATGAAGATCAAGGCGATTACGAGTGCTGGCCAGATCGAGTTCTCATTTGGGAGTGATTATATTGAGATGAGTGATCTAGGGTTTGTTGGTCATGAGGAGCTGTGGTTGCCGGATGGTGGTCAAGAGAACACAGATTGGGAGAGCTTGCGAGTTCCATGGAATTTGTATGTGTTGAGGAAAACTCCTACTGATTTTGAAGTTGACAAAACCTTCTGTTATAATCTGAAGTATTTCTGTTTCAGGTATATATATGTGCTGAAATTCTTCAGATGCAGAAAATCGCTGAAATTCTTCAGACGCAGACAGTCGCTGAAATTCTTCAGAAGGAGACAAAGTCGCAGTAATTCTTCAGAAGCTGATTTCTTCATAAGAAGACGAAGACGCAGTAATTCTTCAGAAGCAATATTCAGAACGAAGAATAACAGCTAGTGATCTGGCTTGGATTTCACAGAAGGAAAGTTTTGATTTGTTCAATCCTAAATCAAATTGATTGACAATCAAATATTGACAAGTATGCATTACAACGGATAAAGCTCTACTTATGGAAACCAAGATTCTGATTGTATAGGCGAACAGAATCAGCGGGATTCAGAATCTGTCTAACGGCTACTCAATCCTTAAATCTGTCCAAGGTGTAGATTGGAAGATGATCCTCGGCAAGTTGTCCAACGGCTAGTGTGGATGAAGAGGAGTATTTAAGGAGACCATGAGCAGCAGAAGAAGACACGATTCAAGAATCATCAAGTCCAAAGTCTGAGCAATCTCCGATCATTTGTCTTGTCTTTGTGAGCTAAAACATTCAGATCTTGAGGGTTACTGTAAGAGTGATTGTGTGAGATAGAGAGTCCTATCATACACAAGAGTGATATCACTTAGCTTTTGTAAATTCCTCTTGATTACATAGTGAAATCCAGCCAGTAGGCTGTCAGCGTGGAGAGTGGACGTAGGCTTACTATAAGCCGAACCACTATAAACTTGTGTGCAGATTCTCTTCTCCTTATCTCCTTCTTTACGTTCTGCACTTTATCCTGACTTGAATCTGAATCTTTCTCAGTCTCTTCTGTAACTTGTTTTATTTCCGCATAAATTTATAGAATTGTTTAGGATCACCTATTCACCCCCCTCTAGGTGACTCTTGCTAGCCACTTCAGTATGCTTGATGTGGTTCACCATCTCCTCTTGTTTTGGTACGAGAGGAGGAAGAAGAAGCAGAGCTAAGAATTTTGGTTCTTTAGGAACGTTTCTCTTTCTTTCTTTCTTTTTTTCCTTTATAAAAAGAGAACCCTTTGTAGGTTGTATAAATTAGTCGGGTTTACATTTCTTTTTTTGTCTTTTATGTTCTTTTTTTCGTCCCTTTAGATGTGTTGATATAGGGACTAGAAAAGTAAGTGTAGAAGTGGTCTGTTTTGTGTTTTCTTTAGGCGGAAAATAATCATAGAAAGGTCCTTTGAGGCTCTATTTGCCTTTTTTTTTTGGGCTCTTTCTACGGTTTTTAAGGCTTTCAGCCTTTTTTCACGTGGTTTTGTAAGGGCCTGGCCGCAACCCATTCTAAGTTCTGACGGTGCGTTTTTTGTGGCTCCATGTTTGAAATGGATTGTAGATTTTATGGTTATATTTTCTCTACTCCTTTCTAGTATATATATTTTGTGTTTGTGCTGCTTCATAGGTAAATAGTCTTTCAGTGGATGTTCGTGAGATATGGCAGGACTACTCTTCTTTGGTGATCTGGTCTTTATTCATCGTCTTGCACAAGTGAAAGTTCAAAGATATGCATGCACGAAGGCTCAACATGCATGTATCACATTTAACCAATCTAAAGTCATGGAAAATCGCTTCAGAATAATGTTCTTTTTTGGTGTTAAGAGTACAGTAAGGTACTCAAAGGAGGGTCGCATTAACATCAACATTCTCATTGATCCTCTCTTTTCCTCATTGTTCCTGTAAGTTTTCATATGTGAGTGCACGTGATCATCCTGCTACTGCAATGACGTACGTAACGATTAGGGGTTTTCTCCTGATATGAAGAAGGGAGGTGCAATGTGGATCGACATGACCTCGACCCGTCCACCCTTTCAATCAGTACCTTGGTTACAAGCCCACGATGGTGAACTCGATCGATGGACGAAAGAAGGTCTGCGTCGTCGATCTAATAAGGCATTCGTTGATGAATTAGATTGACTGTGGAGGAAGAAGATGGAGAGGATATTACAAAGACAAAGTATCATACAAATCCTGGGTTTTACAAAGCACTCATTTAGACTTCTTCAATCTCATCCAACGCGAAGTTGTTGGTCGATACGTTGGCGTAGTTGACCTTCTGGAATCTGACCACCACCGGGTACCTCGTCTTTGGGTCCTGTCCGTCATGCGTGAACAACAAAAAACATCCGCAATCAAACTTTTTTGCCAAGATATCTCCGTGTTTCGAAGGCGCAGAGAGAGAGACAGACAGACCTGATCAACTGCGACCACAGATCCCACATCCTTGAACCAGTAAGACTCTCTCCTCAAGATCTTCACCTACAAAAGAAAAAGAAAGGAATTATGATCGACCCATCTGACTATTTGCCACAGTAATTTGGTATAAACCCACTGCAAGAACTGAAATTTTACTGAAGATGCAAACTTTGTAGATTTTGTTGGGTACCTATCAACATCATACTTTATCTCTACGAATGACGACATCGAATTTCGATTAGGCTTATCATCGGCTCTTCGCCTGATAATCATCGCAATATTCTACTTTTTGCTAACTTGACAATATGTAAAAATCCCCACGAATGCATGCGAAATCGCATCGTGTTATAATACAGACAACGATATCATATTTCTCGACAGAGCAATAATTCGCGCGTCATATTTTAGCAAAGTGAAATGCTAACTCCAGAAACTAGCAAGGGTGGTCAATCAGTATAAATTAAGAAAAACATAAAAGAGGAAAATTCCGGACCACAGAGAGTAATCAACATTTTCCTTCAAATATTGCTAGCTACAACACTCACTTCAACAGATTGGAATCTACATATAAATAGCTATTACTAGGTAAGACGGCTGATTGATGAAAAATCATCCAAGATAAGCTTCAGAAGTATGCTAATACCACATGATTCATCCCAATCTATTCAACTTGAATGACGAGCTTTGAAGCAAATCGACTACCTTGGTGCCCCTCTTGGGCCCAATCGGAGGGGGCTTGGGAGCGCCCGAGGCCGGAGCCTGCGTGGTGGTGGCCGCCGGCGGCACCGCCTCCCCCTCCGCGGCCCGCACCACGAGCCTCCTCGCGGACCGGCTGTTGCCGTCCCTAGGGAAATAGGCAATGCTCCTGGTGGTGGAAGAGCTCGTGTTGGAGCCAATGCTTGGGCTCAGCACAAAAGCTGCCATGTTCAGCGTAGCCATGAGAGGTCTTCTTCTTCTTTTGTGCCAATCTCTTTGCCTAAGGAGCTCTTGTTAAGCGCAAGATGGCAATTGAGGAGAGCAAAAGCCAGAGGATCTTTTCTCCTTCTTCCTCGGGTGGGGAAATTATCCGACTCGTCTGAGAATTAGAGCGGGTTGATCTTTGCCGCCAATGGGCCGTTGCCACGTCGGCACAATATCCATAACGTGTGGATAGAGAGGAGGGGTTGATCAGGTAGCGTTCTTGCGGGGGAATTTCGGGGTTGCATTGGTGGACCATCAGAAGTTGAATCGCAAAGTATAGTACTGTGTTCTGTTCCTGGGCCAATTGAAATTGGTCCAGTTGGGCCTAATCCCATGTAAAGAAAATTACAGATCACATGACCTAATTTTATCAATGATGTCACATATTAATAGGCTGATCACCTCGCTAGATTACATTCGGACGTACCAGCCAATTTTTATCAGAAATTGTTGACATGGGGGTGTGTCACGTAAGACAGCCGGTAATGACTGAACCACCACTTCAACGATTTCAAACGAAAATTGACCCAAATAGCTGTATTGGAATTTCAGGCAAAGGTTTAGGACTGAATTGATAAAATTGAAAAGTTGATGACTAATTAGAATCTATAAGTATTGTGATTCCAAAGATTAAATCACAAATAGAAATTAGAAATTAATAAAGAGTGACGAGTAAATCGAGACAGATACTAAACAAATAGTCTCGAAATTTGCAAGGAACAAATGGGCAGGCCGAGAAAAGAAACGAAAAGGATTGAAGTTTTTGGAATCAATGGATGGGACTGGCCGAAGTTGGATGCGAACCTTCTCTTTATTCACTGATTCTAATGTGATGTCGCTTGAATTTACATGGCCCTTCAATACACGATTGAACTAAAGAACGTACGCCACCTCGAGAGGCCATGCTCTTGGCAGTTAATCTTAACCCAACACGAGAAATCGCATCCTTAATTGTGCTATGTGTATTAAGAATGCGAAGGATCTCAGGGATGAGATAATTTTGCGCCTAAAAACTCTCTCTTGCTCTTTATATCCGACCTGATTTAAGCATCGGATGGTTTTCTCGTTGGTACAAAAACCATGTCCGGCTAGGGTATGGTAAGTTTGCGCCCAACCGATTAACGTGAATACGAGAGTAAGGCTACATTGGGCTGGGCTTTTGGGGAAAGCTTTTGGAGAAATGCAGGAGGGGTTTTAGGTTGAAGTGTATTTTCAAAATGCATATAGTGTTGGTAAAATGTAATTTTAAAGTGTATTTGGAAACAAACTTCAGTTTTAATGCTCTTTGGAACAAACTAAACTTGAAAAGGACTTTTGATTAAAAAAAATTTTAATATAAAAAAACTCAAAGCCTTCACCGGATGCCCGCGGCCTTCGCTTGAGGCCGCATGACCTCAGGCGAGGCTCACCGGCAACGTCAAGCGAGGTAAGGGCAATTTCCAAAATTTTTAAAATTTTAGCGAGGGAAAAATTGGAAGAAAAAGTGTATTAGCAATCCGAAAATGTTCAAAGCCCAAGTTCATACAGAACTACCTCGGGATAAGAGACATTAGAGGTTTGTAGAAATGTAATTGCATATCTGAAAAGCTCTTCAAAAAATTTGTCAAATTTTACTTGCAATTGCCCAAAGTCATTCAAAGCCCCGAAGCTTTTTGGCAAAGTGTTGCCATATTAATTAGGCATTTGGGGAAAGTCTTTAAGGAAATGCAAGGAATTTTAGCTTAGTGGATTTAAAAATGCATTGGAAGCAACTTTGATGTAAATGGTGTTTAGAAAAATCACTCTTGTAAAGCTCCTATGCTTCTGCCTTAGGCTAAGCGACGCAATACAGTTTCAGAACTCTCCAAAAAAATTTGCCTAACTCCTTAGCATTTGGCCAAGTACCTTCAGAGATTTAAAGGTCTTTGGGAAAGCCATTCTTAAGCGCAGCCTAAATCTTCTAAGAGAAGTTTCCCCATTCTAAACACGAACACTCTGTACAATGAACTTTAAGACAGGTTTTCCACGTTCTAAATACACATTGAAAACTCTCTCTCTCTCTCTCTCTCCACTTAAGTATCCCACCTAAGTTGGTCTGTGCCTTGGACCCCTCGCTCAGCAAATGAAGCCTCACATCGACATTTTTTTCCTGCCCCCTGATGATGTATCTATTCTCCTATTTTGTTTGACTTGATTCAATGACCACTAAAATTTAAGTACCTCAAAATACTTGGTTTTCGACTTGAAATCCATCATTTTCACCTGTTTCCTTTTTGCCAATACTATTATCACAAGCTTCTGGCTTTCTTTCTTTTTATTTATGTCTAATTCAAGCTCATCATCATGTGCAACGAGATCCGGCAATGATAATTCTTCTAGCGTTAGTTGGGTAAGTTTCATTCATTGTGACCAACTCTCCTGGTGTCGCGGTGGCCTGCACTGCCTTTTGCAAAAAGCAGTAGAGGGTCGCGCTATCCTCAGTCACACTCGCCGGGCCGTCACCGCCCTCCGCGATGATAGCAAATAAAGGGACGACACCATCTCGTAGTGTCTCAGAGGCTTGCATTGCCCTTTGCCGCGGTCGTTGAGGGATGACAACCCTTTGCTATTGCAGGTGGAGGGTCGACAACTTCCGCCAGGAGGCAGAGGGTCGCGACTCTCTTAATCCCCCAACTTTCTTTTTCACGTCAATTAGGACTGATGCGGCGCTAGGTTGGATGCCGTGCGAAAGTCAACGTCCATCAAATCGGCATTTGCCCGATTCATTGTTTGGATCCCGATCAAATCGTATCAATGCAAAAAAGCGAAAAAAAATTCAGGTGCATTGGTTGATTGAAATCAAAACTCAATGATCGAATTGGCGAACACCGCCTTCGATGAGTTACTGCTGAGATTACATGAATTTGAATACGGGCGTATGGTATGTATTGGACACTCTTTTTCCCTCAATTAACCATCAATGTCTTCCAAATCGAATGAGCACTCTTCAGACAAACTCCAAACTTGTGAGGTCGATATTATAAGAGAATCAGTTTAAAATTCAAATTTTAAATTATCCTCCATAATTTCAGCCTTTTCATTGTTATAGATAGTTGTCAATTAGTTGAGATTTTCTTAATATTTTTAGTCGTTGACATCCTTGTACATGTATTATAAATATCACTGATATATAACAATGAAAATTATCTTGAAAAATATTCTCTTAATCTTCTCCTTTTATGGTATTAGAGCGTATTTGCTTCTAAGAGCCACTCTCATCTGCTCCTAGCCATGGCTCTCGCAAACTCTACTTTTGAAACAATGGTTGCCACAAACTCTGCTTTTGAAACAATCCTTCCCGAAATTTCTGCAGCCACTTCAACCAGGCTTATTGCAATCTTTGCTGGTGCGCAGCTTCCCATCAAGCTGATTTCCACCAACTATGCTTCTTGGCAGGCTCAATTCATGTCCTTGCTAGTCGGATATGACCTTAAAGGATTCATCGGCGGAACGCGTCCTTGCCCACCGGAAGAGATCACCCGCGGCAATCAATTTCTTCTCCTTTTAGATATTTCCACGAGTTTTGAGCCCCCAGCATAAATTGCTACATTTTTTAGGTGGAGTGATCATTCTTCTTTACTTTTCTTCTCATCAGAAAAATAAAAAGAAAAACAAAAGAAAGAAAGAACGATGGAGCAGAGATCATTGTACTTATTCTGGCTGCCCGGAGAACAAATATTTAACCAATGGAATTTTCAGTAATATATTCCATTTGGTACTGGTGGGCTGGTCATTTAATAGCCTGAAAACTTTGGTTGCAGTCGTATTGCAATAGGGCATGGACCGACTTCTCTCCTTTGTCCCTAGATGAGGGAGATCGATATGTTTGCAGTACATTGTCCAGCTATTTCATGTTCCAATTCGTTGTGAAAGTAGTTGACATCATTTAAATCTCACTAACCCTAGGTACACTCTATAGTCTTTTTTTTTATCAATTATTTATCATATGTTGGGTAGTTTTGTAGAATAAGAAATTACCTCAAATTAAGCCTTTATTAAGTTTTGTAGAAATTATCATAAATGTGGGTAATCATTAATTGTTATGATATTTTACTTTGCAAAAGAAAAAAAAGGTTGTTATAAAGCAAATGAAATATATGGGACAATATATGATAGCCCAAATGCAGTTTGCGATCAAACTATATTAGGCTGAGCACATGTCAGTTTAGTAAAAACGTGGTTGGATAGGTAGTGCAAGATGGTATTCTGATAGTCGCGTGGGATGAACGGACCTGTTAGAACATATTATGTAAATAGTCTATGATCTCCTCTCTGCTCCTTATTCCATGCACGTTACGATTTATCATTCCAAACGCATTGGTCTGCCTGGTTTGTACAAATCAGAACCTCTTTTGTCGAAGTTAATATGAACTCCACCATGAAAAGTTAAGCCAATTGAATATGTCCAACTAGCGTTTGCAACCTCATTTCATGAACAGTATGCTCCTCATGAAACTTCTTCGAACATTCAACATGTCTCTTCTTTCCCTTGTCAAAGCATTTCTGTTTACTCACATTGTTCATTTCATTGAAACAAGTTAGATTGGTAGATGCATCAAATTGACCTTTTTTCTTCAAAGAATACCTCAGATGATCAAGATGGGTATTTTAGAGAGAGAGAGGAAGAAGAAGTAAAGAGAGACCCGTATTCATAAATGAGAGAGCAAATTGGTAGATGGAGAGAAGTGAAGGTTGAGTAGTGGCAGTAGATTAAATTCAGGCCTACCCAATTTAAGGGAGTCACATGGCCAACTTTCATCTTTGTGGCCTTTTAATCTGCTTCCTTTGTTCAATCAATGAGCATCCCCCGCTCGAGCCAAAGCAGAAAATGTCTACACGTGCTCTTGCCAAGCTTCAAAGTTATAAGCATTTAAAGCCACACTTTCACCCCCTTACTAAGTTACTATGGATCCCAAATTGATAGCCGAGGTACTTGTCAAGCTTATTTAATAAAAAAAAAATCAAACTTCTAAATATGCGATGACAAAATTATGTGTGAAAGTCCAATATTTGCTTGCTCGATTGTCTAACAAGCGCAAGTGGTGCTGTTTAATGGAATTCAACTATTAGATACTACATTATTCATAATAGTTCCAACCGCTTTTTTACTCATTATATACATAAAAGTAGTCGGTCAAAGTGATTAATTTGAATCAAGCTCGAGATTGGAACGTTTGAATTGACGCGAGAGCTTCAAATGTTAAAAGTTTCCCCCGAAAAAGTGTAGGTAAGTGTAGTATCAATTTGAATAAAGCTCCAACTTATTTTTAGGTTTAGGCACTCTAACAAACATCTGCACTCAAACAAGCATTTGGGACCCCGACCCGAGTATGTCTATGTACAATAGATAATATCACACTAGGAAAAAATACATCATGCGAATCGAAAAGTGCTAATAAAATGAAAGTATTTTCTCAAATAGAAAGACAAAAATTAAAATATAGAATTAGGTTCAAAGACCTAAAACTAACTTTTGCCTCATCGCCCACTCATAAAAAAATGTCCATGCCTCACTCAAACATTTTCACAAACACTCACATAAAAGACACCACTGGGCTACTTGAAGGCCTGTAGAATGCCCTTGAAAGTCCCAGTTAAGTACCGGTATTTAACATTTAGAGTTGTTTGCACGCTGTTGGTGTCGCCTCCGATTCCTGAGCTGAAAATTCCCTCAAAGCCCCAATCAATCGTGCCAACCCTGAGGGAGTTGAGGAGTGCATCTCTGCTCCGAGCATTCAAAGATTGGCTTGAACAGATCAACTGCATCAAATCTGCTTGATCAATTGTTGAGTAGTCAAGAAATAGAGTTCCTCCAAAGGAGTTCTGCATGTCTTCTGCGAAACTCCAGCATTGATCTCGTTGAACAATTTATCATTTGCTGACTTTAGTGAATTATGTGAGGACTAGATCATGCCAAATTTATCCGGGACATGAGAATGTTAAGTTCGAGATGTGGGATCAGAATAGGATAAAGAAGGACGAGAAATCTGCAGATTTATGATGGCCATTCCCATATTTGGAAAAGAAATTGTTGTAGATCGTGATAGCACGACCCATCTCATGCTGTGTTTGGTGTATTTTCGATATGATTGGACTAAAGTAGACTACTTTATCCTAATCATTCTCAAAATTTGGAAACTCGAGTCGCGTCACTGGATTACGATGTCGACCGCTGGCAAGATTTCATGAGACTTGCCTCCCAACCGCGATTTTCCGTGGCAGATAATCATGCAGACTTGTTGGCCAAGCACGTTCCTTTGAGCAAGTTTGAGTAGTTCGAGTACCACCGGAACTTGATAAACATCTGTGGTGGTTGAGCAGCCCGTGAAGGCGTGAGAGAGGAGCAGTATAGAGCATCCAACAGCGATTTTGTCTCTGCTCAAATATTAAGCTGAAGTGGAGAATTGTTATTTTATATCTTGAGCTTGAGCTAGTCGATTAGGACAACATGTTGTCCTAGGCACACATTCGGCAAGACTCGGTGGCGCCAAACATCTTTTTTAAGCATGTTTCGAGGTTAATATCATCATATTACGCCCTTTAGCCCTAAAAGTGTTTTGGTGTTCTCTCCATGAGGTTTTTGGTAAGAAAAACATTGTGTAGATCGTGCGAAACACTGAGTAAGCTTTAGGTGTAATCAAAAGCCGAGTCATCTCTTAAGTTTTTTTTTTGCTTGTCTTATCTTTAATTCTCCTCACTCTCTGACTTTTGCTCTACCTCTTGCAAACCCTGCGCCTGTGATACTAACGTCCCCATTTGCCCAATCCCTTTACCAACAGGGCCGCATGTCTTATGTTAAAAACATATAAATGACCTGAGAAGATTTTACATTATTAGGTCATTTATTTCATAAAAATGGTGGACACTACATAAATAAATGAAGTCATCCATCACCCGCCAACTCAAAATCTTATATCACAACCCCATTATTGGTCAAAATTACTGTGTAAACTTGCTTCAAAGAGGATTTATTTCCTCTTTCAACTTGGGGAAGACCATTGACAACTTGTTCATGATAGTGAACAATGATGCCACTGCAATAATGCATCACAGTGGCATCCCAGTAATAATTTAAGTCTCCCTAGACGTCTGGCTAAAACTGTGGCACTTGCCCTAAATTGTAGTCCAAGTTATTATGAGGTGGCTTAGCCAAAAAAAAAAAAGAAACATTGTTTTAGAGGAAGTTGAGATTATACTCAGAACTCCTCCATTTGGTTTGCAAAAAAAAAAATGATTTTGAGAACAATTTCTTAAAAATAATCGCTTGTATCGCTTACGAAAATGAATGAACGGAAAATATTTTCATCGTCCACAAAAATATTTAGATATAAATTGTTATTGGTAATAAAAAAAATTTTATATAAGCGATCATTTTTAGGAAAATATTTTTTAAATTATTTATTTTTCACGAAACAAAACGAAGCCCGATTACATATCTACTCAACCCTTGCCTCTAGGTCAAAGTACATCAGCTGTATTATGGATCTTTGTCACAGTTCATATATATGTTTTACTATCACCGACACCAACATGTAACTTGCGAAGAGTAGGTATAGTGATGATAACCACATCAATACAACCATAAATGAGCTTTTGGAAACTTCAGTTTGGCCCCTCAAAGTTTACCTCGTGGTCATTTTGCTCCCCAGAAGTGTTATGTCATGTCAATTTGCTCCTACGCTGATCACAGTGTGTGTGCCAGTTTGCTCTGAATCCTTACTGTCAGTGTACGTTTAGCGGGAATATAGGGAGTATAGTCAGTGCTCTTCAACCCCGTAACCTATGAATTGTTCAGACAAATGTAGTATAATTGTTAAGAAAATATATTTTTTTTCCTGTGATTGTCCTCCCTTTAAGTGCCATATAGTGCTTCAGGATTGATCAAATGTCAGGCCGACAAAACACACAGAGAATAAAGGCACTTGATAATCACTATGTTTATCTATTTTTCCATTCTCTGAAATATGTTTAGAATAGAAATCCGTTTAATAATGAAATTTCATTTTTCTATTTCCGAAATAAATTTTTAGCTCAGAAATAGATTTAAAACATAAATGAGAAGTATAAATTTTCTACTTTTCTATTTCTGAAATGGAAACATAAACAAAAATTATTTTTATCGCTCGCCCTTGTCACCTGCGCCGGCCGCCACCACCTATTGATGTACGAATTCTAGATCAACGCTTTCAATTCAATTGATTAAGGATGGTCCATTCAATTTATCTCACGAAGGAGTGCAACACAATGAATGAAAAAAAGCATGGCAAGGAGATATTTAAGAAGGCCTATCAAACGAATTTCTGTTTCAGAAACAGAAATTTTTTGTCATTATTAAATGATACTCTCTGCTCAGAAACTCATCTAGAGTATATTTCTGGACAGAAATTATTTTCGCAAACATAATGATTTTCATTTGCACCCTAAGAATTTGGGCAAATTGACACATAAAGATAGTGTGAAGGACAAAGTGAAAGAGAATACAAGGGATCAAAATGATATAAGAATTTGCAAACTTGTCAAGGCAAAGAAATATTTTTCAACATTTTCCTCTAGAAGAATGGCAAGATGCTAAGTAGCAAAAAATAAAAAATAAAAAAGGTGCTAAATGGTAAATGAAAAGGAAAGATAAAATAAACACAACTAGCACACAACACATCGTACAATGTGATAGAATCGTGCTAAATAGTAAATACCTCTTCAATTCGAAGCCCTACCCGCACCCAATAATAGCCACGGTGCATGTGGACCTTTTTCCATATGTACTAGGGCGTTAGCAGATATCGCCATTCAATGCATGAACCCAAATGATTGATCTTTATATAAACCATTTGCTCTTCACTTTTCATGTATATGCGTTGCACGGAGCTAGTCTCGCTCTAGAGAAAGATTTACATGCTCTAAGGTTTAAGAGAGTATATACTGTAGTGCTTGGGTTATTCCCCAATGGAGGGCACATTTTTCTGTTGGATCCCTTGCTCGATGATTCTGAGTCTAGCAGTGCTGATTGGCATTGCGACTCCAGGAGCTGATGCGGCGCGCGCTTTCTTCGTTTTCGGGGACTCGCTGGTCGACAGCGGCAACAACAATTACCTCGCCACCATCGCCAGGGCTGACACACCGCCTTATGGCATCGACTATCCGACTCATCGGCCCACCGGCCGCTTCTCCAATGGGCTAAACATTCCCGACATTATCAGTTAGGACTCGAGAAAGGAAAATTTGTGTGTGTATATATGATGATTTCGGCATTTTTGTTTTTCGAAACTGATATGGTCTTTTTGTTGATTGTCAGGTGAGTCGATTGGCTCGCAACCCACGTTGCCATATTTGGATCCTGAGCTCAATGGAGCAAGGTTGCTCATCGGCGCCAACTTTGCTTCCGCCGGAATTGGAATTTTGAATGATACTGGAATTCAGTTCGTAAGTGTAGTCTCAAACGGAACTGCATTTTGTTTTGCTAGCTTGCACAGCTCTTGCTCTTCAAAGAAATTAGAGAAAAATCAACGTGTCAGATTAGGGTTACATTTGCAACCACGTTTAATTCGTAGAGAGCAAAAACAACTAATATAGACGGAATGGTATTCCACATTATGTCACGAAACGGAAAATTTGTTGATTATTGTAAATGCTCATGCATTTCTAGCTCTTGAAGTCAAACGAAAGTTTCGCGCTTGAATCGTACATTATGGGGACAAGAACATCATAAATTACGTAACTTAGGCGCTAAGATATATGTTTTTAACCTTGGCGATGTACATTCAAAATTGGGGATAAATTTCTAGAGCTGGTGTTGATATTTGCTTCATTGATCTCCAATGTTACTTGTCTCCGGGTTTTCTTTTTGCAGTTTAACATCATCCGAATCGCCCAGCAACTGCAATTCTTCCAACAGTACCAGGCAAGGGTTGCCTCACTCATCGGACAAGACCAGGCACAGCGGCTCGTGAGGGACGCTCTCGTGCTGATTACCCTCGGCGGCAACGACTTTGTCAACAACTACTACTTGGTGCCTTTCTCCGCACGGTCCCGCCAGTTCTCCCTCCCCGACTACGTTGTCTATCTCATCTCCGAGTACCGCAAGATCTTGGCCGTAAGCCATTTGAACTTTTCCTGTTAGTCAAGCGACAAAAGAGAAATATAAATGTACATATAAACATTTTTGAGATTTTCATTGGCTGTTAAAAATTTTCAGGGTTTTTGTAATGAAAAGCATGACATGAATTTAAAGGCTAGTAAAACTAATGTGAAACATCAATGTCATTTTCCATGTTTTAGTTCTGATCTATGCACATGGCACGTACACTTTTGATGCTTTTTTCATGACATAAAGTAAACTATGCATGCGTGTTTGCGTCGTGAACGAGGGATGTTTTCAGCGGGTTTGGTCGACAACGGGATTGAATAGCATTTCTGCTGTATTTGAACATTGGCCTTTTCATGCTGTCATGGTGGAGGGTACTCCTCTTTAAGGCCTACGGGACAAGTTCTGAATGATAACACAATTTTCTAATTTTGCCTCTCTCTCTCTCTCTCTCTCTCTCTCTCTCTCTCTCTCTCTCTCTCTCTCATTCAATAGGCATAATGCATGAGACGTATTGTATATCTACTAATAATAATAAGAATGCAACAATATGAAAGTTTCTCATCTAATTTTCGAAATTCTGTGCAGTAGAGTAGACAGTACAGCAATCTCTCATCAAGACCTTTAGATGAATTTTTCGCTATGGCATTACGATTCTTACATCAAGATTCCAATTTTTCATTTCAGAGGTTGTACGAACTAGGAGCACGGAGGGTCATTGTGACCGGCACCGGGCCGCTGGGCTGCGTCCCGGCCGAGCTGGCTCAGAGAAGCAGGAACGGCGAGTGCGCGGAGGATCTGCAGCGGGCAGCCCGGTTGTTCAACCCCCAGCTCATCCAAATGATCGACAATCTCAACAGAGAGATCGGCTCCGACGTGTTTGTCGCCGCCAATGCGCTAGAGATGAGCGTCAACTTCATCACCGACCCTCGAGCATATGGTAATGTGTCAAAAAAAAAAATCAAGAAACGAAACATAGTTTGCACTTGAAATAGCAGATGCAGCAACCCTCGCATAGCACTTGCAAGTGAAGGTGATATTACGAGTGAAAATATACAAAATAAATAAAATCAAAATACATTTTTATATTATCCTAAGCAATTAAATAGTTATTGGGACCGCTTGGGCTTTAGGGTGCTAATGTTATGGGAGCCCATGTCTAGCATTTTTTGTAAATGAGAAAGTTATATGCTTTTTTTTTTCTGTTTATTTTTTTCTTTTAATATTGAGAAATTTATTGGGCACTAAAGTAAATGTGGCCTCTCTGAAACTCAGGGTCCATTTGCCCATCCCTGCTAGTAAATGCGAGAAATGAATGACTTACGTCAGTCACATTCTGCCTAGTAAATAACAGGGCATCACATCTTCTTCTCACCCTCTAGAGACAACCTATAGCGTGGAACGAAACTTAAATCGCGACGACGATGACTCAGAAGTTGAGTGAGAACCAACCGGATTCAATCAAATGATATGAAGCACGGCCTTAGTACGATGATTTCTGGTTTGAACTCAACTGATCTGAGAGAGAGACTAGTATCTTGCATTTCTATTGGCACGTCACCAGTCTTGATTAGCACTCGAAAGCCTAGACTTTCCCGAATTAGTATCATTTCCGGCATGTACGTACCTCTAACTGATCGAACTTTCTTCCTGGTCATACTTGTTCTGACCATGCTTTTGGTGTACGTGACCCCGATCGGCGCAGGTTTCGTGACATCGAAGGTGGCGTGCTGCGGGCAAGGGCCCTACAATGGATTGGGGCTGTGCACCTTGGCCTCCAACCTGTGCGCCAACCGGGACGTCTACGCGTTCTGGGACCCGTTCCATCCGTCGGAGAGGGCCAACAGGATCATCGTCCAGCAGATCCTGACTGCCGACACCAGATACATGTACCCGATGAATCTCAGCACCATCATGGCCTTGGACTCCAGGACTTAAAAGTCTCGTCATGCCTATGTTTTTTCATCTTTCGCCTATCTGTTCTTCTTCGATTTCCAAATGAAGACATTGTGTTCGTCCGTCGTGTCTTTGCTTGCCGGATTCTTGGCTCTCTTTGTTCAGGAGGGGGTTTAGCAAAGTGAATTCTCCTCTCTGCAGGGGCGGTGGTGTAATGTGGTTGGAGTATATTACATGTTGTGCTTGATGGTGAAACTGAGATTTATTCTATTTGGTAATATTCTCAATTTGTTTTCTTCTAGATGACCATCTTTTTGTCTGATGAGTGCTTGTCTAATGTCTTGAGTGGCGGCATATTTGAATTGAGCTCCGTTTGTTTCGCCGAAAATCAATAATTTTGAAAATTGTTTCACCTTCCGTAAAAATAATTTAAATATAAATTGTTGTTGATGATGAAAATATTTTTCATTGGATAATTATTTCAAACGATCATTTTTATAAAAATATTTTTCTAGTCATTCATTTTCCTCGAAATACACGGACATCATCAGGATTGGAGGTACAGGAACAAAAGATGGTAGTGAATATTTACAGCTATTTAAAAGGTTGTTTGTGTACCTATAGGAATTTAAAGGAGTGGGGCATCTCCAAAAGGTCCCAAATATTGGGATCTTTTTATAATTAAACCATGAAATCCGATGTTTGTATATAGAAGATTGAAACAGAAAGTACAAAAAACTATAAACGTTTAGAATCTCGTGTGGTAACTCGTACTTTTACATATAATTCAAGAAATATCTGATTTTCAGTAAAGTTTTCGTCCACGTACGTGTTCTCAACTCAGGATTAAGTAATTTTTCCTTTTGAATAAAACAATATTATGCGCGTATTAAAATACCTATCATGTTAAAAATTTACAACAAAATTACTTCAATTTTAATTACACCTATTTTCTTTACTTGCACAATGGTTGTTATGTTACATATCAGTTATGTACAACAAAAGTTGAGTACGCGATAATGTGATATCAAAATTTTCCAAATAAATGGAAACAAAATGAATTACTAGATACTGGAAATTTTTTCATGAAATGTTTTGTTTATATGATCATAAATAACATGTGAGTTTTTCTCAGTTTAAGCCAAAACTTGAAAAGCGCATTAAAATGATAAAGATTCAGCGTTTCTTAACCAATCAGGAGAGGAATTGGGAATAGTAATAAGGTAAAATAGTCGAATTGCCCCTGAGCTTTGGCGAAAATACTCAGTCACCCCTTCCATTTTAGAAATTTGCTCTGAACCCCCTATCAAATTTGAAAGTTTCAAATGGGAAACAGTCTTTGCCCTCTACCCACTATTAGAGAGGGCTGAACCCGCACCCCCGTTGCCAAGGGTATTACCGCCTCTACGAATAAAAAAAAGAGGGTAGGGTGGCCATTCGCCACGGCGGAGGGTCGCTAGTCGACAGACCCTCGGGCTAGAGTGAAAGAAGGGCCACCTCGACAGTGCAGTGTGAAGTTGTGCGACCCTCTCCGTCGTCGGGGTGGAGGGTAGCGTGTCCACCCCGCCTTCGTAGCGGGGAGTCGAGTGGATCCTCGACCTGGCGGATGAAAGTGGCATGACCCCCTTCGCCCTAGTGCATGAGGGTGTTCACGGCAATGGAGGGTCAGGGGACTCTCTTCTTGAGAAAGCGGAGAGGGTCACACGACCCTCTGTATTCTCGAGCATAGGGTTGGGAACCCTTTGATGTTTTTGGTAAAGGGTTGGGAACCCTTTGCCAACCCTCTTCCATTGTCATAGAGCGGGACAATGCACTTTGCGAGAGTGCGCATTGGATTGCCAGTTGCCATATTAAATTATATTCGGGCTAATGTTAATTCCTTAAATAAATCTCAACTTTAAGTCCAATCCCAATTCTGTCACGAACTTTTTCTCATCTAAAAAAAATCACAAACTTACACTTTAGTCCCAAATATACCCTTCGTCCGAGAATTGCCACTAGCTTCTTCAAAAGTACTAACATCAGGGTCAATTACAAAGTTATTAATCTTGTGTCTTCACCAATACCCTCACTCCTCGTATGGAAGTTGAACAACATTAGCCTCCTGATATTGATAATTTGAAGAAATCAGAAGCCATTTTCAAATGTCAGACAGATTTGAAATTAGAGTGAAAATTTGTAATTTTTTCTTAGATAAAGAAAAGCTCGAGACAAAACTGGGATTAAATCTAAATCTGAGAAGTTTTTTTAGGGAACTAAGCCTGCCACGTTATAGAGTACCACTTGGCATCCAACCAGGATGGATGAAGGGGAAGCAGCTCCAGCATCATTGGCCCAGAATGGCCTGAGTGGGGGCCTCAAGCTCATGCTTTTCACCGTCTTTGAAGATTTTGTCCTTCTTCCTTAATAAGTTGAAGATTTCATCCCAGTTGACTGCCGTTCCCCATCCCAAGAACAAAAATAATACAAGGCGCAGTGATCAGTCCGCTCATCATACATTCGCCGGACGAGGTTGTCATGGCGACGTTGCTTCTGTTCTGCGTCAGCAAAGTACCACTATTTTCTGACTCTGACGCGTGAAAGTTCTCGTTGCGTCGGTGGGGTGCCACAAGCCAGCAAAAGACGAGGGGAGTTACTGATGTGGTTGCGCAGTTGCGCTCTCAATCAAAGCCGCTGTAGTTCCTGTTGGGGCAGGAATCTCACGATCCTGAAGTGCCCGTCCGTCCTTCTTTTGCCCTTAATTAAAGCGCCTGGACAGGGGGTCTCCGGTACTGTTGGTTGACAGTAAAACAGAAGCAACGTGAGATCGAGTTATTTAAACTACAAATAATAATCATTCTATTTTGAGAAAAAGCCACCAAAAATCCCAAACTTTACTTATTGTGACACATTTATCTCGAACTTTTTTTTGTGACGTCAAAAACCCCAAACTTTCTTATTTGTGACACATTTACCCCAATGTACATTATCTATGGGCATTTTCGTCTTTTCCGCTTTTTCTTTTTTTTTTTACTTTTTTTTCAGATCCGGCGAGGGGGGCCTCGCCGGCGGCCGCCCGACGCCGGCGAGGCTCGCCCGACGCCGGCGAGTGAGGGCGAGGCTCGCCCGACGCCGGCGAGGCTCGCCCGACGCCGGCGAGGCTCGCCCGACGCCGGCGAGGCTCGCCCTCGCCAGATCCAGGCGAGGGCGAGCTCGCCCGACGCCGGCGAGGCTCGCCCTCGCCTGGATCTGGCGAGGGCGAGCCTCGCCGGCGTCGGGCGGCCGCCGGCGAGGGCCGCCGGACGCCGGCGAGGGCCGCCGGACGCCGGCGAGGCCCCCCTCGCCGGATCTGAAAAAAAGTAAAAAAAAAAGAAAAAGCGGAAAAGACGAAAATGCCCATAGATAATGTACATTGGGGTAAATGTGTCACAAATAAGAAAGTTTGGGGTTTTTGGCGTCACAAAAAAAGTTCGGGGTAAATGTGTCACAATGGGTAAAGTTTGGGGTTTTTGGTGGCTTTTTCCCTTCTATTTTAAAAATTAATTTTTCTATTTCTGTTCCTAAACGAATTTGTTAGCCAAAAAAACACGTTTGATAACGATACGAAATTCCTATTCTCGAAATAAAAATTTATTTGATAACGGCACAAAATTTCTTTCTCTCGGGTGGCCAGCGAGTGGACGGTAGGCAGACAGATGGCAGTGGTGGATGGCAGGCGGCGAACGGCGGCGGCGAACGGCGGGTGGCGGACGGCGGGGGAAGGCAACGGCGGACAACGACGCGACTGGTGCGGAGGACGGCGATTGGAGGCCGCTGGCGACAGGAGGAGGGTAACGGTGGGAGGAGGGCAGCTGGCATCGGGAGTGGTGGCCGGTGGATAGAGGGCGACAGGAGGGCTACTGGCGGTGGGAGATGGTGGCCAGTGGATGGCGAGCGACGGCTAGTGGCGGGAGATGGCGAATGGCGGGAGGTGGGCGGTCGACGGCGGGAGATAGTGGCCGGTGGACAACGGGCGGCGGCCCATGGCAACAGGAGGAGGGAGGGCGGCTGGCAGCGGGAAATAACGGCCGACAAACGGTGGCCTATGGCAGCGGGTGACGGCGAATGGCGAGAGGCAGCGGCCGGCAAGTGGGCAGCAGGTAGGCGGCCGGCAAGTGGGCGGCGGGTGGGCGACCGGCTAGTAGCGAGGGCGAGCGATGAGAAGAATTTTACCTTCTCATTTCTATTCCAGAAATAGAAAAGTTAAAAAATTTTAACTTCTAATTTATGTTCCAAACTTATTTCTGGAACAAAATTTTGTTCTAGAAATAGAAAATGAAATTATGTTACCAAACAGATTTCTGCTCTAAACCTATTTCTGAAATAGAAATAGGGAAACAGAATGGTTATCATTCACAACCTTAATGTCGTTACATGCAGAGAGAGAGAGAGAGAGAGAGAGGGGGGGGGGCTCAATCGTCACTCTTTGTCAATTCCTGCATGAAATGGGATCTGGGAAGTAGTTGCGCCACCTAAGCAAGTCGGTTAAAGGTTTCATCTAAGTCATCGTCCAGATCTCGGGATTACTAGGATTTAAAACTTCTAAAAGGTATTCTTTCATACGGGGGAAGATGGGAATTAAGGATGTGAGGTGTGCAGATATCGATACGTTAAAATAAGAAGCGCATTTGTTGAGCCCACCCTATTAGAGGATAGGCCACAGAGGTTCCCATAAGAGTGAAAACTCCATTTTTTTGGTGAGGTTTACACTTAACCAGAACACCAATGATTCAAGGGAAGCCCCTCGTTTAAGAGAGGTTATAAGTTTTCCCCACTTTCAGAAAGACCAGAAGGTGCTGAGGCTACACATGCATGGCATTTTAAGGTATATGATACAAGACGTATGTATTTATACGGTTTTGGGATAGAAAGGGTGTTTATTGATGTGTATAAATTTATACGTGCGAACTTAAAGATTGGCGATTGATGCAGTATTTCATAGGATCTCATGTGAATTCTTCAATGTCACGTAAGATTTGTTTTACCAATTGGTTCTAACTCATCACTTACCCCAACTCGGTTGGATAACATGCAAGACGGCAGTGAAAAAGGGAGCGTGTAGGTTTGAACTCTCGATATTTTCACCAATACCATGTTAGATATAACCATTTAACCATGTCAAAAAATAGTTGATTAAAAGACCAAAAACTTGAGTATTTAGTTTGCTGGTCATCTGAAAAAAAAAAGAAAATTGAATATGTCATATCGAGATCTGATCCTATAATCACATTCTAGGGTTCGTGCAAAATTAGTTGGGGTGACCTGATTGCAACCCTATCAAGAATGTGCAAACCTCTCAGATTTAGGTTCACTTGCGACGTATAACCAATTTATGAGACGTGCATGGTGTTTGATAAGCATCTTAGCAACCGAAACTTTGCACTCGTGCCTCTTAATTTACGAAAAGAACAGACACGGCCATAGATATATTTCGACATGAATTGTGAAACAATACTTTTTCACAAACCGACCTAATAAGGAAAATGAAATCGCGAGGTCCCCTAAGGAAAAAACACTGGACACAGCTCACGTCCGTGATGCTCCATTTACGCACATCACATGCCACCTACTCTCTCTTTCTCTCTCTCTTTTGGCTCTTCTCCTCCGTGTCTTCCCTTCTTGCTCTGAAACTATTAATAGCTAGGGGACCTTGTTGAGAAAGCAAGTTTAACTCATCAATGTCAAGTCGGGTTCATTTGGCTTTTGCTGTTCAATTGAATTTGTGTGCCTTAATCTAGCAAAGCACAAAGGGAAAAAGATTGATAGAGTCGAGTCTACATCGAGGCGGTCGTTGGAGGACTCGGATTAACTCTTTGAGAAAAAAGATTTAGATTTGATTGTAGCAGCCAAAAGATTTAGAACTCGATTGCGTGCCGTAAATGAGATTAAGAACTTCCCGTGCGCTCGTTTTTCCATCCGCTCCCTTCGCAGTCATCATCAATTTTGCGGTCCGATTTTTACTGCTACAAATGTTAGCTTTCGCACAAGGAAAGTCATTGGAACATAAAAGTAGTCGAATTTTAACTTTCGAATTTGAGATTTCACGTACACTAACAAGTTTTAGGATCGGTTTGGCACTATGCTTTGACAAGCTATTATAATCAAAGGTTTCGAGCTCGAATTCTCCTTCCACTCGTTTATGAGTTTCCATTCCTTCTTGTATACCTTGGATTTGGATCGTTGTTCGATCCACCCGCCAAGCTCGCACACGTAAAGGATTTCGCGGCGCTATTGATAATCTTATTTTCGACAATTAACCTAATGCACTCAACTTTCAACAGAGTAATCATATAATAATTCCATCTTGTGTAAAAGCAGGAGTTGAGAATTGAATGGTGTTCATGGTCATTGGTGACTGAAACAACTGCTTTTGATCTGGCAAAGACCTAATTCAAAACTACGAACCACTACCTCGCTTTGTGCATAAAGCTCTTCCCCTATTATTGTGTTCACGTATCAAAGCGAGTGAAATCACACCATAAAAAGAGAGCTAGCCATTTCGAGCTTCTCACACCCACTTCAATGGCCAGCTCCTCAGTCCAAACTCCATGGCCCGCTCTTCTCGCTCTCGCTATTGTCATGTCATTGGGGATAACCCTCGCGCCGCCAGCGGAGGCGGCGCGGGCCTTCTTCGTGTTCGGGGATTCGCTTGTCGACAACGGCAACAACAACTACCTCGCGACGACCGCCCGGGCCGACTCCCCGCCCTACGGGATTGACTACCCCCCAACCCACCGGCCCACGGGCCGGTTCTCCAACGGGTTCAACATCCCTGATTTCATCAGTTGGGTCCTTACCAAACTTACCATTTCTTCTTGAGAACTGCCTGGTCCAATGTTTGAGGCTTAGTATTTATTCTCTTTTCTCATTTGGACAGGCCAGGAGATTGGGTCAGAGTCCACGTTGCCATACCTGAGCCCCGAGCTCGGAGGGCAGAGGCTACTTGTGGGTGCAAACTTCGCTTCAGCAGGAATTGGAGTTCTCAACGACACTGGAGTTCAATTTGTGAGCTGTCCCCCCTTCTTTTGCAGTTCAAATTACATTAGAACAAGCGATCGTCGAATACTGTTCGCTAATGGATGCAACATAAATCTTTTGCAGATCAATGTAATAAGGATGTATCAGCAATTTGAGTACTTTCGGCAGTACCAGCAAAGGGTGGCTGCATTGATCGGACCCGAACGCACCAAAAAGCTCGTGAGCCAAGCCCTCGTGCTCATCACCGTCGGAGGCAATGATTTCGTAAATAACTACTACTTGGTGCCATACTCCGCAAGATCTCGCCAGTACTCCCTCCCTAATTACGTCCGCTACGTCATTTCCGAGTTCAAAAAACTCCTCATGGTAATTAGTTAATAGATTACTTTAGGGTTCTTATGCTGTGCAAGAAAAAAGAAGACATTCCTATGGCGGGTCTATGTGTCATTGGTTTCTTTGTGTTCCCGTTTCGTTCTTGCAGAGGTTGTACGATCTCGGGGCACGGAGGGTCTTGGTGACGGGCACCGGGCCACTGGGGTGCGTACCGGCGGAGCTGGCGATGCGGAGCCGGAACGGGCAGTGCGCTGCCGAGCTGCAGCAGGCGGCGTCGCTGTACAACCCTCAGCTCGTCCAGATGCTCAAGGATCTCAACAAGAAGTACAAATCGCAGGTGTTCATCAGCGCCAACACCCAGCTGATGCACAATGACTTCATCTCCAACCCTCAAGCATTCGGTATGTATACATATGATTGAAAAAAGGGGGGCTGCGCCAAAAATGGCCCCTATACTCTTTTCCAATGTTCGATTTGGTCCTCGCACGTTAAATCTTTATCAATTTGGTCCTTGAACGTTGCAGGATTCATCACATCGAAGGTGGCATGCTGCGGGCAGGGGCCGTACAACGGGATCGGGCTTTGCACGGTGGCGTCGACCCTGTGCACCAACAGGGACCAATACGCGTTCTGGGACCCGTTCCACCCGTCGCAGAAGGCCAACCGTTTGATCGTCCAGCAGATCATGACCGGCTCCACCGAGTACATGAACCCCATGAACCTCTCCACCATCATGGCCATGGACTCTAGGCTCTAAATCATGATAATGTCTTTCGTTTTCTCTCTAATGGCTATGTACCATCTACTTAAATCTTTGTGAAGGACTTAGTCAATAATGGTCATTAATGCATTTTATGAGACATGTTATCGTGGTCATTCTTCGTTTAACCGCGTTTGATAAAATTGAGAACCTTGGATCTTTGGTATTATTTAAACATCACTAAAGAGAGGGAGCCAAGCTCCGACAGGGCATCTGCGGCCTATCTATTTACATTGCAATGACGGTAAGCTTCACGGATACATTATGTAATTTAACGTATCAGTGCCCGCACGCTTTGCCCTTTTAAGTTTCGCTTGTATCTTTTTCTTCCCTTGGGAGTGGAAATACCCTCTAGTCATTTTACATCTCAATGATTCCCGAGGTCCAAATAAGAATCGAGATGAAGCCTTTTAACAACTTGCTAAGGTCAAAATAATGTCCTTCAATTTCTCTCTATGGCTATGTATCTTCTACTAAAATCTATGTGAACGATTTAGTCAATAATGGTAATTGATGCATTTTTATGATACATGTTATCATGGTCATCCTTCCTGAGCCGTGTTCGATGAAATTATGAATCGGTAACCTAGACGAGGCCGTTCTGACAGTTTTGGGTGATCAAGTTATTATCCATTTGGTATGGTGGTGATGCTTAAAGGAGGACTCGTACGTAAAACAATATTTGACACGCCTTGCTCAAGTTTCGATCTACAATGTTATCTAATTTTCTCCGATCTTCATCCGATCCAACACTACTTAGGAATTATTCAAACAGGGAAAATTATCCAAAAAGTCCTAAACTTATTGCACTTTTACCAATTCAATTTTAAACCTTTCAAGTTTGCCAATTAAATCCTAAACCTTTTCATTTCTTGACGATTGAGTCTATTCGGCCAATTTTGACCACCCAAAGTGGATGTGGACGCCGGTCGGTGCCGGCTGTCTGGCCAACGCTGACATGGTAATTTTTTAAATATTTTTTCCGAATTTTTAAAATTTTTAAAAATTTTCTTTTTCTTTTTTCTTTTGGCCTTCTTTCCTCTGGCCAGTTGCTGGTTGCTAGTCGCCGATTGGCCGAAGGGCAAAAGTTAGAAAAAAAAGAAAAAATAATTAAAAAATTGCCATGTCAGTGTTGGCCGGACGGCTGACAGCTACATCAGCGCCGGCCGGCCAAAATTAGTCAGACGGACTCAATTGGTAAGAAGTGAAAATGTTTAGGACTGAATTGACAAAAGTGCAACAGATTTATGACTTTTTGGACAATTTTCCCTATTAGTACATGTATAATGCTAGTGATTGAAGTAATTCTCTTAAAGCACATCAAATTATTTTCTGACCCCATAGATCATGCATGGATGGTAAGTTCCATGACCAGAATCAGTTCTTTTGCCCATTAGCAATGCTTCGTCTTCAAATAAGATGTGTTTAAGCTTTGAGGGAGCAGCCATTAAACACCAGTTAATTGTCATTAGTCCCCAATTGGGTCACTTCGCGGATAGCATACACATCTTACTTTATGATTTCCACATGTTGATGCTCAAAAATTTGTATTTAATATTCCAAGTTACTCTTTCTCAGAGTTTCCATAGTAAGGTCTCATGCACACAAGTAGGTGGATCTCAAGTATGGCTCGAGTATGTCATTGTCATTATTAAGTAACTAGTTCGCGAAAGAAATAGCATTTGAAACAATAATTGTGAGTCCAAGATTGGATAATAATATTGATAGTATGATACTAATTGCAGATTCGGAGACTAGATAACAATATTAATATTTGGGATAGCACTTTTGATTGCTTTGTAGTCTTCTACTTTATCAGATATGTCTTTTTCCAGCATGTTAAATTCAACTTTTTAAGGTCGAGTAATGAGTTGATATTGGCTATCATATTTTGTTTTAGCTAATTTTAAATGCAACTTAAGTAGCTTTTTCCCTTCTCTTGGGGTATAAAATCTGAGCCGAAGATGTTAAAAGAGGAAAAAAAAATTGCAACAAATACTTTTAAAAATTGCAAAAAAATTGTTCATGTCAACGTCGGCTATGTCACGTAGGATAGCCGGCGTCCACATCATCAATTTCAGATCAAAATTGCTCGGATGGACTACATTTGCAAATTGCCAAAAGATTTATAACTAAATTGGCCAATTTGAAATGTTTATGACCAAATTGGTACAAGTGCAACAGGTTTATGACTTTTTTTTTTTATAATTTCCCTCATTTTCGTGGACAATGAAAAAATTTATCATGAAAACATTTTCCATCAACTAATTATTTCAAGCGATATGGGTGACCATTTTTAGGAAAATATTTTTCAAATCATTCCTTTTTGTCGAAACAAATGGAACGTTAATACATGTTTGTGTATAAGGTGTTTTTAATAAGAATCGATAAGTGTTGGAATATCTAATAAAATTCATATGTAGATTATATCTATTCCTATATAAAAGATGATGAGTTATTCATCCCTAATAATCTCGACAGAAATGAGCAATGACAAATTAAGGAATTTAGGGCTCTATTTGTTTCGCGGAAATGAAAGTATTGAAAATATTTTTCTCAAATTAATCACTTATGTCGCTTACAAAATGGCTGAATGAAAAATATTTTCATCATCTATGAAAATATTCAGACGTAATTTGTTATCAATAATGATTTTCAGTAGCTAATTATTTGAAGGGATACAATCAATCAATTTGGAAAAAAACATTCCAAGTTATTCATTTTTCACTAATTAAACAGAGCCTAAATTTGAAAGAAGGATCGACTTTTTCCTTAATTCCATTAAAAAAGGCAAAAGTATAAGTTGTATAAGGTTAGCTAATCAAGCTTTTGACCGGGTTCTTCATCTTCCTAACCGTTGCTTCTTATTGGCTTACACATTAGTCTTGAGTATTGCGTATAAATGATTTAGAACCCAAATTTTCTAACCTAAACAATTTTTATCTCTCTCTACTTCTATTGCTTAATGAATTAACAAAATGTATACTCAAAATGATATATGATTATTTCTTAATGCTGTTTAGTGTAAACTTTTGGGTTAATTATAAACTAGTGTTCAGGCTCGGGCTGCGTGTGCACGCAAATAATTATGTAAGTAAGTGCATGAAATGGAAAGTTATTGTACTAAAAATGTACTTTCTCATTTACAATATTTTTTAATTTTCACGCAATTAAATATCAGATAACTTCTAAAAGCTACTTTGTTAATTGGTATGATTCTAATCATATAAACTATATTCCAACGACATATATAGCTTCAGGGTTTGCAATGTTTATCCCAATTTGACAATGATGAACTATATAAAATTTTGAGGGAAAATCCAATGCTTCAATTTTTTTTAATTTTATGAGAAGTTAGGTCAATTCGACTATTTTCTAGCCATAAAAACTCAATGAAATTCTTCCAAGAACTTGCTAAAGTAATGATTTCCATACTTTAGATTAAAGAAGAACAAAAAAAACATAACCTATTGTTCAAAAATTTGTATTTACTATTCTAAGTATAACTTTCTCAAAGTTTCGATAGCAAGGTCTCATGTACACAAGTAGGTGGATCTCAAGTATGCCTCGAGTATGTCACTTTGGTTATTAAAGTAACTAGTTTGCAAACGAATTAGCATCTGAAACAATAATTGTGAATCGAGACTGGATAACGATACTGATAGTATAACACTAATTGTGGATTCGAAGACCAGATTACGATATTAATATTTGGGATATCACTTTCGGTTGCTTTGCAGTCTTCTGCTTTTTCAAATCTCTTTTTTCGGCGTATTAAATTCAACCTTTTTTTAGGTCGAGTAATGAGTCGATATTGGCTATCAGATTTTGTTTTAGCTAATTTTAAATGCGAGTTAAGTAGCTTTTTCCCTTTTCTTGTGCTATATAATCCCCGCTGAAGATGTGTCAAAAGAAGTAAGAAAAACAAGAGTCCAAGCTCCTTCCTACGAGCCTCCGTTCTTGTGTGTGAGCGAGCAGGTGTTTCGGGTTAGTTTTGTAACTTATTCTTCGAAAATACTTCTTTTAAGCCAACTTTAGAAGCTATATGTATGCATGCATGCAACTCATTTCATTTTCATCATCCAACACATCCTAAAGAGTAACTGCACAATGATCTTCAGGATGAAATCCTACAAAAAAAAGGAGTCATTAATTAACCTAATCCTTACAAAAGTATCATCAAATTAGTGCTTGACATATAAAACAAATTATCGTCCGACCTATTATAGGCCAGATGATTACATGAATGCTTGATCCTCATGTTAATGTAACTTCGATTGTGCGATGTGGCACTAGGGGATGTCGCTGTCGAAGCAAGTCGCCGGTGCAGCTAGCCCCGACCCAAGGGGCACCGGAAGCGGGAAGGCTGAAATGCGCGAGTGGACTGGAGTCAGCTTGACTGCCGCACCGGCAAAGAAGAAACTGTCCGTGCTGATCGTGGACGACGACTCGACGATCCGCACCATCCATACCATCCTGGTGAATAGGGTGGGCGTGGAAGTGGAATCTAAACTGGCTGAAAATGGAAAAGTGGCGGTGGATCTGTTCCGCGCTGGAGAATCCTTTGATCTCGTTCTCATGGACTGGGAGATGCCCGTCATGAATGGCATTGAGGTAACTACGTGCTGCTGCTAAGATGCACAAACAAACTTTTTCACATGTCTGTAGTTTTCGTCGATCATTCGATATCCATTCCATACCACAACGATGGCATTTTCATCTTCGCTGCAGGCAACGAAGGAGCTGCGGAACATGGGAGTCAGCAGCATGATCGTGGGAGTGACGTCGCACTCCATGGATACCGAGAAGGGCACTTTCATGGCGGCTGGTCTGGATGATTGCTATGGAAAGCCACTGTCGATCAAGATCCTCAAGAGCATCCTCCAGAAGATGAAGATCGACGAATGAGTTCTTGAATGTGGGAAGAAGCAAAACATTCTTTTCATGTCGTGTGGGTGTTGGTGCTTTATGTATGAGGCCGGTCGATCAATCTAAATAATAAACTAAATGCTTTCCTTTTAATCCATAATCTTATAAGGAAGGTGTTGTGATGCATTTACTTGTTCCAGTTCACAAATCTACCAAGGAGATCTGACAACAAGTGAGGATAGTGACAACAAACCCTCGATCATTAACATAAAAATACTTAGCATTAAATCTACCCTAGATATACACCTAGGAGATGTGCTAGCTCTATAGTAGTTTTGATGAGTTCATGGGACTAGGAGAATGTTATCTCTAATTTGATCGTCATATTGCAAAACATTCGAGATTTGTTCCCGGGCTTTTATTATTATGTAATTGGTTTCTTAGAGTGAATACATTTTTTTTTCTCAAATTGGTCATTCTACCAAACATGTGGATGAAAATGCTGACGTGACAAGCCACCCGAGTGACCCTCAACAAGCTGAAGTAGTAGAAAAAAACAAGCTAAAAAAGAGAGACTAGGAGCAGAGATGGGCGGCGATGGCTAGTGAACGGTGGCGCCACCCATACGCCGGCAGGGGTCGCCAGTCCACTCCATCACCAGCGAGAGTCCAACGACCCTCACCAGCGTCTGGACCAGTCGTAACAAGTTGTCCTGGCCACAAGCACACGCATACACACCAAGGAGAGAGAGGGTCGGTGAGGGATGCCGTGATCGAAGTGACAAGAAGCTCAGTGAGGGACCCTGATCCCCTCCCCTTCTTTCCACGTCTCTTTTTGACAAAACCCTTCTACCTCTGCTTCGCCTTTTTCTTTCTTTTTATTCAGATTTTCATTTTCTAAAATCGAGGGAAACCTTTTTAGATTATTTTAATTAAGGGTGTGCAGCTAGATTAGATTTACTTGGGAATCAAATCGAATCATTTGAAAAATAGGTCCGAAACCAGTTCCTATTTGAGCCCATTTCATTTTTTTGGAACCAGTTTGGTTTCCCATTCCAAGTGATTGTTGAAGTTGACAAATATTTCGGAAACCCTTATTTCTCATATAAGGAATGCTCACGTGAGCTTAGAGAAATCGAAATATAAACCGACGACGTGTGGCCCTTGTATTCATATAAAAGATCATTAAAATGAGTGGCTGTGGTTAAAAATCTAAATATCATAGTGAAATCCCTTTGTGAAACATAGTTCTATTTTGGGATGAACCTGGATAAATTTATGTGTCAATTTTTCTATTATTTATGTGATTGTTCTGATTCTATTTAAATATAACCCATCAACGATGATCCACTTGGGAACCGGACTGATCAGTCCCGTATTGGTACCCATTTTTAGCTTGTGTTGAAAAAAAACCCTAGCTCACTAAAACTCGGTCATCTCACCTCTCTCTCTCTCTCTCTCTCTCTCTCTCTCACAGTCCCTCTCTCTTCGTGCAATCTTGTCCTGTGACAAGCTCAAGCTCAGTTGCCTCTCTCTCTCAGCAGTAGCCAGCAACTAATATCGTCGCCAGTTGCCACCATCAAGGTCTTGGCGTTCAACAATGTGGATCTCTTGAGAACGCCGGCTATCATGAAAGTCTTGGCGTTCGCCTCCATCTCCTGGGTCTTCTTCTACTTGGGCAAGCACTGGTTCCAGTCCGACGATTATGGCCAACACATCTTCTCCTCCTCCTCCTCCGCCTCCGCCCCCCCGGCGTCAGAGGCCTCCCTCCGTCACCCTCTCCCCGAATTTCAACAAATCCTTTGATGTCTCCTCCCTCGTACCTCATAACCAAACCCTAGCCCTCCCACCACCGCCTAGCCATCGCAGGATGGGACTGTTGCCACATCTCCTCCTCCTCCTCCTCCTCCTCCTCCTCCCCCACCTCTGTTGGCGATCACGAGGTTCAGGATCGTGGACGAAAATGGGATGATGACCGACAACTTCGAGGTAGGGGAGTTTGATCCGGAGTTTGTGGACGAGGGGACGAATAATGCGATTGAGATTGAAGGGACCGAGGGTGAGAAGAATGGGATGAAGGTTCAGGTTCATAAGCAGAGCTTTGCCCGGAGAGTACGAGCGAGTGCATACCTTGTTTGGACAATGTGGAGGCCATCCAAAGGTTGAATTGGACGGAGAGAGGCGAGAGGTTCGAGCGGCATTATCCGGAGAAAGATAAGGGGTTGAGTTGCTCGGTTCCGCCCACGGAAGGGTACCGACCGCCAATTTCTATACTGGAAAAAATGAAATCAGACAACGCAACAAAAGAAAAACGGGTTCTCAAGATAGATATGGATCATGACAGAAAAAAAATAGAGTATGTTCTAAAACAGATTTTAGGGCAAACACGATAGATTTCAGATTTCAAAAATTAAAAACCGGTTATAATAAGATAAGTTCCTTACTCATCTTGAAATTGATCAACCTTAATCTTAACACACGCAGGTCGTCACGTGAAAAAGTGAAACGTTTTCTTTTACCGATAATCCAATGGCCACGTCAGCATATCCGTACATATGTCCAACTAAAGTGGAAAAAAAATTCAAAGTTTAGGTACTCCATCACAATAAAAAAAATTCTAAAGAGCCAGATTTAAATCAAATCACTCCGTTCTTGACTTTGCTCGGACACCATAACGACCACCGGCGACGGTTTCTGTCTCAGAGCGACGACAATCTCAGCTTTCGCTAAACCCCTCCGTCCTCCGTCCTCATTTCTCTCACTTCGAACTTTCGCTTTATCCGAAAACCCCAAACAACTCCCCCGCCCCTCCCCTCCCCTCCTCCCTCAAATGCTCACCGCGCTCTCCGCTCCCCGCTCCCGCCTCTTCCTCCCCCCTCCTCCGCCGCCGCGCCGGCCACCCGCCGCCTCAGCCGCCGCGCCGGACTCCGCCGTCGCCTCCCCCGCGCCTCAGAAGAAGGCCCGGGGGAGGGGGAGGCGGAGGAAGCAGCCGCCGCCGGAGCAGCAGCAGCTCGCCCCCGGCGGCGGCGGCGGCGGCGGCGGCGATGGCCACGGCTCCGGCCCCGCCTCTCCCGCCTATGTCATGGCCTCGGCCTCCGCCGCCGAGAAGGCCCTCCGCCTCGCCTTCATGGAGGTGCTGACGACCCGCGCCCGGGACGGGGACGCCGCCGGCGTGTCCGGAGTGATCTACGACATGGTCGCCGCGGGGTTGAGCCCCGGGCCCCGGTCGTTCCACGGACTCGTTGTCTCGCACGTGCTCAACGGTGACGCTGAGGGCGCGGTAATGCACAATTGAAGCTCAAAATGCTAGGACGTTAATCTTAGACCCATTTTGGTTCGGCAGATAGAAAGATCGTCTGCTTTCTGTCCCCTAATGTGTAGCAAGAACTGAGTCTCGAAGCTGTTTAATCGCAGGGATTGGTCTTGCTTTTGGTGCTAGAGTTGGTCTGTTGTGTGTGACAATGGCGCGTTGTTGGTTTGAATGCAGATGCACTCGCTGAGGAGGGAGCTTAGTGCGGGGCTTAGACCGGTGCACGAGACGTTTATTTCGTTGATTAGGTTGTTTGGTTCCAAAGGATACTCGAGCAGAGGCATGGAGATTCTTGCGGCGATGGAGAAATTGAACTACGATATACGCCAGGCGTGGATAGTTCTTGTTGGTACTTATCCAAGTTTTTGTTTTGCGTGCCGGGTTGCGTGTGCTTATGTGTATGAGTGCCGTATTCTTTTGCGCGAGTGTAACGATTTCTGTTTTTTAAACTTTCGGACAGAGGAGCTTATCAGGAACAAGCATCTGGAGGATGCGAATGATGTTTTCCTGAAGGGAGCAAAAGGCGGTCTGAGAGCTACAGATGAGCTCTATGATCTTCTAATTCAAGAAGACTGTAAAGTTGGGGACCATTCTAACGCTTTGGAAATTTGTTATGAAATGGAGGCAGCAGGAAGAATGGCCACAACTTTCCATTTCAATTGTCTTCTTAGCGTTCAGGTTTGCCCTGATTCTTTATGAGCCTGATTCTGCAATCTGACACATTAATGATTTAAACAACAGGTTTTATGTGCATAGGATTTGTCTGTTGTATGTTTCTAATCATTTCTTGGTTTTTGGAATAGTTTCTAGGGCTTAATAAGCTTGGTGAATCAATAATTTCTAGGGCTTAATAACTTTGGAAAAGCACACTTTGCGTGAATGTATGCCTATATGCTTCTAAGAGCTTGTTTGGTATAGCTGTGGTTCATCAGTAGCTACGATGTGAAGTGCTGCTAGTTATGCATTTGGTGATAGATGTTGCAAAGCTGTAACGCCTCAAAGCTGGGTGAGACAGCTCGCAAAAAACTATTGTAAGCTGTTGTAGCTTTAGAGGTGCCGCTGCTGTTGAGGTGTTTGCCAAACACCTTTAAAAGCTCAATTGCTGCAACATTCATTTTCATAGCTGAAGCTGCCACAAGAAAGCTGTGTCAAACAACCTTTAAGCCTATTTGTGATGTGCATCAGATCATGAAATCTCTTTCTTATTGTACAATAGTACGTTATGACAAGCTTGTATGTTGAGCTTAATTATTAGAAGCTTGTATGATATTTTTTTTATTCCTTTTTTTGAAGACTTCACTATACTGATAGCATCTCTATCTGTTAATTAGGCTACTTGTGGGATACCAGAAATAGCTTTTGCCACGTTCGAGAACATGGAATATGGAGAAGGTCTCATTCTCTTCTCCCCTTATTGTGTCTGTGTTTCTTTGACAATTCTCTCCATAAGTATTGTAACTTATTGAATAGTCTCCTGATTGGCCAGTATCAGAGAGACCTAGGTGTACCTTGCATTTCTTTTTCTATTGCTGGTGAATTATAACACCTTAATGTGTACTACTGTTTTTTTTTTTGGGTGAAGTTAATGTGTACCTTAACAAGAATTAATGTGTACTACTGTTGAACCCCAAACTATAGATGATTTTATTGTCTTACTCCATTAGTAATCTAAAAGACAGATTGATTTTTGGATGTTAAACATGGGGCATAAAATCTTCTAAGATATAGAAAATCATTATGATATTTTGGTCTAATCAATTCTTGTTATACTTTTATTCCGGATGTTAGCAAGTAGGCGTGAAATACTACATACGCATGCACGCTTGTGCAAATATACCCAAATCATATTTATTTAAGTAGTCGATGTATAGATGGTTAATCAATATGAATTTCAACTAAGCCAAAAAGAAATTGCAGTTGCAAGTCAGATGGCATATACAATAATTTTGGTGTTTTATATGTTTCAGAATAAATTATTGCTTTTAACTTTTTGATAATTATTAGATTCAGTTCGAAATTCAATGGTAGTCATTCGTGAGCTTTCCCCTCCCCTTCACCTCATTAATGAACATGGAGGCGCATTTTGAATTTTATGAAGTTAATCAGATTTCTAATTTTCGTCATGTCCCAAGTTCCAAACTTAAGATATGTGTTAACAATATACTTTTGTCATGTATTTTGTTGTGTATACTCCCATGTGTATTCACGTAGTCATCAAACATGTGGACTACGAAAACTTGCAGAAGTAGATATTTTTAGTTGCTCTCGGTCTTCATTGTCAAAATTCGTTGACCTACCTAGTTTAAGTCATGTTTATGTGCTTAATTAAATGACGGTCTTGGGACAACCATGTGTGACCATCAGAAATTATTGTGATCATGTATTTTCTGTTCATAGACATTTGGATAGCCATAATTCTTGGTTTTTTTTTTTTTGGTAAAGGCCATAATTCTTGGTTTTGCTTCTCTATTTTCGAAAATTACTTGGATGGAAAGGAAATGGAATAGAAATTTTTCTTTAGACGGTTGAATTGAAGTCTTTGGCCTGCAACTTAATATGTTTCTTTCAACTTTCTTGGTTGACAGATTTTATGAAACCTGATACTGAGAGCTATAATTGGGTCATCCAAGCATATACTAGAGCTGAATCCTACGACAGGTAGAGTTCCGGTGAGCTTTGAAGATGTAGCTTTTCATTATGATGACAATAGCTTTTGGAAAGCTGATATTTATGCTCCATGTGTGTTTGATCTGAAAAAGAGCAGTTTGAAGAGCAGTTTGAAGTTGCTATAGGTTCACTCAACTCTTTTCTTCATATAAGTCATATCTTAACTAAATCTCACCTTCATGAATAGTTTCCATCTTGCCATAGTTGCTAGTTTAACTCGCCCATCATGGTTTCTCCTCTCCTAGGGCTTCACTTTCATGAATCTTTACCATGATCTTTTTTCTGGCCACTGAATCCTTACCACAAGTACTTATCCCATCGTTCGTCCTAAAGTTATTGTAGGTTTATTTGGTGAGGTAAAATCGCAACCGTGGTAATACCCCTGTCAAAAATTTGACAAATGCGTTTATGGATCTTACTCAAATTTACTTGTTGTTCTATTACTATTAAGAGATACTATAAGAAGTACTTATCTGGTGTACACCTTGACAAGAAAATCAAGGGATGAATTGTGAACTATATTTCTGTTTCCTTTTCATTTGTCTTTTTTCTTTAGTGATACACTATCAATGCTTTTGTATTTTGATCAGTTTGCTGCAAACTGCAAAGCCTGGAAGAGGCTTTTTCGGTAAAAAAGAAGTTCCATTTGTACGGCGTGTGTTTAGTCCAAGTATTTGACTATTGGTCAGCACAAATTTTTGCCTAGATGTTCACAAGTTTAGTCATTGATCTGCCCTCCTATTCTTTCTGTTTTGTCAAAAGTTGCATCATATGCGATCAGTATTAAGCATGGGTTGTTCTGGTGAAATGCAACGTTCCCAGTATTTTGCACTGTAAAGTGTGAATGGAGGTCATGTTGCTGAGTTCTGCTCACTGCACTTCTTTTATTGTGGAATGTGGCGAATGCTTCAACTATTTTTTATCTCAATATCCAGATGTTACTGATCATCTGCTATATTTCGGTCCTCAGATACTTATATTGTGCAGACGTGCTTCTTTCATCATATTGGTTTCCTTGTTATTTGTAGAGTACAGGATGTTGCTGAATTACTTGGCATGATGGTTGAAGACCACAAGAGGTTGCAGCCTAATGTGAAAACTCATGCGTAAGGGACACCTATAGTGATCTTCTTTGATACAAGTCATTTGAATAGCATAACTTTTTGTTGTGCTACCAAAACAAGCTTTACTGGAGCATTGCAGTCATATAAATACAGGGTTTGACATATGATGCTAACTGCCAACTTCGTTGTTCTTTACATGCTTAATCATATAAGACTATCTTGACATTTTAGATGAAGTTATGGACTGGTTGTTTGTGTGACTATATAATCCTTACATCTGTTTTTTTTTTTTTTATAATTTATGGAAGGCATGCCTAGTCTTACAGTGGAACTGTTCGATAATCTTTGTTATTATTTTTTCTCTGATATCTGGACCTCTATGTTAAAGTCTGTGATCTCACATTGGTTGTTGGCATTACATGCATTTAGTCTCTCTCCACTTAACAACTTAAGCTTTTGGGTTGGAAAGTTTTACTTGCAACTTTAATACAATTTCAGTCCAATTTGCATGTATAGGGCTCTTATATGCATATATTCTCTGTCCGCCTAGAATTTTAAAATTTTGAACTGGAAATTTCAACACTTCAAGTATGATCTTTACTACAAATACATCAAGCAATCTAGTATGATTATGTCGAAGTGAGGAAGCTCAAAGTGGTCACTCTAATATATTTGTCTTACCTTTGATATGCTTCAATGCACAGGTTGTTGGTGGAATGCTTTACCAAATACTGTGTAGTGCGGGAGGCAATTCGGCATTTTCGTGCTCTGAAAAACTTTGAAGGAGGCACAAAAGTTTTGCATAATGAAGGGAATTTTGGAGATCCTTTATCCTTGTACCTCCGAGCTTTATGTCGAGAAGGTTAATTATTTAGCAGGATTAATGTATTGTGTTTTGTTTACTAACTTTTAGATGAAAATTCTCTTAGAATCTTTATGAACAATAAGTTTCTGAATTTCTGCCACTTCAGTCTGCATTATAAGTTATGTTTCTTTCTTTAGATCATTTTTTGATCTTCTTCTCATGCTCTATAGCTTTTACCTGTGATGAGTATCGCCTGTGATCCTTCAAAATGAGGGACAGCATAGAGCTTATTCTTTTGCTTTTGGAGCAGAAGTCTTTTGTTGGTTCTTATTATAAATGTTTGTTATATACTGACATGAGGATGGAAGTATATGGGTTTGATTGGTTTTCGAATCATGTGGGATGTGTGAATCTCTCGACCAATTGCATTAGTTCTGTCTAAATGCAAAATTAGTTATTTAGGAGAACTCTGCATTCAAGATGTCATACGTAAAGCCATTCTTTTGTTGTGTGCTGGCCTTGGATGGGTGTCTATATTGAGAAAGAAACTTTAAACTCAGCTAGTTCTTGAAATTCGGAGGATCCTTGAAGTTGACTGTACCAGATACTGTGGGTGTTGGGTCCAATAAAAGGAATGGATTAGTTGAGCCATCCAAACTTATGTAACCATGATACCTGTTGTACTTCCAGATCAGCAGGAAGATATGATATTATGCTTTTTTTGTACTTGTTTCTCAAACTAAGGCTTGAGTATTGATCGTTGTTGTCTGATTTTAGATTGAAATAATGACCGTGAGGTACTGTGTTTCATTTGTAACCTTGTCCATGTAAAATTTTAGGCAGTGTTTCCAATTTAATGAACTGTGAATGCAAGTAAATTGCGAGGGCTTTGAGGTTGTAACTTTTTGCTGCTTTAACCTGTATTTGCCGCTTTTCTTTTTGGTTTTGCCATAGTTTGCAGACTTGCTTGACATGGAACCATCTTATAATTGCCCAAAAATATTGGCATCGGAATCGTAAGTATAATTAGATCGCGTTCTATCGTGATCTCCTCACTCTTCCTTTTATATGCGACATTCTAAATTCAGGAAGAATCGTTGAATTGCTGGAAGCATTGGAGGCAATGGCCAAAGATAACCAACCAATTCCTCCGCGAGCTATGATCTTAAGCAGAAAATACCGAACCCTTGTGAGCTCTTGGATTGAACCTCTACAAGAAGAAGCTGAACTTGGATACCAGATTGATTACATCGCTAGGTGTGTTTCTCAACTCATATATTAGAAAAGCCGCATTATGTCAATTGTGCTATTTTTTCCCTTTGAGAATTCATTAAAATTTTAGTTTGGTTGCCATAAGTTTGTTATTTGGCAAGCTGCCAGTGTAGTCAAAGGCGAAAAAGTGCACTTGAGGCGTTAAGGCCATAAAATGCCTGAGGTGTAAAGTGCAGAGATAGTGCACGTCTGGGAGCTGGGTGCAATAACTCAAGTTGGTAACTAACATATACAAGTTTCACAGTATAAATTGTGTGAGAAAATTACAATACGGATAGAATGATTGTGATTATTCTTAGAACATAACGTACAAATTGAAGCAGGGAGAGAGAAGAACACAAAAAAAGAAAATTTAAGTTGGAACCAACAGAAATTCCACAGAGAGAGAGAGAGAGAGAGAGAGAGAGAGAGAGAGAGAGAGAGAGAGAGAGAGAGTCGAATAACTTTTTTTTTTTGAAAAAAAAAACGGTGACTTGGTATCCTGCAACTCTAGTCCTTTCTCTGATGATGGCATTTTTAATGAGAGAGGAAATTGACGAGACTTTTATCAGCGAAGGTCTGAGCAGTGTCTCAGACTAAGTAATACTTTTTGTGGGGATCCAGTTTGTCTAACCTTATAAAAAAGGCTGAAAGAGTTTTTGTCGAAAAGAAACCATTCTGGCATTTCTAAAGCCTAAGGTTTTAACGGTTAAAACTATTGCGCCTGCACTTGATACGTTAAGCATAGAAGGCGTGTTCCTGATTGAAAACGTGTCACCTTGACATCCAAGAGGAAAAACTCCATTACCCTGCCTTGCTTCAGCACCTATGCATACACCTCAAATGCCTTTGACTAGACTGCAAATAGTAGCAAAAAGTAAGGCATTCATATCATATGCTTTGATTTAATTTTTACTATGTTATAATAACCATGGGGCTCTTTAATAGTATGCTACATAAAACAAAAGAAGGATGTTGGACTAGTGGTGTGATGGTAATAATTTTTCAAATTACCTTGTGATATAACGTGTGCTGAAAAATGTCTTAATGCTTAAGTAATTCTTCCCCATTAAATCAGGTACGTGGCTGAGGGTGGGCTTACTGGTGAACGCAAGCGCTGGGTTCCACGAAGAGGAAAGACCCCTTTGGATCCCGATGTGGCTGGATTCATATATTCCAACCCTATGGAAACCTCCTTCAAACAAAGATGTCTGGAGGATTGGAGAATGCACCATAGGAAGCTTTTGAAAACCTTGCAGTATGAAGGACTAATAGCTCTAGGCAATGCTTCTGAATATGATTATATTAGAGTGGAAGAGAGACTAAGAAAGATTATAAAGGGTCCTGATCAAAATGTTTTGAAACCTAAGGCTGCCAGTAAGATGACAGTATCCGAATTAAAGGAAGAATTAGAGGCTCAAGATCTGCCAACAGATGGAACCAGAAATGTTCTTTATCAGCGTGTGCAGAAAGCAAGGAGGATAAACCGCTCACGTGGGCGCCCCCTTTGGGTTCCTCCTGTAGAGGAGGAAGAGGAGGAGGTTGACAATTTACTAGTTTTCTTGTTGTCTGTATTGGTTTTATAAATTGCTTACACGTGTGGGCATGACTGTCTTGACTTCAGTACAGTTCCCATTTTTGCTGGATAGTTGAATTTACCTTGGTGTTGTTGGCTTCTATTTCTGTCTTAGGTTGATGAAGAGCTGGATGAACTTATTTCTAGGATCAAGCTAGAGGAAGGAAATACAGAGTTCTGGAAACGCCGATTTCTTGGAGAAGGAATGGATAGGAGTCAGGGAAAAACCATAGAGGCGGAGCAAGTAGAAGTTTCAGATTTACTGGATGATGTTGATGCTGCAGAAGATGCTGTAAAGGATGTTGAAGATGAAGAAGGTGATGAGGAGGAGGAAGTTGAACAAACCGAAACCGAGAGTCCAGATGGAGAGAGGGTAAAGGACAAGGAAGCCGAAGCGAAAAAGCCGCTTCAAATGATCGGTGTCCAGTTACTTAAGGATTCTGATCAAACAACTACCTCGACAAAAAAATCGCGAAGAAGGGCTTCTCAAGCATCGGTGGAGGTAGATATTGTCTGATCTGTGCTCATTGTTGTCTCTTTACTTCATTTTCTGGTCCAGAGAATTTAGACATCGTGTAAGTGATGACAATAATAAGTGTGTGTAGTCCTTGAAAAGGTAAAAATAATAAGGGAACTTTTGCTCGACTTGTGCATTAAATAACTTAGTCAAACTCTGTATTCAAATTAGGGACATTGGTAGGTCAAACTCTGCATTTGAATTTGTCAAACTCTGTTATTGGCTTTTGCCTGCTCTCTTTTCCTGATTATTGCGGTTGGATCTTACGATGTAATGGGCCTTGTCTATGCTCTTTGTTCAATACCTAAGGTGAGTTCTTGAAATGATTACACTCTAGCTAAAATTCTTATTTGAAATAAAGTTATGCTGATGTGGTTGTACTTGGTATGCTCTTGCATAATCCTGTTTTGCATGGCGAGAGCGATTAAACTCAATCTATTGGTTGTACTGTTATTCATGCAGGATGACAAGGATGATGATTGGTTTCCTGAGGACATAGTTGAGGCATTTAAGGAACTGCGGGAAAGGAAAGTTTTTGATGTGTCAGATATGTATACAATAGCTGATGCTTGGGGTTGGACATGGGAGAGGGAGTTGAAGAACAGGCCACCTCAGAGGTGGTCTCAGGAATGGGAAGTGGAGTTGGCAATGAGAATAATGCAAAAGGCATGTTCACTGTCTCTTGTACTTGGCTCTTCTGTTCTTTCAATAGTAAAAGTTTTCCTTTATGCCAGATTATGCTTCTCCGTCCTGATTTTTCTTGTTAATTTCCTAGCATCATTCGAAAGGTTTTAGTTAGCTAGCTAAACTGCTTCCCCTTTCCTCTTAATTTAGGAGCTACTTTAATCTACTTCCCTTGAGCCATCTATTTGTAGAGCAGTTACTGAAAAAATTTAAGTAGCTTATAGAAAATTACTCTGATTGAAAGTGCTTTTAAGTATGATCACCTTTAATTACTTGGCCTTTGAATGCTAAAGTTGAGCAGTTCAGATGCACTTGATAAACTAGTTTTTTATTAATAATCAATGCATCTAAGTTCCCTCAATGATATGATAGCTTAGAAAATTTGACAAATGTGCAATTAGATCATTTTATTGTAAGTTAAAATACGCTGTGAGTAGTAGTATCATCAATAGTTTTCTGTTCTTGAAAGAATTTGAATGAAGTTTGTAGTAGGTGAATAATATCAAGAATATCTTAGGTCCGATACAAAAGCTATTGGCAGTTGCATTGAAACTCATTACAGGATGGGGTAAGGAACTTAGCATGTGCTGCTGTTTGCTGAACCTTCTCAAGATGTTGAGACTTGCTAATTTGGAAAAAAAATTTAAGTTGACATCTGGATTCTTCTGGCGACAATCTCTCTCTCTCTCTCTCTCTCTCTCTCTCTCTCTCTCTCTCTCTCTCTCTAGAAAGGGACACTGCAAAACCAACATCATAGACTTGTCAGTTAGCTAATATGTGCTGTAAACAGGAGTTGGGTTCGTCCATTAAGCAGGATAAGTTATTTGGATGTGTTGAAGAATTTAATGACTTCAGATTTTCATGTCAAATAGTAAGAAAATTATTGCAAAAACCAATAGTAAGGAAAATTCAGGAAACTCTCATAACTCTTCTCTCCCAAGAATTTGATTGGTAAATTGAAATATTTTTCAGGTATTGGAATTGGGTGGGCAACCCACTATTGGGGATTGTGCCATGATACTTCGTGCAGCTTTGAGGGCTCCTCTGCCATCAGCTTTCTTGAAGATCCTACAAACTACACATAGTCTTGGTTATGTGTTTGGGAGGTATTGGATTCTCATTACCTTGTCATATCATGATCTAAAAGTTTCATTTTCATCTGTATTGGTTCTTGGCCTGCCATGATCTGAAAGCTTTATCCATTATGCTGATGCATACTCTGCCCCTTCTCGTCACTTTTGAGAAAGGGTCTCCATTTCAATATGATCAGCATTTTGTAAGTCTAATGTGAAAGCATTTTTATGTATCATTTTGATGTGGTGCCATTGCTTCTCTTGATGTAGAGCATGGTATATTTTATTCATGAAATACCAATGCATTCAAAATCATAAATCTCTTGCAAGTATATTGAAATGGATGTCTTAAATCAATCATGTTTGGGTTCGTGGCCTTTTTGGAATTTTAGCTACTTGACATGTGGGATACTTGCTTAATACTTTTCAGATTTTAGGTTCGAGATTAACTAGTATTAAAAGAACAGTTGATTTTTCTCTGCATATTTACCATCCATGGTATTCAGGGGAGCAGAAAGTGTACATGTTTGTATTTTTGTCTGGAAAACATGTGAGCATGTTAAATACTACCACGTTCCGTGCTTCTTTTAGTAGGAAATAATTCGAAATATGCTTTTCTTCTGTGAACTTGCATGATGAAATCCTGCCGAGTGTGGGGAGCTATCATGGATGCTTAGAAACTTGAAGTAGTAGTAGAGTCTGTAATTTCACCTTACAAAAAATGGTTTCCCTCTCCTTTTGCAGTCCTCTATATGACGAAATCATCTCACTGTGTCTTGATCTTGGAGAATTGGATGCTGCGGTAGCCATAGTTGCAGAAATGGAGACTGCTGGAATAGCCGTGCCTGATCACACCTTGGACAGGGTCATTTCTGCACGGCAAGGCGTCGATAGTGTCACTGATGATGTAGCAGAATAACTGTCCTTGTCTGTTCATCACCTTGTTGCGTTGCATTCGAGGGTTATCGGAAGTTTGTATCAGGGTATCCACGAGTGCTCCAGATACTTGAATGTCGGGCTTGAGATTATCGACAAAGCTGATTACCCAGACGAAGCTGATTTTTGTCACGATGAAGATGATTACAAGCGAGGTTCCAAGGTATGTTTACATTCAATCCAAGGACTTTGCCAGAAAGAAAGGGAACTCGAAATACCGATGAGACTCATTAGAGAGATAAAATCTGATTGTACATACCCTAGTCTAGTAGTTTTTTTTTTTTGGTCGGATAGTCTAGTAGTTGAATGGGGTCATTTTGGTAGTAGATATGTTCATTTATTATTTATTGGATTCAGAGTTGTTTCTTGTACGGCCCGGAAAAACGAGCGGAATTGTCTCATTTTCTGTGCTCATCTCAAATGTCATTGAGGAGAACCTTTCCGATGGTAGATGAAAATGCAATAGAGGCCTCTCGTGCTCGTTTGTCATTGTAGAGATGGTTTTTCAGAAGACGCGCTGACTCGCAAATTTGTTCGGCGGCATGATGATTCCAGCAAATCACGGTTTTACCTGGTATTAACAAAAGTACTATCTTACATTCTCACCCCCCATCTTCTCTTTGAATATCAAATGACGAACATGTTTACCGCTTGAAGCATCCCTCGGCGTTACTGTGCCTTGTTTAAATTGGAACTCACTAGAATCCTGAAGTGACGTTCCGGTTTAGAGTGACCGAATGGTCCGGAGGCCATGGGGCCGGGGGAAGGAAATAACCTTTCAAAAGGACATCATAATCTCCGCTTCATGTCGAAGCAATTGCATTGGCATTTGTTAGTGTTCTATGAGTTCAAATGATTCGATTGACTTGCCTTTGAAGCAAAGAGCAGAAGAGATTTGTCTTGCCTTGCATCTCAAATTTCCACTAATTTCACATGCTTTCATTGTTAAATAGCACAATCCGACTTACTTTCATTTTAAATTTTATTTTTAAAAAGAACACTTTTTGAAATGATTTACGCTGTACAGTTTTTCTTGCCATAGAGGATCTGATTAATTACAAAATGTGCAAAGCAGTGTGAATATAATCTCTGTCAATAGTTATAAATAGATGGTAGCAAAAAAAAAATGGGCATAAGCAATATCAATAAGATGCATGTTGTGCATGATGCTACTGCTCAAAAATTAATTTTTTTGGCTATAAAAATGGACATGCACTATTGAAACAGTTTGTTCTTTTCATATATAATCAATAATCGGATATGATTTTTTGGTCCATGCGGCATGAACTATCAATAAAGTGTATCGGTTTGTATGATTGGCAACATGAATCGATCATGAAATTTATTGCTTGAATACTAGCTCGAGCAGATCACACGAAATCCTTACCAGAGTTAAACTAATATATATAAATCAAAATATGGGAAAATGAAAAGATGTTGACTATATCCCTAGATTCATATTGAAAAGGTAAAAAAATTAATTGTTTTCTTAGGGTGACTATAGTTTCTTACCCTTTTTTTTTTCTAAAACAAATTGTGTATACTTTCAGAGTTTTTTGTCCTTTGTTTAGCCACAAACACGTGGTTTTTCAAATACATATACATACTGACATATGGATTAATACCTTATTTTTTCTAATTTAAGAAATTACTTTCCAAATTGCAAAATTCTTAAGGAAAAACAGAAGGTAGAAAAATTGATCATCAAGTGCACCCAAAAAAAAAGAGAAGAAAATCATAATAAAGTTTACAAACCGTTGGATTTTCTTCCTAATCCCAGCCACCAACCACGCTAAAAGCTCTGTCCGTTTCAGACAGCGGAGTCGAGTCGAGTCGAGTCAGCTCAGTTCCTCGCTCCGGCTCGCCGGCGAGTAGCGATCCCACTCCCCCTCTGCTCTCACCAGTCCATAATCTTCACGTCGTCGTCGTCTTCAACCTTCGGTTTCCATCGCATTCGCATTGCGACCGGCGAGAAAATCTCGCCCGGCTTTGAGCTGGATTCGGCGCTCCAATGGCGGTCCCCGTCGAAGAAGCCATCGCTGCTCTCTCCACATTCTCTCTCGAGGTGAACTTTCTTGCACCCTTTTAACTCCCTCTGCGAAATTCGTGTCTGGGTGTCGCTGTTGTCGTCGTCGTCTCGCGGAATGCGATCGGAGTTCGGGATTTTTGTTTCGCAGGACGAGCAGCCGGAGATTCAAGGACCGGCCATCTGGGTGTCCGCCGAGCCCGGCGCCACCAACAGCCCCATCGGTACGTGAGAGACTCGGACCCGCTAGGACTTTGAGATTTGGATGCGTGATGCGTGCGTGCGTTGAAATCGTTCGCGCGTTGTTTTTTGGTTTTTGCTTGATGAAATCGTTGGGAGTGTCTGTTGTGGACTGGCAAGTGATGCGGTGGCTTCCTCTCTCGCAGAATACAGCGATGTCTCGGCGTACCGGTTATCTCTGTCCGAAGACACGAAAGCTCTCAACCAGCTGGTGCGTGGACTTTTCATGTTTTCTTTTTCCCTTTTCCCGGTTTCGTCGTCTATTTGCGTTTGCTCTTTCAAGTGCACTGTAAAGTTTGCAGATTTATCTACGACAGAAGAAGTTTGCTGGGTCGATTTGTCCGGTCACGCTGATTCTTTCGGACAAATTTTGTTTCTCGACATTTGGAAAAACTAGTAATGTCGTTAGCTGTGCACTTTCTAATTGTGGAAATTGGAACCGTTTGCAGAACGCTCTTATTCATGAGGGGAAAGAGATGGCTTCTGTGCTCTACACGTATCGCAGCTGTGTGAAGGCACTTCCTCAGGTTGGTTTTTCCTTTCCATTTTGAAATCTGCGGGATATCTTTGCTGTTTTAGACAATAGTAGTACTCAATTGTGTTCTTAGTAGCATCATATGAGTGATTGTGTTGACATAAAGTAATATGGAGACAAATGTTCGTGGTTCTCATATGGTGCTGCCAGAAAATCCACATTTGGACCGGGAAGCGGGGAAATTCTTGTTCTATCAAACTGGTTTTTTCTAGATTTCTTATCAAATTTTTTGGGTTATATTATGAGGTTATTTTTGTAGATTGGAGAGAAACGTAGATTTCTTGCAAAGAGCTGAGTTTGATGTCTAAAGATCTACAACGTCCTTAGGGTTATTGTAGTGTTGAGCAATATTGATATTTCCCTTTGTAGAAAGTTAAAATTTGTATAAACTCCATCTCAAGATAATTGTCTTTTCTCTCCAAACGCCTAGGCCTTGTAATGGTTATTGATGCTTGTGGGAGCAATGGCTTTTTGATGAAGTATTGCATGTGTATTGAGAGAAGGCTTTGTTTTTTTTTTCTCAAGCATAATGCTCAACTTAGTTTACCGTTAATCTACTCCAACCCTTTGACCAAAAAAAAAAAAATCTACTCCAACCCCCAGCAACCCCCTCCCCCTCAACCAAAAAAAAAACAGGAAGAAAGAAGCTTGCAAAAAACCTATATATCATGGAAATGAACTTTGGGGACTTGTAATTGACATAAATACATTTTCTAACTACTGGATGATACTTTAAACAAGTCCCACATTTGTACTGTCTTTTGCAATTGAAGATAATAGTTAGCTTATGCTCTAGACAGAACTTGTTAAAGACAATCAATGTTGTAATAACATGCAGCTTCCTGAGTCTATGAAGCATAGTCAAGCTGACTTGTATATGGAGACATACCAAGTTCTTGACCTGGAGATGAGTCGACTCCGTGAAATTCAACGGTGGCAATCATCAGCTGCGTCTAAAGTATGACAATTTCTGCCTTACTTGTGGTTGGCTTCACTTGCATATTCCACAGTGTATAACTCTTAAGTTTTAATGCAGCTAGCAGCTGATATGCAGCGTTTTTCCAGGCCAGAGCGACGCATTAATGGCCCCACCATAACTCATCTCTGGTTTTATTTGAATTCCCTCTTTCTTTTACATCTATTCATCCTTTCCTGTCGTCTTTTTGAAGTTGTTTGTTCCAATGTTCAGCAGACATCCTCTAACAAAAAATGTTGAATATACTGTAAATTGTAGTTCACTTACATATGGAGACCTACTGTTGATATTTTTTGGCAGTTATATGCAGTGGACTGTAACACTTTTTCCGTTGCTTACAATAGGTCTATGTTGAAGTTACTTGATATCTTGGTACAACTTGATCATCTAAAAAATGCAAAAGCAAGCATACCGAATGATTTTTCTTGGTATAAGAGGTAAGGCAACTGATTGTTACCTGATGTTGGTGCTAAGTTTAATTAAATTATGCTTGACATTTGGCTTAGCTCTCTCTCTCTCTGTCTCATGCTTGTCTGCTTAACTTTTGGATACTTATTAGGCTAATCTCTGTTCATTCTTATTACCCAAGTCGTGTTTTTCTTGAGGATTCTATTGATAATTGAATTTTTTATGGACCCGTGCTTTCCTGGTTGGACAAAACTTCCTCTTCCATCCTTGTGATTGGTGGGTTAATGCAAATCACTGCATGCATAGTTAATTATTACCTAAACAAACAGTATCTTCATCAGACCACCACCATATCAACTACTTTTAGCTCTGTAATCAACTTCCTCACCATCAATAGAGCCCACACTATCCGAATCTAGGCAGATCTGGATATTGAACTCGCTGATTAGCTGCTAGGAGATTGATGGATGGTGAGAGAGAGAGAGAGAGAGAGAGAGAGAGAGAGAGCTGACGGAGGAGAAAAGAGGTGACGGTGATGGTGGGAGAGTTGTTGGTGCACTGAGTAGGTGGGGGGCATTGCAGAAGGGAATGGTAGTGGGGGGCTGCTGATGGCATTGAGGTTAGAGGAAAGACATGGAGATGGAGAGGAGAGAGATGGGGGCTGACGGATTGTATAAAGTAATTTGGTGTTTGTTTTTTAAGTTAAAGTTAAATGCGCGTGACAGTAAACTGACCAATAAAAAGTTGGGTCAGAGGAATTTTCCTCCAACCTAGCTCATTATTGGTATTGTTGACAGTTTTTGGTTTGTATAAGGTCCCTTAATGCACATGCACATTTCTAGGACAAAATTTTTCTGAGGCGATTGTTATAGACATACCAATTTTATTTTTCATTTTTCATTTTTTTTGGAAGATCATTACAAGAATACACCATATAAATGGGAAAAGTGCACATGAAGTCCTAAACCTTGTGCATGTAATGTAATTATGTCCTAAATCTTTGAGTTAGTTAAATTAAGTTCCATAATTTTTCAAAAAGTGCAATCAAGTCCTTGGTTCAGTGTTGTGGTGCAATTTTCCCAGCCAAAAATACTAAATATCTAACCTCCGTCAATTACTTTAGTAGATTACATTCCTTGCTATTATACGGAGAACTCCAGCCTCTGAAACTTTAAATTGGCAATGATTAACTTTAGTATCTGCCATCCCTAGAGTAAGCATACTAGAGATGGTTAGGCCATGAAATATAGAATTGGTCAAAAGTGGAAGTGGGTGAATGGTTAAACAGTTCACTAGTAAAATATAAATTCTCATACCTTTCATAACATTCTTATAATATATATGCCTTTGCAATCTAGTATAACTTAGTTTAAGAGGTAATAGTAATGGTTGAAGTGGCTTAAAGTAGTGTTTGTTGTTTTGTGCTTCTAGCAAACTAAGTAGATTCAATACAAAACCAATTGATGGTTAATTCGGCGATGATGTTCATTTGCTAGAAACATCAATTTTAGAAATGATGCTTTTGTGCATTTTGATCTTATGGCAAAGCTACGAGCATGATTGACATGAAAGTTAAAAATTGGAAGTTTTACTGAAGTCTTTGTAGTTTGAATTTTGACCTCTCATTTTTCTATCGAGTGTCATTTCATAAAAATACTGGACTAGAGAATACCTGTGAATATATGCATCTTTTGACATCTTTGACATGCAAATTACATTCCAGAGACATCTCTTCTTGTTTGCTTTAGAATTTAGATGAATATCTTCCTCTTGGCTATTCTCAAAATTTCAGGACTTTCACACAAGTCAGCATTCAATGGCAAGATGTTGACACAATGAGGGAGGAGTTGGATGATTTGCAGGTGCACAATAGTTTGCTCCAAAGCAGGAAATGCTGGCATTACACTGATTAAAAGTCTTGGATGTCAACTTTGTTGCTCCTCATGCATGTTTGCTTCTCCTAACTGGGACTTCGTGCAATCCATTTGTCACAGATTTTCTTAAGCACAAGATGGGCCATCTTATTGAACTTGCATGTCGAGATGTTTCGGGTGAATAAGTATCCTGTCCGTATGACAACTGAATGCACTTATTCTGTATGAAAGAAAATTAATGTGATGTATAAGAACATATGCATTCTCATATATGTATTCTGTCCTTACATTGTTATGCTGCTGATTGATTGCCGGCAACACCAAAATGTGATTTGCCCCATCAGCTTACTTTTAAATGGTAGTACTATGCATATCTGATTATTTTTGAGGTCCTTAACTCTGACAAGTGTGGAAGATATTCTACAAGTTCTTATTGTTTTTGCTGTTGAGTCATTGGAATTGGATTTTGCTCTTCTTTTTCCTGAGCGGCATATTCTTCTACGAGTTCTGCCCGTCCTAGTCGTGCTGGCAACATCATCCGAGAAGGACAGTGAATCACTGTACAAAAGGGTTAAGATTAACAGACTGATCAATATCTTTAAGGTACATTCTCATAATGTTTTTTTACTTTGCAATGAATAGTAAAATTTCAGGACAAAGCAGAACCATGCGATCATCAATAAAATGTTTATTCACTAGAATAGGAGTGTTAAATGTGCATTAGTTATAAATTTTTAATCTGAGATTGTTGATGATTATTCTAAATTAGTTCTTCCAGTGTGGTTGAAATGATTAATTTTATCATTTCTGTCTTGGCAGAATGATCCGGTAATTCCTGCATTTCCAGACCTTCATCTTTCTCCGGCTGCAATACTGAAAGAATTGTCAAGTTACTTCCAAAAGTTTTCTTCTCAAACTCGTCTTCTCACTCTTCCAGCGCCGCATGAGCTCCCTCCGAGGGAAGCACAAGAATATCCTGTCTACCTATTTTAAAGTTGCAATATACTTTTTTGAGTGTTACAATCTTGTTCTCATAGTACTAGCGAACTGATAAGATAACTTGGTCACATAGAAATCAAAGAGCATTAGTCAGTGGATGCTGCCTTTACACTATCTAATGGCGACTACTACATTAGTCACTCTACTTATATTCTGTTATCTTTAGGTACAGGGCAGATGCTTTATTGGTTTGAATTCAGTTCGGTTAACTCTTATAGGTTTAAGTACTGGGTCTGAGAAAATGAAAATATACGAACCCTCATTTTACATGCAAAAAATTCATGTAGAATCTAGGCTTTCAATTTTTCAGTTACCTGGAAGATTTTCTTTATCCAATTTGTTCATAGAAGTCATACTTCCAGTTCCGGGGCAATATCTATACATACGCAACTGCAGAATGAGATGGTGATTTGCAAATGTGGCTTGATAGAACTTTGAATGTATCTTCCCCGTACTCTTTTTTGATTAAAATGCTAAGATCTTTACATCCTTTCTGCTGAGGCTTTTCAATGACTTTGCCTTTTGTTTCTTTTAGATGTACAAAGTCAGCTTGCCCATCATGAGGTAGATCAATATCTAACCTACTTGTTAAGAACTATATACAAAAGGGTTTAAAGCTACTATAAATGGGTAACTGAGTGTTAGAAAGTCCAACCCAAAAGCTTAAACTATTAGGTGGAGGAAGACCACATGAATATAAAGAGCATTTAGGACCCATTGTCAATTGATGTGGGATAATTCTTCAACACCCCCACTCACGTGCAAGCTGGATTACAAGTAGCACGTGGAAGACCACATGAATATAAAGAGCATTTAGGACCCATTGTCAATTGATGTGGGATAATTCTTCAACACCCCCACTCACGTGCAAGCTGGATTACAAGTAGCACGTGAAATTTTGACGTCACACATTCACATGGAATTTTTACGACGCACATTCGCGAAAGGGATACCATTGGCTCTGATACCATGTTAGAAAGTCTAACCTAAAAGCTTAAGCTATTAGGTGGAGGGAAACCACATGAATATAAAAAGCATTTAGGACCCGTTGTCAATCGATGTGGGATAATTCTTCAACACTGAGCACAATAAGAGATACCATTTTACATAGGAATACATCATGATGCATCTATTATTGCACGGGTTGATAGTAAAATCTTTTGCACTTTCTGATTCAGAATTTTAAGTTTTTAGGATTCGTGAAAGACTATTCTGCTTTGAGTGCTTTTCACATAATCACCAAACTTCTGTTTATTTCATTGGCTGCGGTTACTCTTTTTTGTCATCTTCCAATCATCACTCCATACCCGTTGGAAAAACCTGACTAAAGGCTGCAATGGCACCCAGAGAGGAGTCTCCTCCCCTAGAATAAAGTGCCTTGTCATGTCTCCCCTTGTGATTTTGAGTCTTCTTGACAAAGTATTGCATGAGATATATTGGTTATACAAGTATCCTACCTGAACTTGGGCCTTTTCTGTTTGTGCAGAATGGGACCTACGTATAGACTGAGGCGATAGACCTTATTAGAGCAATACATCTTAGATTTAACCTTTGGACAGATAAATGTTGTATGTACTGGTGAGCATCATTTCACCATAGGGTCATAGATAAAACTACCAACTGGCAGAATCGTCCTATAATCTCGACTCTCAAGTCTTATATTGTTATCATAATTGTGTTCTGACTCCACAAAGCCTGGTGTCATCAATAAATTACAGCATGTCAATTTTATAATAGGAGAGTTGGCCACCCAATTTCACTGATATCTGCATTGTGGCAGCACTAGTGTTGCCAGAGCTTGGGCAATAATAAAACAATGTCATGCACTGTTCAGAAATTTTCTTTCTTCTTTCAAGGAAAAAATTGTTAGAAAATAATATCATCCTGCCAACTTGCTGTGATAACTCCTTGACATAGGCCACTTATCAGCGCCAGTATCTGATTGTTAATCACATTGGAGCCATTCGTGCTGAGCATGATGATTTCTCAATTCGTTTTGCTTCATCTGTGAATCAGGTATTCTTCTTCATACATATGCAGATGGATAGTTTCTCTACTTGCTTAAGGTGCAAATTTTGATTTAAATTCTGCTTGTCTATGTTTTGCTAGCTTTTGTTGTTGAAGTCAACAGAAAGCGCCGATGCTGAATGGTGCAAAGAGGTAAAGGGGAATGTGTATGATATGGTAGTGGAAGGATTTCAGCTCTTAAGCAGATGGACTACACGTATATGGGAACAATGTGCATGGAAATTTTCTAGGCCCTGCAAGGATGCGGTTTCACTGGAAGCAAATGAACCTTTAGGATCATGTTCTGACTATGAAAAGGTACTATATCTAGTGGTTTGGCCATTATCATTATTATGGAGTTCCTGTTAGTCTGCATTTTGTTTTATTTGCTCCCTTCTCTGCAGAGATAGCTGCTAATATTGGTCAGTGGGTAGGAGACTATTGGCTTCACTTGCGGCTGAATGTATAAAGCCTTGTCCAGCTAACTTTTCTTCTATTTGATCACTAAAATTAAAATTTCATTAAGGAGGGCCACAAGACTATCAACCCATGAACAAACTGAAGCGTTCTGAAAAAAAAATCATGAAGATGAGAGATTCATCAATGTTAATTAAACCCTGTGTGCCAAATCTACCTAGCGATATACTAAAAAAATGTACAGTATGTCTCAAGCCGACTATTTTATTAAGTCAACAAATTGTCAACCTCCTTTTCCGGCTGGATAACAGTATCAAATCAGATTCTCATGATCAAGGTGAAGTTACCCTTCCATTTGTCTGTTCTAGTGGCACTTTCCTGTTTCAGTCACATAGTAGGAAAATGACCTTTTGTTGAGTTGATGCTAGTTTTGTAAAGAACCAAACCAAGTTGATCCAGCTGCTGGGTGTGTTCAAACTTGATAGTGTTAATTTTTCTTCGAGGCTCTTCTAAAGTTGAGAACAGCCCAGTCTTGGACCTTGACCTGTTTAGCTTTAAGTTTTGGTCACTGTTAACTTATGCAGCTGAGAGTGATGATAAACTGTAAACATATTGCTTCATGATAGTGCATATCTGGAATTACATTGCAGGTAGTTCGGTATAATTATAGTGCAGAGGAAAGAAAAGCTATGGTTGAACTTGTTAGCTACATAAAGAGCACTGCTGCAATGATGCAAAGATGTGATACATTGGTAGCTGATGCTTTATGGGAAACCATACATGCTGAGGTACAAGATTTCGTGCAGAACACTCTAGCCACCATGTTGCGAACAACATTTCGAAAGAAGAAGGACCTATCAAGGTGAACATTTGAGGAGTTCTTGGTTGGTTCTTTTGGGAAAATTTTGCTCCTCAGGCTTGTTAAGTGCATGAACATAAGGAAATTTTGAGTTTTTTTACTTTTGAATAAGAGATGCTTCTATTTGCTTGTGATTTCCTTTTCTCCCCGTAATTTGCCAAGCTAATCAAGGCTAGGTTTTCCATGTCTATATGGGTAGGGAGGTTGATTTGTATTAGACAATTTTATAGTTTCTCTGAGAAATATCCGTATGGTCAATTGATGAACAGGAAAATATGGAAGTTTCAAAGGATTGGTTGGCTGAGTGTGCAATATAGTATCGATGTCTTAATTTTTATTTCATACCCCGACTAGAAAGCATATCAACTATGAACAAAATATATATTGAATGCATAATATGTGTAGAGCTTTGAAACAAACATAGAGGTTACTGTGGTCATGGAAATTGGACAAGTTGTCAAAAGCTCAGCTATCAGTATTTCCGTAACTTTTTGATGTCATCCTTTATGACATCACTATGTTGTCGTATGTATTCCTAGATGACTTGTGAAATTGTTATTTTGCTCGATTATATAAGGTTCTTATTTATGCTTTGCTGAAATATCCTTCTGTTCTCATCCTTTATTTTGTCTAATTTTTATTTGATAGGATTCTCTCAGACATGCGAACTCTTTCAGCAGACTGGATGGCAAACACAAGCAAGTCTGAGCCAGACTTACAATCGCTACAGCCTGGAGGTGAAGAAAGCAAAGGGAACTTTTTCTGTCCAAGGCCAGTGGCACCAACGGCTTCTCAGGTTTTTCTAAAGCTTTAATCTTTCTCCATTTTAATTTGGTGGTTATTCCTTTGTCCCATTTTTTCAGCTTTTGCAGTTATATATATATATATATATTGATTTATTTGAGTTACTATATTCTCTTTCTTTATGTTTCAGCATGTCATGTATACTTTCTGCTTTGTGTTCTTTATATTTGCACGTGTGTATCTGCATGCATGCGTTTATGTCTGTATCTATCTTATGCTGCCATGTGCGAAGACACTTTGCGCTGAACCTTACAATGTTCTGTAAAGCTCAGTAGTAGCTTAGAGTTACAGGTATGAATCCACTTGAGAAACGTGCACTGGGTTGTGTAGTGTGCATTAAAGCACTGTTAAATGGTATTAGATGGGTCATTAATCAATTTCCTGCTTGTATATGCAGTTGGTAGAGGACGAGTTTTTTAATTTCCCGATGTCACATTTTTCAGGTCCATTGCCTGCAGTTCTTAATCTATGAGGTTGTTTCTGGTGGTAATCTTAGGAAGCCTGGGGGACTCTTTGGTAACAGTGGTTCTGAGATCCCTGTCAATGACATGAAACAGTTGGAGACATTTTTTTACAAGCTTAGCTTTTTCCTGCATGTATTGGACTATACAGGTACCATTTCATCTTGTAGGCTTTGTGCTTGATTTTTGTTCGTGGTTGTCAACATTTTAATAATCTGATGGTAAAAGAACTAATCAATGATCTGGCTGGCAATTCTACCAGTTTAATTGCGGCTTCAATCGCATTGTATCAGAGCTTATTCATTTCATCCAGATAGATGTGCTCAAGATCTGTTGTCTCCTATTTTCAGCATGTCTTTTTAATGTATTTTACTTTCCTATAATCCCTCGCAATTTATTGTTTCAAGCTATGGACCATCACTTAAGGAAAAGTAATGCCTTAAGAGGTGTTCAATGCAGACTGGAAGACTGTCTCACTAACTTCAACTTTACCTCTATAAAGTTGCTAAGAAGCACATGCTGTCATGGGTAATGGGCAGATCAATTCTGTTTTTCAATTTTGAAATGAACATAATTCACTGTTGATATATATATCTAGAGAGAGAGAGAGAGAGAGAGAGAGAGTATCTATGTATGGTTTTTTAGACAATAAATATTGCACAATCGTTTAAATAATTTAAATAAGTTGAAAATAATCACGTAAAGAATCTAAATTTGTCTATACATTGTTTATATAAACAACAAAAAGTTGTATAATGTTTTCTGAAACTTTAGCCTTGAGAAAAAAGTCTCTTTTGTTTAGTACAATTAAATAGTTTCCTCCAGAATCTTGAAAAATATGTTGTATGCTAATTTGATCACGTAGCTTTAACTTTTCTAAAATGTAGATGCTAAATATTAACAAATGTGAAATATAATATGGAAAATATTCTTTTAACTTGTTAAAATGATAAAATGTCATCCAGATACCAAATAAGATAATTAAATTGTTTTAGTTATTAAGTTGTTCGGACTAAAGCCTTGATGATATATCCATTTACTCATGTTGCTGTTCAATATATTCCATTCTTGACCAGTGGTCAGAAAAAAATAGGAGGTGAGAAGATGAATTATATTTGCCTAAAATGGAATACACAATTGGTTCCAAAGCGAGCCGCAAACATATGTTTTAGTTTTCTTGTTTTAGTACTATTTTTAGACAAACAGTTCAATTGCTGCTTCAATTGGACTGTATTAGAGCTCATGCATTTCATCTACAATTTGATGTGCTCAAGATCTTTTTGTCTTTTCTCCTTTCCTCTTTAGTGCATCTTACTTTGCTATAATCCCACGCATTCTAATATGTCAAACTATAGGGCATTTGTCACTTTGTGAAAATAGTGTATGTTAGAAAGTCCAACATAAAAGCTTAACCTTCTAGATGAAGGCGTGGTTTAATATTTATGTTAGAAAGTTTAAGCTAATAGGTAGAGTAGACCACATGAATATAAAGAGCAGTTAGGATCCGATATCAATTGATGTAGGATGATACTTCAACAACTCAATTATTCTAATACTCCCCTCACGTTTAGTCTGGTCTTTTTGCTTAGTACTAACTTTGGATATAGGACCTGTTGTCAATCGATGTGGGATAATATTTCAACAATTTAATTATTCTAACATTTCCCCTCACGTTTAGTCTGATCTTTTTGTCTAGTGCTAAGCATGGATATATTTCATTGGGGAGGCAAATTTGGCCTAGACAGATTTGAACTCAGGACCTTCTGCTTTGATGTGAGATTTTGGTGGGATCATTGCCAACTGTTCTAAAAGCTTAAGCTGTTAGGTGGAGGGAGACCACATGGATATTAAGAGCATTTAGAACCCAATATCAAGCGATGTGGGAAAATACTTCAACACTCCTCTCATGTGCAAACCGGATTACGAGCGGCCCGTGGAATTTTGACCATGGCACGTGAAATTTGACTAATGGGGGGTGGAGACACATTCACGAAAGGGATAGACTGGCTTTGATACCATGTTAGAAAGTCCAACCCAAAATTTTAAGCTATTAGATGAAGGAGTGATTTAATATTTAATTATTCTAACAGTGTATAAGAGGAGTTTAATGCAGACTAGAAGACTGTCTCACTAACTTCAACTTTACCTTCCCTAAAATTATATCATTGATCTCAACAACCAGCATCCCACAGTTTCACTAGCAGATGAAGTGGATCAGTATTGTGAATGGAGAAGCTGCATTAGTGGTAGAGCTATACACTTTATTTCTTTGGTTGAAGTAGAATTTTATACTTACTAGGTGAGAAACTAATGCTTCTATAGGATAGAGAATGCCTCTTGGTCCGGAGTATTTATCTCATGCAAATGCAATAACCACATTGTTTTCCTCTTTCTTTCTAATATCATTTTTATTATAACGGTTGTTGCTGTTGTTTGGATAACCACATCAATCGCATGGTCAATGTGTAATCCAAATTTTGACCCTTAACTGGCTTTCTAATTTCACAATAAGATTTCTAATTGCGCTTCCGGTGTGGGCAAGCCTTAACCCCTGATTATTGCTTCCATCAAAGGTAGTTGGTTAGAAGAAGACAGAAGGAAATGAATGTCCTTTGTTGATCGTTCGTTTTTCCCCTCTGTTAACTGTTTCATTTTTTGGATTCCCTAGCTCTATTGATGTCATTTGTGTGATTTCATTCACTTATGGACATGTCAGTATTTCTTTGGACAAATCAACTTTATTTAACAGTTATCAGCAATAATTGTCTACTTGTATTGCTGTAAACAATTCACAGGAAGCATTTGGACAAATTTAACTTATTATTGTTGTGCTGCAGCGACATTGGTGACTCTGAGTGATCTTGGTTTTCTCTGGTTTAGAGAGTTTTACTTGGAGTCTTCTCGTGTTATTCAGGTAAAGTGACAACTTGTGGACACTGGAACATATTTCTCGTGCATTCTCACACTAGAATATCATCCTTGTGCACCTCTGATAGGGAACTGACGGTGAAATCTGAGATCAGGGGATTGTTTTTGGGTCATGAGTTGTGAGAACTTGCTTTTTCTTTTCTTGGTTGGATGTTTATGCTCTGAGTTGGTCAAGAAGGTCGCACTACATGCCTTATAATGAAGACAGTCCCTGCAAATAGCAACTATTTATTGATCAAGAAAAACTTTGTTGCAATCATGGTTTATATGAACTCTGTGTCAGAAGATCAACTTTACAATTTTGAAACAAATATTGTAATATTCTGACTTCAAATACAAGATTTGATGCCTGCAGAGTCCTGTATTTATCTCCGGAAGATACAGAGAAACGGCTCCCTAAATATCTTCAAACGAGACGTTTCTAGTACTATTGTCATATGAGCAGTTGACCTAGTGTATTAGTTGTAATTTATCTGTTAGAAACCAGAGGCCAGACTTTTTACATCATTTTTGTCAGTTTGCTTTAGAGAAGAAGTTGCTCCATCATCTCTTCACATCTATTCCTGGATTCTACCAGTAAATAACTGGATTCTTGAACATGGGAATTATGAGTGCAGTCAAATATGGACATGAGTCTTTTATTGACTTTTTTTTGGTTTTGTGAGGTGGATGTACTTATGAAGCTATTCAGAAAAAAAAATGAAAACTTGAATTTGTTAAAATAGATGCTTTTTTCTTGGTCTGTCCTACTCTAACTCTCCCCTCTCTTTCTCTCAGACTTTTACTCTCCTTTCTTGTTAGATAGATGGATAACATAATTCAAATTCTCACAAGAGTCTTACCTTGGATCTCCATCAGTCTTTACCTATAACTCCTTTGACAAATGCATAAAAAGTGGAAGTTTGCATGTAGGCCCTTGCGTATAATACAAAGATCTTTCTAGTTCTGGCTTGAGAGTTTGACAGCAGCGGAAGTTTTCCAGACATTGTTGGATTTGGAATGGAATGAACTTTTTATTGATTTTATTGTATGATGGTACTTTTGTTGCTTCATTGACTACATTATTTTGTATTTGGGAAACTTTTTGTTAACTGGAAATTGGGATGAATAGACTAGTAATGGATAAGGTGCAATGTCGTAGAAGGATCCATCAAGCCAACTTCGCTCACCGAGCAAAGGCTTAATTATTGTTACTTGGTTCTCAAATAAAACCCAATCTAGGCACCTTTTATTATATGTCAAGCTAGAGAGTTCTTGTAACCAGACTGAACACCGAATGGCTGAAACTGTCAAGAGAATCTTCTATCTCGATTGGAATCATTAATCAAAGGACTGCCTAAGTTATAAAGGAAACTGAGCAAGCTTGTTAGTTATTCCTGAGCTTTAGATATCTAGTGATACTTATTGTTACTGAAAAAAAATATTACTTAAATAGGTACCTTCTTGCTTAGTTGGTAAAGAACTAGGGTTAAATTTCATCTTGAATGTGATTAACATATAAAAGAAAGGAAAGGTCCCTTGCAATTCACCAGCATCTTTAATGAAAAGACAAACAGAGGAAATTGAAACAGAATATAATCTTCACATGCTAGTATTCTTTTGATGGATGATTGGTAGATCAGCTGTGAGGTTCCTGTCTAACGTGCAACTTTTGCTGACACAATATGTGCTATTTTAGAATGAATTGATATCAGTTTATTTACATCTTGTTTCTAATGTAATTACTTTAAAGCTAGGACTGTGTTAAAGTGGCTGCCTAAAGTGTTGACACAGTTTGCCTAGGGGACCACTGTTCGAAATATGGTGGACAAGATCTGTAAATATGTCATTGATTCAATAATATACCTGGAGTCACGATAAATACATGCGTAGGTGCAAAGACATACTTGCGTAGAGAGACATTTATATGCATGGATTTTCAGTAGCTTTAATAAAAGAAAATTACAGATGAGCTGCAATTGCTCGGCCAAAGCAATCCGACTAATTCCAGTGGAAAGTGGGCTTGTCCCTGCTTCAAATTACAGCGGTTGTTCCACATATGTTGGACCAGATTTTTCAGATTGTTTTGCATTGCTCTTTACATTGGTAGGGTACTGTGGTCAGAGCAAACTATCTAATGATATTACTTCAAGAATTATTTACCCATAGTTGTTATAGTTGGAGAAAATTGGCTAAGTAAATGGAAAGACTAATTCTGTCTTTCCTCATTTCTATATGGTAACAAAATAGGCATCAAATTAATGTACATCCCTATAAGTAATGCTATTTTGAAATGCTTCATGGAAAACAAAGCACGCAGTACATTGCAAAGATAGGTCTTCTCCATGAAGACGTTTTTATGTTCTGACTTTAACCATCCCTTGTTTCTCATTCTGCTATCCTCTGCACCAATTCCTTATGTCGTTTTGCTTTTGCAGTTTCCTATTGAATGCTCTCTTCCCTGGATGCTGGTGGATCACGTATTAGAGTCTCACAATTCTGGACTTCTTGAAAGTGTCCTGATGCCTTTGGACATCTATAATGATTCAGCTCAGCAGGCATTGGTTGTCTTGAAACAACGGTTCCTCTATGATGAAATTGAAGCTGAGGTGTGTTGACTTCTTGATCTTGAACTGTGAAGCTGTGGCATTCATTCACTAATTTATGCTTGAGTGTTTGGATTGTCTTCCATAGCAGCATTATAGGATTTATGTAAGCTTTGAATCTGTCAAGCAGCTTCAAATACCAAGGTTTTTCACATTTTTGTTTTCATATTGTGACAATCAAATGGTTACCAATCAGTATGTCATGCCATAGAGAGACAATTTAAGATTACTGGTATTTTAGGGTTTGAAAAAAGTTTAGAAAGGAAGAGGGAATTTTTCTTGATTTGGTAGAACTAAAATTGGTTCAGCTATGTCCTTAGCTAATTCAACTTTCCATATTGCCTGTTTGTCTTGACCCTTATGCAGCTTAGACTGACATAATAGAATAAGCACAGAAATTAAAAATCTTTCTTGCAGCCACATGACCTATCAAAACTGCACCTTAGAATCACATTGCTTCAGGAGGGTAGATATAGTTTGTAATCTTTTTGTAAGCTGATACATGTGCTGAAGAAAATTCTTGTGTTCTTGGAACATGCAATCTCTTTCATGTCTTATGAACTGCTTTCCCCACTGTAAGAATTGAGCTACTATGGCTTGGAGAACTTCCCATACTTGAATTTGAAAGCTTATACTGTTCTGTAGGAGCTTTAGTACAACCGATAATTGCTTAAAGAACATTCCATCAGTGTTATTATGCAATTTGCACTTCCTTGATGGAAGTGATTACTTTAAAAGTTTGCCACTATTGCTGGCAAATGTTATCATGGCCGGACCTTGCAGTGCTTTTATTAGTATCAAAAGAAAAGAAAAAACCTTGTAAAATAGATGGCCATACCTTTAGCATTACATACAGACAATGGTTAGGTACAATATGCATTGCACCAATAGAACAAGAGAGTCATGATCACAATTAGCAGAGAATAAAGGACAGCTTGAAGAAAGTACTACATAATGGAATGTGAAGCAAAAGTTTCCTATTATAGCCTTCCTTTATGCATGACTAACGAAGATTATGCATGGATTGAGAGGACTGAAAAATGTGCATGATACATGGAACTGCTAAACCTCAAAAATCTAGAAATTACTGAGGGTAATATACTGCAAAAGGCGGATGTCAAGATAGGTATTATGACAGTTGAAGCAATTCTCTGTCTTTAATATCTGCAGGTAAACGTTCTTTCTTGCCGTCTTATATGAACGGTCAAGTTGAATGAGACTTTTCTCATCTCCTTGTTGCTCAGTCTATCCTCTGTTGTGCTATTTCCTAGTTGCTGATTCATACATTTGTCAAGAATTTAAGAACAAGTATATGTTTGACGAAACTTTTTGTTATTGAGAATGCCCTCATTTCTGAAGCCATTGTCCATAACTAGTTCAGGCCCATCAGGCAACATAAGCCTTGGGTTACCAAGGTTGCAACTATATTGTCATATGTAAAATTGATGACACTGATCGCTTATTTGCTTCATCCGGCTATGTTTTGTTTTTGCTCAATTTCTCCTTTTACAGGTGGACCATTGTTTTGATATATTCGTGTCAAAGCTTTGTGAGAGTATTTTCACATATTACAAGAGTTGGGCAGCAAGGTAAGCAATGTGTTCTCTATCTTGATTACTCAAATACAAATTCTTTACTATTCTTCACTAAAGTCAAATCTTGTAGCGAGCTACTTGATCCATCATTTCTCTTTGCCTTGGATAATGGAGAAAAATTTTCCGTCCAGCCTATGAGGTTTACAACATTACTAAAGATGACAAGAGTAAAGGTCAGTCTCATTCGAATGTCATTATCATGTGCTCTGCATCTTTTTTCCTTCTTGTTGTCGAAATGACGTGTGCTGCCAGTCATTCAAAAGAGCCAGTTACTAGATTTGTCCTGGATTTATATGAGGTTCTTATGCCAAGTACCGAACTACCAATTCTCGTACTAAATCTATACCTTAACTGGCGCTTCCAGTTCAGTAAACGAGCAAGCTCCATCATTGCATTATCCTGTGCACTTTCTATGTAAAGGTCATTCGAAAATGGCCAGGACACGGCATATTCTTTTCTTGGTCTGGGTTCTACAATATTGGATGAATTAGACATGCTGAGATTGTATGAAATGAAAATAGACGGAAAATGCACCTCCATTATGCTGCAAGTTAGAAAATCTCTACCTCAAGCACTGTTTGACCCCCACGAGAATGGTCTTCTTATCCTTTCATTTGCATCACCCAGGGAACAAAACCTTGGATATTTTTAATGTGATTCGCATGATGTGTATGTGGTCTGTCCTACAAGTTCAAAAATTAATATATCCTGTGTGAGGTAAATAATTCCTCTTGCAATTGGATATATTGAAAAATCAAAAAACACCCCATTCACGCACTTAAATATAGGTGTACTTATTTTGTCATGTCCATATGTTTCTTTCCTCTTTTTATCTCTCAAAATAACAATTATTTACTTTTTGAAATTTCTTCCCGCTTCTCTCTCTCCCTCTCTGCCCCCATGTATAGTTGCTTGGAAGGACCGTTGACTTGAGAAGTCTGATTACGGAAAGGCTGAACAAAGTTTTCAGAGAGAATCTCGAGTTTTTGTTTGATCGTTTTGAGTCCCAAGATTTATGTGCAATAGTGGTAAAGTTCTTTTCTTGCTCTTGTCAATCAAGTTTCCAAATTAGGGAGATCCTCAGAGTTTTCATCATTACCTCCATTATTTTCTCTTATTTCAGGAGTTGGATAAGTTGCTGGACGTCTTGAAGCATGCACATGAATTGCTATCAAAGGATATCTCGATAGACTCATTTGATCTAATGATGAACGAGATGCTAGAGAACATATCACTTGTTTCGTATTCAAGTCGACTTGCCTCTCAGGTTGAATCTCTTCCTTCATTGTTATATTTTTTGATCATCGAACAAGTGTGCCCTAGGATGCTATTAACTCTGACGTGCGGTAACTCCTATTATTCTTGCCAATTGAGATTGTTTGATATTCTTTTTCTGCTTTGCCATATCCAACGTAGTATTTGCTAATTAAACTTAAGCATGTTCGGTTGTTGTTGTAAATTAACATTGCAAATCTATTTTCGGTCTATCACATTAAGATGTTTACTTTGAATAATAGCCAGTGTGATGTAATCCTTATTATGACCAAAGTTATAATTCCTATTACCCCATGTAATAGCTATGTTGCCTGACGTAATATACTACTATTTTGGTATACAGTTATACTTAATCATAACTGTGGATTTTTAGATGGAGAGAAATTCTTATTCTCATTCTCACATTCTACTACTTTACAGCGTTATATATATAGGCTAACACACAGAAATCCTAACAAACAAAATAGGAAACAAAGCCTATATAGGAGAACAGTTGCAATCCCACAATATGTGGGATTTTACCATAATCAAAAAACTTCCTAAATAGGAAAACCCTACTCCTAACAATCAGTCAGGCTTCCTACGTATTTATAGCCGGATAATCTGGCTATTTACAGCTCAACAATAACTGAATTATTTATTTGTAAATAAGAATAATAGTATTATATATATTGTTAAAGTATTGTCCCAAGTTGCTTGACAACGGTTCCTAAAGAGATGTGGTCTTCCTCCACTTATGAGCTTATGCTTTTGGATTGGAGTTTCTAACATGGCATTGGAGCCGGTGTTATCCTTTTTGCAAATGTGCGTGGTCAAAATTCCACATGATTGTGTATAGTCAAAATTCCACGCGCCGCTCATAATCCGGCTTGCACGTGAGAGGGGTATTGAAGTATTGTGTCATATCGCTTGACAACAGGTCCTATTCATGTGATCTCCCTCCACCTATCAGCTTAAGTTTTTGGGTTGAACTTTCTAACATATATTAATCAATTAATCATCATATTGATCATAATATTGTAGTTATTGTAGTTGTTAAATGCTTTTTCTACTTTGCCATCTCCAACGTAGTATTTGCTAATTAAACTTAAGCATGTTTGGTTGTCATTGTAAATATGACATTGCAAGTCTATTTTCGGTCTATCACATTAAGATGTTTGCTTTGAACAACAGTGAGTGTGTTGTAATCCTTATTATGGCCAAAGTTATTGTGAGAGGAAAAATTACTTTCTATTATTCAGTAAAGATCAGTATATACATTAGTAATCAGAAACAAATTAGTAATTAGAAACAAAATAAGCCCCAAGGATCCTAAAGACCACTTTACCTTTATACTTATAACACTCCCCCTCAAGCTAGAGCATAGATATTAATCATTCCCAGCTTATTCCAAATATATTCTATCCTCCCACTAACCAGAGGTTTAGTAAAGATGTCTACAAGTTGTTCATTGGTTCGAATGTGACTGTGAAGGATCACTCTACTTTGCAACTTCTCTCAAATAAAATGACGATCAACCTCAATGTGTTTTATTCTTTCATGAAACATAGGGTTGGAAGCGATATGCATTGCAGCTTTATTATCCCACCATAGAGCCATAGACATTGAAGCTTTCAAGCTTAACTTAGTTAATAACTGCTGATTCCACACTAATTCACGTGTCACTTGTGTCATGGCTCTATATTCTGACTCAACACTAGAGCGGGGGACAACACTCTGTTTTTTAGTCTTCCATGACACCGGATTTCCTCCAACCAAGGTACAATAGCCAGTGGTTGATCTCCCATCATCTAGAGACCCTGTCCAATCAGCATCAGATTATCCTTCAACTCTGTTTGACCATGGTTTTGGTGAACAATTCCTTTCCCTGGAGCCTTTTTTGAGTACCTCAAAATTCGAATGACTGCATCCCAATGAGATGTACTTCAAAAACTGGCTTACTACACTAACTGGAAAGGCAATGTATGGTCGAGTAATTGTGAGATAATTCAACTTACCTACCAGCCTTGTATATCTCTCAGGATTATCAAGAATATTTCTTCCCTCATCAACCGGTTTAACCCTTTGTTCCATGGATGAATCAAGAGTCTTGATCCCAATATACCTGTCTTGGCGAGCAAATCCAGGACATATTTTCGCTGTGACAAATGACAAAATAATTCCTGTCGGTGACTGTGCCACGTCAATTCCTAGGAAATACTTCAACTTTCCTAAGTCCTTAGTTTGAAAGTGTTGCTGAAGATATATCTTTAGTTCAACTATACCAACCAAGTCATCTCCCGTGATAATAATATCATCAACATGCACAATCAAGAATAGCTTGCCTTCCCCTGACTGTTTATAAAAGAAAGAGTGATCATCTCCACTTCCAAATAGTCCGAAAGAAAGTGCAGCCTTAGAAAATCTTCCAAACCACGCCCGTGGGGATTGCTTCAAACCGCACAGACTTTTTCAATTTACAAACAAATCCCCTAGACTCCTCTTGAGCAATAAATCCCGGAGGTTGCTCCATGTAAACTTCCTCATAAAGAATACCATGCAAAAAAGCATTCTTGACATCAAGCTGATACAAGTGCTAGTTATATGTGGTAGCAAGAGAGATCAAAATATGAACAAAAGTATGTCAATAGGAGAAAAAGTGTCTGGATGGTCAACCCCATACACCTGAGCATACCCTTTTACAGCAAGTCAACCCCATACCCCGTACACCAGATTGTGATTGGGATTGACTTTCACTGCATACACCCATCGACAACCAATAGCAGGTTTGATTAACTTGTAGGGCCTTTAATTCTTCTTCCATTGCTGTCGTCCAGCCAGAGCTTTGCAATGCCTCAGCTATAGACTTGGGGACATGATATTGTTCAACAATAGATAAAATAGACCAAAAGGAAGGTAAACACAAAAGAATATGAGATGAAGGTTGCAATCGAATGTTGGGTATAAGCACGTGTACCTTTGCGATGAGCAATAGGGACGTCAAGATCATAAACAAGAGGAGGGTAAGCTATCGGTGGATTTGGCGCGAAAGACGACATTGTAGTGACAGGAGGAAGGGGGGAGCAGTAGCTACTCGAGGACGTTGAGTATAAAAATGGAGAGGTGGTTCCCCTGTAGAAACCGGTGAAATAGCTGGAGCAGTTGATTGAATGGTGGTCACGTGGAGGTCTTCATCCAACTTAGACAGTTTTCGAAACATTATGATATGGAGTGGATTCAAAGAATGGAATATCGGCATGTATAAAGTATTTTCTCAATGATGGAGAATAGCAACGATGTCCCTTCTGAGTATGGCAATAACCCAGAAACACACACTTGATGGCCTTGGGATCAAGTTTTGATACTCTAGATCAATGATCACAAATAAAACAGACAACAAAAAATACGGGGTGGTAAGACTAACAGTAACTCTTTGGGAAACAAAGTAGAAAATGGAATACCACCTTGCAAAACAGAAAAAGGCATGCGATTAATGAAATAGCATGCAGTTAGGACAGCACCAGACCAAAAGGTTTTGATGACCATCTCAAACAACATTCATCTAGTAACTTCCAATAAATGTCTATCCTTCCTTTCAGCGACACCATTTCATTTTGTTGTGGCGTATCATGATAGGAAGATTCATGGATCATACTATGTTGAGTCATAAAGTTAGAAAAGGGTGCAGAAAAGCACTCCTTAGCGTTATTAGAACGCAAACTTTACCACATCGAACTGAGTATGAATTTCAGAAATAAGCACAAAATACAGAAAACAATTATGAACGACTTTTCATTAGATATAACCAAGTGACTCTGGAATAGTCATCAATAAAAGTAACAAGATATCTAAAACCCAAATTGGAAACCACATGACAAGGACCCCAAACATCTTAATGAACTAACAAAAAAGGGGATGCGACTCATTTAATGACTCTAGGCGGGTAACTAACTCGATGTAACTATCCAAGTTGACATAAATCACACTCTAAACTAGAATGGCACCAAAAACTAGATTCTAACTTCTGAAGACTGTGGAGAAAAATGACCAAGATGACAATGGATCCAGTATGGGGATGCAATACTAGAACATGCAATGGAAGGATTGTCTTCAAGCACATATAGCCCCTTGCCTCACATCCTCTACCATTCGTCTTCTTCGTAGCCAGATCCTGGAAAATACAAGAATTAGGGTAGATTTTTACTGAATACTGAAAGTTTTTGGTTAATTTACTTATAGACATGAGGTTAAATGGAAATTGTGGAAGATAAATAATGAAGGAGTTGGATGAACTGTGCCAACCCCCTGTACATGTGTAGATGAATCGTTGGTTAGGGTAACTGTGGATGAAGATGGAGTAAGAGAGGAAAATATACTCGAAAGATCTAACATGTGATCGAAAGCCCCTAAATCAATGATCCAAGGATGAGAAGCAGCTGGAAGGCATGCAGTAGTATTACCTGTTTGTACCAAAGTAGTAGTGGAAAAAGTAGGCTGTGAAATCTGAACTTGGTTGTATCGAGCAAATTCCTCATCGGACATAACCATTACCTTGCCTTCAAAAGAGTCGGTACTAGATGCAGTGTTTGCAAACTATTGTTGGTGCCCTGGTTTTCCATTTAACTTGTAGCAAAATTTTTGAATATGATCAAGTTTGCCACAGTAATGACAAGTCCACGTGGCCCGAGCTATTAGTAGACATGTGGGATTGTCCATAAAGATGTTGTTGGACTTGGCCTCTCCCTGTTTTAGTGCCTCGGCCTTCCCCTTCTCTACCACGTCCATTATATCCTCCATGGTTTCCTCCACTTCTACCACTACCAGTTCGAGACTACCAGTTCGAGACGGGGACACGAGCTGAATTATTTACCAAAGGTATGGTTTCTTGAGAAGACTCACGAGATACCCGAAGAACCCAGGCAAACGTATCTGTGAGTGATGCAATAGTCTTTCCTCCAAGAATATGAGACCTAATGTTTTCATAGTCTGGACCGAGACCTCCTAGGAATCCCATTATAGCCAATTGTTCTCTCTAAAAGTGCATTTTCTGGACATTGGCTGAAATAGGGAGAGCAACATTCAACTCCTCATACATCCTCTTAAAATCTTCAAAGTACTGCATAATAGAACGCCTTCCTTTCGGATCGATAAAACTCATGTGATAGCTCATATATTCGTGACAGGTTATTTTGCCCAGAATAAAATACATTCAAATATTTCCACGGTTCTTCAACTGTGTCAATTTAAATTACTAGATCAACTATATTACTCTCCATATAATCTAGCATTTGACCAAGAATACGTGCATCGACAACATCCCAAGTTGCATTGTCTCTGGGTTTAGGCTCAATTAAGTGTGTATGCTAATTGCTGGCTATCAAAGTTGACTCCACAATTTCCATCCATTGATGAAAATTAGCACTACCCTCAAGCTTCTTATTGGTAATTTGATTGGATGAAGAGGAAATCACCTCAATCAACACAATATTCTTCTTCTTGGGATCACCCACAGTGTTTCTCTTCACAGGATCAACCATTCTCCAATAATAATAAGAAAACTATCGCAAAAAATATCCTTTGAGCAACTCAACCTCAACAGTTCAATAATCCAATACAATTGAAAAATATATCACCACATAAAAGAGTCTCCATGACCTGAACAGCCATTGACATGACAACCCGTTGCTTTAGATGGTACAGTAGCCCACCTCGTTCACAGTAATCAGCAAATATCAATACCTGAAGGCATCCTCGAAAGGTAGAAGCAAGGCTCTCGTATCATTTCAATCGTGGCTAGTTTGGATCAGACTGTGCAAGATCCAGCGACTGCCTATCTAGTGACCGACGACTCTAGCAACCGACGAATTGCATCGGCGATGGGAGTCGCATGAGGCAACGCACAAGGAAGTGCAAGAGAGAGACGCTGGTGGAGGCAAACGGTGGTGGTGACTGCTGACTGTTCCGGTGAGTGGTCGACGGTGGTGAGTGGCTGCCTTGTCGACTAGGCTTAAGAACCTTGCTCTAATTCCCTGTGAGAGAAAATATTATTTTTTATTGTTCAGTAAAGATCAATATAGATCAATATATACATTAGTAACCAGAAACAAAATAAGCCCAAGGGGTTCTAAAGACCACTCTACCCTTTATACTTCTAATAGTGATAATTCTTATTGCAGCCAAATCTCTAATAGTTATTGCTGAGATGCTCCTCTTTTCTCCCTCTGACTCCACCGGTAATATAATCTTTGTGTGATGCAATATTTGCAGTTGATGATTATACTTAATTATTTATTTATAAATAATACAAATATTATTATATATTCTAATAATTATATTGATCATAATATTGTAGTTATTGTAGTTGTTAGATACTTAATTGGATTGCATATGTTCATATAAAATAGGGTATAGTCATATATATAATAGAGAACCACCCTGTAATGATGGAAGCTGCGGGTTCGAGCCTTGTCAGTCTTGACGAAATCAAATCCAAGAATATAAATATGAAGAATCCCATTTAGTTTTGATAATTTTATTTTAATAGTAAAACTACACAGTAATTTAACACTATTGTTCTGGTAATATAATTAGTTATGTTATACATAATTATATATTATACATAATATAGTATGTAACCACCAGCAGGGGTGGCCTGGTGGTAAACGCGCCCAAATGCATCCGAGTTGAGGGATTCAAGTCTAAGCAATGATAAAAATTCTCCTCAGAGCCAGCTTTGACGGATGCTGGTGGTGTTCTCCTAGCTTGTTGATGTGGCTGTGGTGACAGTCTTGTCCACACGAAGAGTAGCTATTGCTCAATCCTAACATTCTGCAGCAATTATGAGACTCTTATGGTCATGCCCAGAGGAAACGCTAGTTGCTTCTCTCCGCCCTTTTCCTTATCAAAAGAATTTAAACATAAATGTTACATAGTTGATCTACTAGAGATGAGAGAGCTAGGCATATGCCATATTTTATCCCTATTCACAATGTCAAACCAAACGAAGTTACTATTCTGCTACCTAACCCAAAGAGTGCAATAACCATTAGAGCTATATAACATCATAATCAAAATAATTGTTACATTACAACCTTAACCATCACTGCAACCAAATATGCATTTCCTCCTCTATCTGTTGCAGGTCGACGACTCCTTTTTCCCCTTCTTCAAACTCCGATTTGTACTTTTCATAGAGAACTCTCTGATGCAATAGAAGAAGATCCATTTTGCATCATACCCAAGGGATCCGTTCGTTTGGGTGAAAGAAGCAATGTCACTTGATCTCTAGAAAATACATTCAACTTTGATAAATAATATGTAATTTCTGAAACAGTTATAGTAGATAAGATCTCATCTGTCCATTGGTTCAAGGCATATGAATGCTTTATCTCTAGAAAATACCTTCTACTTTGATAATTAAATTGTAATTTCTGAAACAGTTATAGTACATTAGATCTCATCCGTCCATTGGTTCAAGGCATATCACTGTTTTTCATCATCCTGTGAAAAGATTAAACTCGAATAATTATCTGGTCAAGTTCCATAACACATAATCCTTTGGAAGGGGTATGCTATATTTATAAAGCCTGAAGCCAAGATTGATATATGGGAAAGTTATCAGTTGCTAGTTACAATTCTTTGCCCATAACTTCGTATATTAGAAGATCTTGAATTTTCAGGTACTAGTTAAACGTAATTTGCAGACATTTGTTGAGGATAGGGTAGAATAATGGAATCTCCCAGAGTAAGGTGAGTCATGTCTTAGTTTGTATCTGATAACACATCATTAACGAAGATCTTGGAATAGCCTCTTGTAACACGTTAATAAACACCAAAAGATAACCAGGATGGCAGCATTTCTAAAGAAGATTCTGAAGTTTAACATGAGGAACATGTCTATTAGATGAGCTTTTCTCTGCTTATTCTTTTATCTGCAAGTTAATGATCTGTCATGATTTCTCTGTCATATTATCTGCTAGTTATGATCAAATAAGGTGTGTAAGTACCTGTGATTTTTTAAAGTTCGTTCGGTATTACAGTTTGACATACATGTAAGTTTGTCTATATGAATGCATACACACACACACACACCTCATAGTTTGCCAACATCCAATCAATAATGCAATGTATGATCCGATGTTGCTGCAAATTTGTCATTGATGTCCTTAGCAAATGTTCACTTCAATTTTTTTCCCATTTCCAGATTTGGTCAGAGATGCAAAATGATTTCTTGCCCAACTTCATTCTTTGTAATACTACTCAACGATTCATCCGTTCTTCAAAGTTGGCATCAGTTCCTGTTCAAAAGCCTTCTGTTCCCTATGCGAAGCCCAATTTCTACTGTGGTACTCAAGTAAGTTAGTGGGTTGATTTTACTTTAAACTTAGAAAATTAGAATCTGCTATTTTAAAGTTCTTTTTTTAACTTAACACCAAATTTTTGGCATACTGTTGTATAAATTAAAGTATTACTTCTTGGTAGGAAATTTAATTGTGGCTTACTGGAAGGACTTTAAGCCCATACAAGCAGTTGCTTAACTTTGTTTGTTGCTCTTCGTAATCATTCCTTCTTGTTGTCATCATAGGATTTGAATTCTGCACATCAGAGTTTTGCGCGACTTCACAGTGGGTTCTTTGGTATGCCACATATGTTTTCAATGGTTAAACTTCTAGGTTCAAGGTCATTGCCTTGGCTCATCAGAGCACTGCTGGACCATATCTCAAATAAGGTACTTTTAGAATCTCATACTTCTCTTTTGTTTTAACATCCCCAACAATCTGTTCTTTCCTAATTGGAGTCTGCATGGACTACATTGTCAATACATTATATTTCTGTTCTTTATATTAATTTGGAATTTTTCGCATTCTGATTTGTGTATTGTAATACTTCAAACAGAATAGATGTTATCAATTAAGTATGGTCAACTAAGGGAGTGTTTACCCGGGGGGGGGGGGGGATTTGTTGGGGTGGCTGTAGCTTTTTTACTATGGTATTTTGGGTCCACCATCACTTTTAGTTTTGCTTATTTTTTGCTTTTAAGTAAACCATTAAGTTTGACCAAAAAAAAGAGTAAACCATTAAGAAATGAAATAAGATCAAATTAATCGAAATCCCAAAAATTGACAAAACTTCTAAAGTACTGTATAAATACTTTGTTATTAAATCCAAATGCTCCTCTGGAAAAGGCTCTATTACCTTCTAGACCTCCGAAGCAAATGAATATTAAATAAGTAAAGGAAGAAAGAAAGTACAAAATAGGGAATGCTGCCTGAAGATTAACCATCCTATGCTTGAGGGAAAATGGCTTTACTTCTAGGAAAATATAGAGATAGATTCTACGAGTATATTCTTGAATTGTGTAACAAACCTTCTGTTTCAACCAATAGTGCCAAATTGATTTAGAATTTGGTAAATCAGATTGTAGGAGAACCATAAACCTTTTATGGTGTTGTAAAGTCCCGTCATAATAATTAATGAAATCTTACATGAGAAGAGAGTCAAAATCTCATGTCTTTTGTGGATGCATTATGCTTTATGAAAATCCATATTGAGACAATTAGTGGTAACACATGGCAATATTACCTTTAACTAATTTCTTTGATTTGGAATAAATAGAATTTTAGTGGAACTTTGTGGAATGTTAGAATAATTAAATATTAAACCACGCCTTCATCTAACAGCTTAAGCTTTTAGAACAGTTGGCAGTGGTTCCACCAAAATCTCACATTGTATCAGAGCTAAAAGTCCTGAGTTCAAATCTTTTGAGGCCTCATTTGCCTCATTAATTAAATATGTTCACGCTTAGTACTAGGCAAACAGACCAAATTAAGCGTAAGGGGGAGTGTTAAAATAATTAAATATTAAACCACGCCTTCATCTAACAGCTTAAGCTTTTAGAACCGTTGGCAATAGTCCCACCAAAATCTCACACTATACATTTGTTTTCCTTTGGCAAAGACCACATAGTTCTTCTATCTGCTATATGCCTGAAATTTTTGAGCTCAAAATTTGACAAATCTTTGGGAATCTGAGAGTCAAGAAACTAATTAGCTTATTAAAAAGAATAAGTACAGATGTTCAGATCTTTGGCATCAGAAAAACTACATTTCAATTTGTTCTCCTTATAGGTTTTGTTAGGTAGACCATCTTAGATGGTTGTGTGGAGTGGTATTTTCTTAGTACCTCAAGTATAAATTTTTTTCTTCTTTTTGAAGGAGAAAAGGTGAAACACGTGCAAGATCCACAAGACTCCAAGAAGTAACTTGTTCTAACAATTCTTGAATGACTTCACCCAGCATTTATGAAATAATTCTGAGCAAAATAATTTCTTCTTAGCCATCAAGAAGTCCTAATTATTTTCTTCACAGAGAATATTCCTTGATAACCAGATGATGTTCCGTCTTGACTGGCCTTGACTCGGGATTGAGGAAATAATTCTGAGCAAAATCATTTCTCCTTAGCTATGAAGAAGTCCAAATTTTTTACTTTGCATCGATGCCTTTTTTTTGTGCTAAATTTGGAAATCTTTTGAATAATCTCCGAGAATGTAAAATCTTTATCATGGGTTTGTCTAATCTCCAATTTCTTTCATGTTCAGATTACTACCATAGAACCTATGATAGCGGGATTACAAGAAGCATTGCCCAAATCAATTGGATTGCTTCCTTTTGATGGTGGCGTGACTGGTAACTGATAACATTAGCAACGTTTTTCAAGTGATTTTTGTCACAAATTTTCTTACTCAATATATAAACAGATTGTTTCTCTGGTAACGTTATTCTAAATCCACCTTTTTCTCATTGACTTCTTATATAGGTTGTATGAGGCTTATCAGAGAGCAACTTAACTGGGGGAAGAAATCAGAGCTTAAAGCGGAGGTGCTTCGTGGGATCAAAGAGATAGGAAGCGCTTTATATTGGATTGGGCTTCTTGATATAGCATTGGTCAGTGCTCTAACCTTTTCTTGTCTGAAAATTGAATGTCATCCTGCTGAAAATTTTATGTACTTATGCATGCATATGCTAAATGCTTGTAAGACTTGCTCGGTTGTTCCTCTAGTTTTCTGAATCTTATAATGTTCTATGACAACAGTTTTATGGGAATTGCCTCATTCATTTTATATCCTTATTCTTACTGCATCACATCCATAACAGAGGGAATTAGACACCACACACTTCATGCAGACTGCACCTTGGCTGGGTATGATTCCAGGTGCAGATGGGCAGATAATGCAAGCTCAAGATGGTGGAGTCAGCCCTATAGTTAACCTTTTCAAATCAGCAACCACTGCCATTGTTTCTAACCCAGTTTGCGCAAGTCCAATGTCCTTTCACACCATGGCAAAACAGGCTGAAGCTGCTGGTAATTAATTTTCTATCAGCCATTCCTATTATTGAGCCATATTCTCTCTGCTTAGTCCTACCGTTGCAGTCCCGCTTGTGTTTTTGACAAGTTTTGTGTAAGTTGTTGGATGTAGAGAGCTTGTATAAAGAAAAGAAGCATTTTGCACATAGCAGAGTTGCCTTCCTGCTTCAAATGTTGACTCACACGTTTCTGGCTTATCCCTAGATGCAGAATAGATTCAAGAAAATTTCATAAACTAGATTGGAAGATGGTAAATTGGGAACAAGAGAGCTGGGTGATGCAATAGGAGATTGGCAGTTGCACATATGAAAATATAGCCTGCCCCTTAGTTTAGTATGACAGTGCATACACTCCCTTAGCTTGATTTAGAGATAATTTCCATGAAAATTTAACAAATGTCTCAATGTTTTGCCAGTTTTTATATTAAAAACTTTACTGCATGATCGATTTGAAGACCTATTGATTCTGGCTATTGATTCTACCTACCCACCCGTGTCGGTTCTGGGTACAAGTACCTTTCTCTAAATCAAACTTCTCCTTGCTATAATGGTTCAGTTCTCAAATCTTTGAGGGAGCACCCTTGTAATTTTTATTTCCTCTTACAAATAAGAAATTCCTCTGTTAAGGTACTAATTTAACGTAAAAAATCTCATTGCACAGGTCACTTGGAGTTAGTTTACATAAAAAAGACTTTTCTTCCTTTGCTATACTTCATTATACTTTTACCTCTTAATGCAATCGACTAAAATTTTGCATCAACAGTCAATATGGAGGAAAACAGGACAATAACTTCCCTTGATGATGTCTGTAGTTTCTGTTTAATTGGCATTGCAGATGCATGACTGACTTCTCGTTTTAATTGCAGATTTACTGTACAAGGCTAACATAAATATGGGAAGTATCTTGGAGTATGCCCTTGCTTTTACAAGTGCTGCGCTAGATAAATATTGCAGTAAATGGAGTGCTGCACCCAAAACAGGTTTTATTGACATTACAACCTCAAAGGACTTCTACCGCATCTACAGTGGCCTCCAAATTGTAAGTTGATGTCAACATATTCTTTTCCTGTTTGTTCTGTAACAACTAAAAGTCAAAAATATCTTGATCTTAATGGGTTGTAGAAGCCTATCCAATTTCATACATCAGGGTTCTGTGGGAGATTTGTTTGGCTATAGATACATCGTCAATCCAATGTTTCCTTATTTTGGGATGGATTCTACTTTTTGGTTATTTCGATAGTGAAGCATTCAGTAATTTTTCCTTGTGGATGTTGGCCACCTTGAATGGATGGGTCAATATTGGAAAAGGTTTACCTCTTTTGATTTGCTGTAATATGTTCCTACATCAAGGTAAATGCTGTTCCTGCTATGTTGGTGGCCAGGTCTCTATGGAATTAGTACTCTGAAAGTATAGTTAAAACACTCGCTCATGTGGAGACCTATCGATATATTAAATAACCACCTTCATGCTCTCTTAATTCTTCAAATATAGGGGTATGTGGAGGAGTCTGTTCAAATGCAATCACCAAGCCATGAAGTATTGGGGGATTCAGTTGCCTGGGGTGGTTGTACCATCATGTACTTGCTTGGGCAGCAGCTGCACTTCGAGCTATTTGATTTTTCATATCAGGTCCTCAATGTTGCCGAGGTAGAGGGAGTGTCCCCTACGCATGTGCACAAGAATCCTCCTTCCCTGCAGGTAAAACATGGGGCAAATTTCGTCATAAAATCTTCCCCGACCAGAATACAATTCAAGAGACTCTTCCGACCTGAAAATTCAAGGGTTTCATGTAGTATGTGGTAAATAAGGCCATATAACGACTCATGTAAAGCAAGCAGTCTATATTTTGAATTTCTTCTCACATTAGGCGATAGCAATTGGAAGTCTTCCTTTTTCTTTCATAAAGCAGCTCAACAGGGTTTGGACCAGATGCTAGCGCTGCGTTGGAATGCACTTGATGTACTGTATTGATCAATCTAATAAACTTGGCTTGCATTTTTCTGTTTCATATTTTAATGTGCTTGTATTCATCTTTAAACAGGGTTGGGAGGCGCTCTTGGAAGCTCTGAAGAAAGCTAGGAGGTTAAACAATCATGTGTTCTCCATGTTGAAAGCGCGGTGTCCACTCGAAGACAAAACAGCTTGTGCCATTAAGCAAAGCGGTGCGCCCCTTCATCGAATCAAGTTCGAGAACACCGTGTCCGCATTCGAAACACTGCCACAGAAAGGTGCCTGAACAACGCTATTTCTTTAACTTTTCTTCTTGCAAGATCACCCTATCATGAGCGTGCCTAATGGAGAGGTATTCAGCATCGATGTTTCTGACTGTATGTAGTTCTTCTCTTGTAGAGAGAGAGAGAGAGAGAGAGAGAGAGAGAGAGAGAGTTTTAAGACTCCCACTTCGGTTGGTAATGGGAATGAATTGCTTTACTCCCAAGTAAAAAGCTTATAATCCTAAAAGATAATCTCAAGAGTTGTCCTAGAGGGAACATATGCCCGTCACAACTTGGCTATATCATATCTTTCAGTACCTCAAAACACATGCATCATCGTGTCTTATGATAACATTTGTCTTGTTGCGTAGATTACATGTCTCTCTCTCTCTCTCTCTTCCAAGCTCAACGATATCCCGGACATGTTCTTGATTCATTTGACTTTATTAAGATTCTATGGTTGCTTCCGACTCATTTTCGAATACATTAAACTAGAAAAGACCGTGGTCATGTTATATGGTTAGATGGCGTCCTTATCCTCTGGCTTCCCATTTTCAGAACAATCAGTTCGGCCGACAAGTAAACCACATAAACAAATTACGATGAACTGGCGGATTAGACAGTGAGTTTACCCCCTTGACTGACTGTATCTGAATTGAATACAACATTAGCTTTCTCTACTTGACATCTCCAACTATATATTATCTTTTCTGTGGATATTTGATGGAGTGACAAGAACTAAACCACTTCGAAATCATGTAGTCTGATTAACGACTTTGAAAACTCAAATGATCTTTTTCTAATCGAACATAGCAAGGCTTTGCAATAGAATTTCTTGAAGTAACCTTAGGAGTCAAAAAAACATTGCTTATTAGTGGCCTATCCGATTTTGTGAGGTAGGTTTTACGGATATATTCCTTATTTAACGTGCCAGTGTCTGCACGCCTTACGTTTTCAATTCCCTTTGTAATCTTCCTCAGGGAGAGGGAATATCCTTTGGAAATTTTATATCCCGGTGATTCTAAGGTTCGGACGAAGATTGAGATAAAATCTTTTGAGGACATAGAATTATAATGTGACGGGACAATTTCTAGATGAATATTCATCTAAATGAGACATTATTTAAAGTACCTATCAAGAGCCTACTCATTTTTCACCATTGTTCAATTCGCAACGCATGGAGGCATAGGCGCACCATAAATTGTCTTGGAATTGGACACCCTCAACCTCTTAAGACATGAAAACTTGTGGTTGGCTCGTAGCCTTTGTGGATCACATGTGATTGCATAACCAGGAATCATGAACTTCATTCCACAAAGTCAAATCCACACAATCAAGTTGTCGCACAGCAAAATTTCGACCCGAAAAAAGAGAAACAAACTGAGATTATAGAAAAAAAAAAAACAGGACCATGAAGGAAAAGAAAAGCAAATGATTCCTACCAACAATACCAATAATTTAACACAAGGAGCTGAATCCACCTTGGGGAGTTGTATCCCATGACATGCGTGGGTCCATGGAAGCAATGTGGATGGCTCTTCCGACTCGTGGGTCTCCACTCATCCAACTCTTATTTTCAAGGCATGAATCATTCCTAGATCCTTTGGGTCGGTTTGAGTGCAATTCATAGTCATCTTTTGACTTGTTCTCTCACTTCCTTGGCCAGACTTTCTAGTACATTCTGTTTCCTTTTTCTTTGGTCCAAATGATTCAGGAGAACGACCTTATGATCAAAACGAAGATGGATACAACGTTTTCAATTTGAAACAAGACTTTTACACGAACACCTCAAATCTGACAAATAAAAAAAAAATATACGCTGGCATTTAAAGTTACCCCGAATTCACTCGTTAGAGTAGTTTACGAATTAAAATTTTGTTCATTTTGTGTGCATATATATTGGTACATGCGGTTTCTTCCATCTGACAAAGGATAATAGTAGTCTGAGTTGCCATGATTAAACATTTCTCATGAAGAACCCAAAAGAGAAGTGTGGACAATTTGAGACTCAAATGCCACCAAGGATCCCAAACTGAGGAATGTGTGATTATTTTTCCTAACGTTGGAGAGTTCCTTAAGAGAATAAACTACATCGAGGCCCCTTTTGTAGTGACAGTCGCTGTCCTAATACACTAAAGGGCAGCTCCGGAGTTATCCGGTTTTTCTTTTTTCTAATCTATATTGCTTCTAATTTGGTCTACATGCACATAGATTATCATGACAAGACAGATGGATGTAAAAGACAAGCAACATGTGATATCGCGCTGGTAAATAATAAAGTAAGAGGAGGAATTTTATGGGAAATGGACTTCCTTGATATGTGAAAGAGGTCGTCATCCGTGACGAAAGCTAAGGGGAATTTGGTAATCAACTAGTCTCTTAGCTACTTTCCTGAGGGCGTGATATTGTGACGCGGACACCCGGTTGCAGATGGCTTTGTGGAGCATTTGGATAAACACATATCTAGCAGACATTTCCTGAACAACAATTCCGTGTAGTGCGCTAGAAAACGGTTATAACTTTTGATCCATGACGAGTTACGGAACCATTGATACCAAACTAGAAAGCTCGCTTTGAGCACTACACTTTGGTCAAACCGGATACCTCATTTGCAAAGGGCCTTGGGACCTCAAAATTCATCGTTTGATGCGTGTTTCTGGATACTTTTCTATTTTTATGTCATTTTTTCACATTATCTTATGCTTTTGTTTATTTTTTTTTGAACTCTTTACCGCTCAGGGTTATTTTCAAGTTTCGGTGTCACCTAAGGTTAGCAAATTTTTTTTATTTATATTTTCAATGCATCGGACATCTTTTTGTATATTTTATAGAATACAAAAAAGGAGATTTCTTTCTATGGTTGTTCCTGTGACCGTGTGCACCTGAATGCTTGTTTGTGAATCTTTACTGTGGCAACGAACAGGTTACCTGCTCTTAACGGTCAAAGCAAACCGTTTCATTCTAAATTATTGTCGAATCCATGTTTATCTATCCCTTAGTTGCATTATATTGCCACAAAAATAATTATCTTCCACACTAGATGTGTAAGATTCTTCCTCTCACTTATTTCTCTTGGTGGGAAATTTTTTATTGGCCAAATACCCTAGAAAAACCTTGAACTTTTCGCTTTCTACAGAAACTTTTGAGATTTGTATAAAAACTCTAGATTTACCACTCCTAATTTTTGTTTGTTTTTCCTAGCTTTTTTACCAGGAAACCTAAGGCAAGATTGTAGATATACTTAGACTTAAAAAGGAATTTAAGTAAACATAGAGTTTATTCATGGGACAGGACGGACTTGAGGAAGATTATGACCGAGCTTGAATAATTTCCAAAGGCTGGTTCTACAACTAGGACGGTTTAAAAGCAGAAAATCAGTAGGCATAATTTGTTTAGATCAGGCAAGTTGTGCAATCCAACCGCAAGCAATGGCCAATATATTGTTAAAATCTTATTTCGTGTATAAATAAACAGTGGTAATAATTTCCACAAACAGGACTAGGACAAAAATATATATTCTCGTTTTTGTCTACTTCCAGTCATTTCATAAATGAACGTAGGTTTCTACTTATGCATAAAACCGTAATGTGATTGTCATTATGTTGTGGTGGAATAAAACTGTAATATCTGTTGCATTATTTGGTTTAACCGTTTAAGTAATGTAATACCTATTATAATATGTAATATGTGCTAACAGAATTTAAAAAATATCCTAAAATCAGAGTTAGAGAATATTATAATTATCACTTTAATAGTCAATCAAAATGTAAATATTTATTTATTTATTGTTACAATTGAAAATTAATTAAGTACATGTGATTATGTTTAAAATAAGTATTACATTTTAGTAATTATGAATTTAATAGCCAATCATGAGTGTAATAACTCATATATTAATTATCAAGATATCACAACTTAATATATAAATTTCCATTGATCATCTAATAATTGTTGTATGATTAGATTTAACCATATAATATGTGATCATATAAAAGTAAACCTTCTAATTTCCATAATTAAAAGTATGATCGAAATAATAATTATATCACAATTTGAGCATCAAATCATATATTCTTAAGTTATGAAAATTTACATAACCAGACCTAATGGGGAGCAACTAATATCATGCTATATTATGTTATGAATGGCTTTGATCATAATAAATAATTATGTATTACCAAGATGACCTAAATACTATTAAATTAGTCAATTGTTTATTATGTGGCATTCTATTTTTTATTCATAGAATATATTATTAGAGTCAAGATAAGTACAGTTGATGTTATCGTTATAACTACTACAAATGAATTTAGGTATAATTAATATACTTTAATTATTATAAATGATCCAACATTGATATAGTGAGTGAGAAAAAAAAGACAGATATTTTGGGAATAGTCTAACTGTAAAGGCTAATGACACAGGAGTCGATGTAATAATTATTACCGCTTTGCCATAATGGTTACGACTATGGCTGTAATGAAAATTACACTGAAATAACTATTATAGAACGCGAAAACTACAATAATTAGGCCAGTAGTGTAATAGCCATTACTGCGACTAAACATGTTGTAAGTGTCTAAGTTAAATATTTATTACTACATTCGTTTTCATAAAAGTTGCAATAAGCTGTCAAACCTAAAAGAGTATGGCAAGTATAGAGAGCTTGCCGCACCTCTTACGAAAGCTGCGACACCTCTTTATAATATAAAAAAAAAAAGCTCGGTGAAAATCTATACTTAATAGGCTCTTGATCATGCCAATGTCACAACTTAAAAGTAGTGTGCCCCCAACGCTATTCAACTGCATAATTGCTATCCATATGACAAAACCCAATTCCATCTTCAGAAACCCACTTGGGAGATTGATTAAGATAAGCTCCAATAGGTACAATCAACTTTGAACACACCCACCACCTTTGCTTCAAAAGTATTTTTTATTTTAATGTGTTAATTTTCGCGCGCCTTATATCTCTAAATTTTTTTATATTTTCATCTTTCTCAAAAAAAGGGAGTATTCTTTTTTCGCCTTACATTCTAGAAATCTAAATGAGGTCGAAGATGAAGCAATTTAAAGACTTACTCAGGTTGGAACTGCAAAATTGTTATCCATCTAACAGAGCCCAACTTTGTCTTCAGAAACCCACTCGACAGATTGATTAAGACAAGCTCCAACAGGTACGGTCAAACTTTGAACGTACCCACCACCCCCGCTTGAGCGTTGACCCACTCCTGTCGAAGTCTACCCTGCCAAGTACATTGGCATTAACTGTTGGCAAAGTCCAAGTCTACCTTGGATCTCAATGGAACTGATTGTCATCATACATATGACTAGAATTTGTTACTTCAAGGGGGATTACTTTAGAGATTGGACGCCGGTGTACGTTTTCAGAACTTGCTAAACACATGCTTTAAAAAATGCAAATTTCTTTTTTTTTTCTTTTTAAGGTAGGTTATTTTCGCAATATGTATTACTTTCTCAATCAATATATGAACTTGATAAGCCTTTTCTGAATCTCCTATTTTCTATCCAAAATTTTGACGCAGGGAAAATTTGATTCGTGAGATTATTAAGTATTTCAAAATATGAAACTTGTTATTTAAGAGTAAATTTCACGTCATTAAACTGGGATGAATATTGATGAGGTTAATACCACGAAAAACCCTAAACTGGTACACTTATGACGAATTTGCTCCAAATTAATTTTTTGACAACAAAAAACTCTAAACTAATACACATGTGACAAATTTACCTTTCATTAATTTTCATTAAATTTTACTGTTAAATTTCTAAGTTGGATGACACGTAACAGTTGACTAGCATACCAATTTAGGGTTTTACCTTTCCATTTGTCACATGTTTATCAATTTGTGATTTTTTGTGGTATTAATTCAATTTAACGGAGGGTAAATTTATTACAAAAATACCAATTTATGATTTTTTATGATTAAAAAATTAATTTTAGATAAATTTGTCGTAGGAATTTTTTGTGGTATTAACGAAGCTGTAGCAGGAAAATAGGACTAAGGGGGCTTTTGGCAACTTACCAAATAGTAAAAATTTTTGTTTTTTTGTTCCTAAAATCAGTTTGGGAGCAGAAATCCGTTTGTTAAAATTTTTGTGCCAGGACACAAATTTGCAAAAAATTGTTCCCAGAATCAGTTTTGGAACAGAATCAAGAAACAAAAAAAAGTAGCTTCTTGATTCTTGAACAATTTTTTCATTTCTAATTCTTCTTGATTTTCTTCTTTCTTTTTTATTTGTTCTTTATCTACTTCTTGGCCCACCGCCGGCAATCAGTGACCGGCGACCATCCACCGGCAACCGGCCAGGGCTGGCGAGGCCGGCCTTGCCCAGATCTGGCAAGGCCGACCTCGCCATCGTCGGGGTGGCGACGGCGAGGTCGGTCTCGCCAAATCTAGGCGAGGTCGAGCCTTGCCAGGCCATGGCGAGGCCGGTGGCGAGGGCCGCGACACCCTCACCGGCCATGGCCAAGGAAAAAAAATATTAAAAATTCAAAATATTATTAATAAAAAGAAATTTTGTGTAGTTACCAAATGCATTTCTGTACTTTTTTTATTCTAAAAATAGAAATTTGGTCAATTATCAAACACCTTTAAATGCTTAGAAATTATTCTCGGATGTAAAATTAAAAAGAATTATTTTTTAGCAGAATCTATTTTCGGACACAGAATGATTGTCATGCACAGGTTAAAAAACTAACCACTGCTGTGCTCGCTTTCTTATTAACCTGTTTCGGGGCACTACATAGAAATGGAACGTGGTGGGTCCCTGACTCTCTTCCAGTATTATCAAAGCATTGGACTGTGCATTGTCCTGAAAGATGGAGTGAGGGTTGAGAAAGTATGCTTTGTCGGCCATAACTATCTCTCTCTCTCTCTCTCTCTCTCTCTGTACCTTGTAAAGGTTTACCATCCTTCGTGTTCATCTATAGCTCATAGAAAAACTTCACTTTTTGAGCACTTGGGTTTCTATGTTTCTGCTTTCTTGATGATAATAGTCACAAAAAGGGTTTTTGCATCTTTATTGCACTTTGAAGTTGAAGGGAAGACCACTGGCGAATAGCAAACCCGTTTACTTGCATTCGTAACGTGACTCTTCTCGATTAAAAAGATTTTCCTTTTGGTCAAATATTCTGCTGATAACCGGAATAGAAAGATTCTCCTTTCCATGGTTTTTGGTTTTTCTCGCGGAGTAAAAGGGAGGTACGTGAGGCCCTTCTTCTTCTTCTTCTTCTTCTTCTTCTTCTTCTTCTTCTTCCTCCTCATATTTTTCGCCCAAAATCCTGTCCTTTGATGGGAACTTTGTTTATTTGCATTCTTGCCGCGTCTGCATTTCGAGTTGGGGTACGAGTTTCTTCGACATTCGACACTTGGCTTATGTGAAACTGAATCATATTCAAGAACAGAAGCTTGAGAGGAAGAGTTCTATTTGACCCTGTTTTAAATGCAACATATAGAGGGGACTTTTTCATGGTTGAGTGATTGTGCTGGTTTGGAATATGGAGAGATTGAAATGGGTGTTTTTGGCCATTAACTGTGTTGTGGCTGCTCTTCTGGGTCAGTCTCTGGGGCTTGATGACGAAGGCCAATACCTTTTAGAAATAAAACAGAGCTTCATTGATCAATTCAATCATCTCACTAGCTGGAATGTTAATGACCCAACTCCTTGTGGATGGAATGGTGTGAATTGTACGTATAGTTACTACGATCAAGTCGTGTACTCGCTCAACTTGAGCTCGATGAATCTCTCCGGATCTTTATCTCCTAGTATTGGCAAACTGGTTGGCTTGACCTATCTTGATCTCTCTTTCAATAAGTTGTCCGGAAATATACCGGGAGAAATAGGCAACTGTTCGGGTCTCGAGGTCATCAAATTGAACAATAATCAGTTTGAAGGCGAAATACCAGCGGAATTGTGCAGGCTGGGGTGTCTGACATCCTTGAACATCTGCAACAACAAGATTTCCGGGCCTTTTCCTGATGGGCTCGGAAACCTTTCCTCGGTGTCCGAACTGGTTGCATACTCGAACAACATCACAGGATCGCTGCCACGTACTCTTGGGAATCTGAAGAGCCTGACGACTTTCCGTGCCGGACAGAATTTAATTTCTGGAAGTTTGCCTTCAGAATTGGGCGGATGCAACAGTTTACAGCTTCTAGGTCTTGCGCAGAACAAGTTAACGGGAAACATTCCAATGGAACTCGGAATGCTCCAGAGCTTGACCGACTTGATTCTTTGGGACAATCAGCTTTCTGGGGTGGTGCCTAAAGAGCTCGGAAACTGTACAAGTTTAGAGACTCTTGCTCTTTACAAGAACAATCTTGTGGGCGGAATACCGAGAGAGCTTGGCAACCTGATGTTTCTGAAGAAGCTGTATGTATACTGGAACCAGTTAAACGGAACGATACCAAGAGAAATCGGCAACCTTTCTTTAGCCACAGAAATAGATTTCTCGGAGAATTTCCTGACGGGGGAAATACCGATCGAGTTTGGGCGTATTACGGGGTTGAAATTGCTTTACCTTTTCCAGAATCAGTTAACAGGTGGCATCCCCAACGAGCTTGCTGACTTGAAGAATCTAACGAAGCTCGATCTGTCCATCAACAATCTTACTGGTCCCATCCCTTTGGGGTTTCAGTATCTGACAGAGCTTTACAGGTTGCAACTCTTCAACAACTCGCTGAGCGGCATCATTCCTCCGGGGCTTGGCGTTTATAGCAAACTCTGGGTGGTTGACTTATCGGCGAACTTGTTGACGGGGAAAATTCCGCAGTATCTGTGCATGAATTCCAATCTGATTTTACTGAACTTGGGGTCAAACATGCTCACAGGTAATATTCCTAGGGGGATCTCAAACTGCAAGTCCCTTGTGCAGCTTCAGCTCGTCGGAAATAACTTCCAAGGCACTCTTCCACCAGATTTATGCAACCTGGTAAACCTTTCTACTATCGAATTGGATCAGAATAAGTTCAGTGGTCCCATACCTCCACAAATTGGTGAATGCAGAACACTGCAAAGGCTTCACCTTTCCAATAATTACTTTGTGTCTGAGTTGCCGAGAGAGATTGGTAATCTCTCTCAACTGGTGACTTTCAACGTCTCATCAAACTTGCTTACCGGGCAGATTCCGCCCGAGATCTTCATGTGCCGGAGGCTTCAACGGCTTGATCTGAGCCTCAACGATTTCATGGGTGCTTTGCCAAGTGAGGTCGGAAACCTTTCCCAATTGGAGCTTCTCATGCTTTCCGATAACAGGCTCTCGGGCACCATACCTGTCATGCTTGGGAACCTGAACCGATTGACCGAGCTAGAGATGGGGGGAAATTCGTTCTCCGGGGCTATACCGGCTGAGCTTGGAGAGCTCTCAAGCTTGCAGATTGCCCTGAATCTGAGTTACAACAACCTGTCTGGGGAAATCCCACCTGAGCTTGGGAATCTTGTTCTCCTGGAGTACCTCCTGCTCAACAATAACCGCTTGACCGGTTCGATCCCCAGCTCCTTTAGGAGTCTCTCGAGCTTACTAGGTTGCAACTTCTCGTACAATGTCTTATCCGGACCTTTGCCTTCTTTGTTGCTGCTCAACAACATGCCTGTGAGTAGCTTTCTCGGGAACGAAGGGCTGTGCGGCGGACCCCTCGGAAATTGCAATGCCTCTCTGTCTTCGCCTTCTTTATGCCCAGAAACAAACAGCCAAAGTTCAAAATTAGCTAAAGTTGTCACCATAGTTGCAGCTGCGATTGGTGGGATTTCTTTCATTTTAATCCTTGTTGTCCTGTTTTTTATGAGAAGGCCAGTTGAGACTGTTGCACCTTTGCAAGAAAAACCGGTTTCTTCGCCAGTCTCCAACATTTACTTCTCCCCAAAGGAAGGTTTCACTTTCCAAGACTTGGTCATGGCAACCGATAACTTCAGCGATAGCTTCGTCATTGGGAGGGGAGCTTGTGGGACGGTGTATAGAGCGGTGTTGCCAACCGGCAAAACCATCGCTGTCAAGAAGTTAGCGTCCAATAGAGAGGGAAACAACATGGACAACAGCTTCCATGCGGAAATACTGACTCTTGGGAAGATCAGGCACCGGAATATCGTGAAGCTATATGGCTTCTGTTATCATCAGGGCTCGAATCTCCTCCTTTACGAGTACATGGCAAGGGGGAGCTTAGGGGAATCGCTGCACGGGTCAGCCTGCAATCTCAATTGGCCAAGGCGTTTCTTTATTGCTCTTGGAGCCGCAGAGGGGCTTGCGTACCTGCACCATGACTGCGTGCCTCGGATTTTCCACCGGGACATTAAATCAAACAACATCCTGTTAGACGATAAGTTCGAAGCCCATGTAGGAGATTTTGGATTGGCAAAGGTTATTGACATGCCGCAATCCAAATCTATGTCCGCAGTGGCAGGCTCTTATGGCTACATCGCCCCTGGTGAGTATCAATAGGAACCCCCCCCCCTCCCCCTTCAAAGAAATCTAATTCCAAATCAACGAGCCGTCGAATTACACGCAATAATTTGGTTATGAATCAGCAATCTGCCTTCAAGTTATATTCTAAAACACCATCCATTTGACAGATCTAGGACTCTCATAATGTTCTTGACCTTGAAATGGCAGAGTATGCATATACCATGAAAGTTTCCGAGAAGTGCGACATCTACAGCTATGGAGTCGTCTTGATGGAGCTGCTGACAGGAAGGACACCGGTGCAACCCCTGGACCAAGGTGGCGACCTCGTGACTTGGGTGCGAAATTACATCCTAGAACACTCGTTATCTCCCGGAGTGCTTGATGTGAGAGTGGACTTACAGGACGAGAGCACCGTATCTCACATGATCATGGTCTTGAAGATCGCTCTGTGGTGCACGAGCATGTCTCCATCAGATCGCCCGACGATGCGGGAAGTCGTCGCGAAGCTCATTGAGTCTGGTGAGAGGGAAGGGAAGTTTAACTGTTATCCTAGTGATGACACTGATTAGAGAAACGAATCTTGAATACTCTATATTATGACATTGAATGACTCAGGTTATGTACGATGATCTTTTGGTGTTTGATTCATCCTTGTTTTATCTTATTAGAGATAGAAATTACTGCTTGTACATTCCTGAACACTGAATTTTATAGTTCTCTGTTTCTTACGTATACCATTTTCTTTCATTGATCTTCTCATCTTTCTTTTTCTTTTTTTTTCTTTTTGCATGGTAAACAGCATTTACTTACTTGATTATCAAACAGCAGTTGACATACTACAAAGGATTGAAATGAGTAGGCACTTGACTTGGTGACTTGTGGCTTGAATATCAATTTGATCATGGGAGTTTACCCTTAATTATCGACTTTAAAAAATAAAAAGAGCAGAGGCGGAATGAGGAGCGAAATGATTTCTAACTCATCATTTATGAATCATTTTTCGGCGATAAGCAAATCCAAATTTTTACTCAAGTCCCACGACCAAATTCTTTTGAATCTCCAAAGATGCTCAATAATTTGCCTAAAGTCAAAAGGCAATAGTTATGCAAATATAAAGTAGGTAGCAAACATTAGGCGACATTTTCGTTGACATCGTTTCCATGTCTGAAGAACAAAAGTTGATTTGCAGAAGCGTGAACAATAGTTGACCTGCGATGATCTCAAGAATAAAAGGAGCCTAATTTCGGCGCAAATGTCCTCTTGATCAACAGAAGCATGCTTGACATTGATTAATGGATACTGCAAGGTCACAAGTGTCTTAATGAGCGTCCCAAAGTCTTGTTTTTCCCGGAAAAGGACTAAATCCGTTGTTTTTACAACATCGGAATTCTTCTAGCTGTAGTGAATCTATTCCCGTGACATGATAGCTTATGATCGCTGGTCGCTACTTTACTTTTCGCTCAATTGCCTTTGTGAAAGGTCATCAGCAGCTTGGAATGCGTTGGCATTTTCGGGATGCATCAAACATGAGAATTGTCATCTTTGATAGTGTCGCGTGCATTGTGTCAACATCCGAAGCTGCTTTGAGAAATTATCGTTTTCTTTAGATGCAATAGTTTCACAACCGGATGTATGAATGGACGGTGCGGAGCAAATAAGGATGTGTCACCAAAGTGAAGCTCGTGAGCTGCTGAATAAGTTGGAAGAGAAGGAACTGCTGTTCGAATCATAATACCTAGCTACAATAATAAGTCGTCCTGCTTCCAAGTTCCTATCCAATTCAGTCCATAAATCGAACTTGGGAAAGTTCTCCCTAGTTGAACCGAACCAGATCGACAATTTCAATTCGACCTGAGTTCAATTCAAACCGGTTCAAACTGTTCCGTGCTCATTTAAGTGTGTCAACAGCAAAATAAAGTCTGCTCATTAGGCTATTCAACTCGATTATTTCGATCTCTTTGCTCCCTGAATGACTGAATTTCAAATTAATCACCGCTATCATCCACTCGTAAAGCTCCTAAATAAGTACATTAAGAATGATCACGAGGCTGGAGTGTGGCCATCTTGGAATTCAGAAATGTACTTTCTACCTCCTCGATCTATACTCGATATATATTATATCAATTCTCTCCACACATTTTCGGCAAAAAAAACAATACCATAATAAAAGAAACTATAAGTGTGAACATTTTTGAGTTCTCACTAGCACTGGACCTGGACGATGAGCTTAAGCTGAGCAAACCGGAACCAGACATCTTGAGATGAACCCCAGCATCTTCTTCTGAATCAATGTGAGAGGAAAATGTGTCAAAGCATTCATCAAAGCGACAGTCTTCGTAAATAGATCAACCGTATCAACAAAGGAGCGAGAGAGAGACAGAGACACTGACCCTCTTGGTGGTGCGAAGGAGGTCAGGGGAAATTTTGTAGAGATCTTCATCGACGGGCTTCGGGGGTCGTCTTCGTTGGGCCATTTGAGGATAGGCGACCGAACCGGCGTCGTCTTCTTGCAGTTTATCAACAATCTTGTTCTTGATGTTGCCAGTCCGTGACACGTAGCGCTGTTCCTTTGGCGGTTCTGGGACGTCACCGTCGCACGTTCTAGATTGCTTTTCTGGCTCCTTGACATGCGCAAGTCGCTTTTCCCTCACTCTTGTCTGCTAGAGAGACGGATCCCGTTACAACAGTTTTCACATTAACAAAATGAAAATTAACACAGGCACACCATTTTTAAGGTCGCTGATCCCTTCGTAACATGACCTATGCTTGGATGTTTCAACAAAATCGAAGGCGAACCAACCTTTCGAGGAGGGACACCAAGAGGAGCAGCACGAGGATGACGACGACGATGTTGATGTCTCTCTTCAGACAAGCCAGCACCGACGTGTGGCTGCGGCCGACCGCATTCGCCGGAAGAAGAAGAAGAGCAGTGAGAGCGGACCAAGCCAGCTTGCCTGGCGCACTCGAAGTACTGGGTGATGGGAAGCTGGTTTGCGTAATCCCAGTTCCCAAACGCCGGAATCTGCCCACTCCTCTTGTGATAATTCTCCTGAGTTGTTGCACCGAACACAACCAAAAACAAGCTTCAGACCCAAAGGAAAAAAAAGAACAGAACTCGGTGACAAAAGAGACAGATAACAGGAGTCAAACGATGCAAACTTACTTCCATACCACACACCCCAGCACAAGAAGCCAAGAACAAAGAGACAGAGAGAGAGGGAGTCGAAGATAGAGTGAGAACTGAGAACAGAGAGAAAAAGGCGAGCTGATCTTGCTGTTTCTTGTCTCTTTTTCTTTGGGCTTTTGGGGGATCTTTCACTAGATGGGGAAAAGGGTTGAGAGCAAAAAAGGTTAAAAAGAGGGAGTTGTCTCGGGATTGCCCAGAAACTCCAAAGGCTCCAAACTCAAATCTGGCTATGCGTTTTGACAGCAGAGAATTTTAGAGAGCAAAATCAGTGAATCCTGATGTTGAAGCTCAAGTCTCCATTTAAAGGCAACACAGCAGCAATGCACAGAGGTGAGGAGAAAGGACTGGAGAGAGAGAGAGAGAGAGGAGGAACTGTTGAAAAGGGTGATAGTTTTTCAACCTTTTGTCAGATTGTCCATGCCTCATAAAGAAATGTTACTTATTGTATTCACTATTCACCACCCTCTTTATAATATTTAATCTACAATACCATCTACCTTTGAAACTAGCTTGTGCGGAAAAGGTTTTCTTGAGTACTATTTGTCTTTGCTCTTTTTCGTTTTTTTTTTTTGACATTCATGTATCTATATTTATATATTTAAGTTTAAAGTGAATTTTGTCTCACTTTTTGCAACTTTTCTAAATTATCCGGCGATAATCAATAAAAGATATACCCATGCATCCGAGGGAAAAGTGAATTTCGTCTCACTTTCAGTGACCTTTCCAAATTATCTTTATATTAATAAATAAGAAGATATAATTAACATTTCTGAAAACTTCTCCTTTGAATCCACTTGTTTATATATCCGCTCATTTCTTTTTTATACACAACCACCAAACTTTGCTGTAGCGTCCCAAACGCACTAGTTATTAATTTAAGGAAGAAAAACATAAATTCTCGTATTTTTTACTCTCGCGTTCCTGGTCATTTTGGGTCTGCCTCAAGCGATTTTCATTTCTAACTTTCGGTTTTTGTAAGTTATGTTATACTTGCGCTTCGACTTTCATTTAACCCGAAACGCTTGAAAGATGTCAAATATCAAACTATTGACACGAAGCGTCGTACATAACTTTCTTTAATTCTTCAAATTGGACATAATATTTTTTGTTATCAAATTTTAAAGAGAAAAACCTAAGTAATAGTCCAATGCTTCTCACCCTTTTTTTATTAACCTGAGTTCACTTGGCATGTACTGCAGAGGAGGAGGAGGAGATGGATTTGAATTTGATGGCCTCAGTTAAGAAAAAGGAAAGCAAAGTGGAGTTTAGGTGAGAGTGCACAGTGCTAAAGAAAAAGAAAAGAAAGGGGAAGGAGGCTCTGAATTTGATTGTAGTGGATGGTGACTTTGCTGGATTTTTCCTATCGATGATTTGGACATTTGCGTGTTTCCCACTTAAAGACCCACTCATGATGAAAAGGAACTTGTTAAGAAGAATTGATGTTGTTGACATATACATTGATTAATTGCACTATATTTATATTGAGCATTCGAAGATGGTTCATTTTTCTAATATTCATTTTCGATTATTCTGCATGATATTAGTTTTAAGAATAAGATTTAGTATTGCTAGAATGACCCTTCAAGAAAAAAGGAGGTATTTGCTAGAGTGCAATATTGGAGGGGAAAAAGTTTCCTTATTGGTGTTACATACTATTGCTGTGTACACAAGCTAATGAAAAAAAAATTAAAAAAGGACTTATACAAGAAACCACATCGGTCTAATTTTTCTTTTGCAAAAGGCACTTGTAAGATCAGGACACATGTGCGTCACCATGTTAAGCATCAGTTGTGTGTACACATGTCATGATTTCTTTTTTCTTTTTTTGTCATGACACATGTTATGATTTCAAGAGCATTATTTATATAAAACAATTGCATTATTGGCATCTCGATAAAAATCCAGAACAATACCGGTCCATAAAATGTTTGTGCACTTCAGAGGGGTTTTCTTTTGAATCAGTAATAGGATAAGAATGGGCTATCAATATTGTCGATCTCCTGAACTCTACTCAATGAGTTCTACGCGAGTAGTCTGAATGTTTGGTTTCGGCCATATAATCACCGCTCAATTCGAGTAATCCTATCACCGCCGCACCCTCAAACGTGAGTTGGTGTAGACCCCTACACGTATACTTCAATGAGGGGCTCGCTCAAAATGCGTTTCGCAAGTTTTGGTAATTATCATATATGACACGTGCTCGAGAACCCAAAGTCAAACATCTTGCACACTTGGGGATGGGGTGCCAAATATATAAATAGAAATTACTATTAACCAACAGTTATAATAGCTCAATGGTTCCGTACAAGCTTGTCTTTTATAAGGCCTAAGGATCGAGCGATGCCGCGGGCAAAACTCTGACCTTACTTTACTGTTGGGCACCTTTGCCTCGTGTGAAGAGAGTTTAGGACTACGAACCGCTAACCTCGGATCTTAAGGTCTTTATCGATGCTAAACAGTTAAAAATCAAATCGAAAACAAGTATCGGGCTCTCATGGTAATACCCAAAAGACGGTCAACCATGATTGGGTCACTATAGCAGATTAACATTACCTCATCTAAGTTTTGAATGCCCCAAAAATTTGGCGTATTAATGATGCTTGTAGATTTTGTAAGACCCCCTTCATCAATATACATCGTTCTTTATGGTCAACGTGTATAATGAGTAGTAGTACACGTCTCTTATAATATGTTTTCTGGGTCAAAGAAGACGGACCTGACCGTATTCATTCACACATGCCTCGTTTGCAATCGTTGATGATGAAGAACTCATGCGGGGGAAGTCAAACGTGTGCCACGGTCTAGTTAACTCGATCACGTTTGACCTAATGGACTGCCCTAAACACAATCCGATACCCGCAATAGTCAAATAAAACTTCTTTTTACATAATTATATTGGCTTTTATATAACCTCTCAAGCTGAAATTGTCAATTCCAAAACTACCAGTACTCTCCCTACTTTAACCATTATACTAGGACGGATCCACCGTCCTAAAAACGGTGTGCCCTAGTGCAAATCGGACTACCTCTTGCATAGAACAACGTACCTCACACGTTCAACGATTTTCGACGAAGAATCAAGGCTTTTGTTTTTTTCATGATCCAATGGCTTTCGGGCATTTATAGAAGTGCCCCGCACGCTACATACTTGATGGTCAACTCGATTGCTACTTTCGCGTGCATGGCTTTTGAGTGCCCGTAATTGAAAAACGAGTGCTTTCTTTGGTGGGGCGATTCAATCTTTATAATATATATGGATAATACTTTTTAAGTGCAAGACAAGCACTCTTTAATGGTATGTGCCTCTTTGTTTACATTGTAAAATAAGCAAAAGCTAATTTATAATATTATTCAAATTTTAAAAAAGTATACGTGAATCTATGTATTAAGAGTTAATTTTGTGAAAGTTTCAATAGTTTTTAGATTAAAAAGAAAACAAAGGGGGTTTACGGTGGACTACTAAAAGTTGGCGGTAATAATTGAGATAATTTTACTATATGCTTCCATCAAAATTAATACATGGCTTTACATCTACCTCGAAATCTTAAAAAAAAAAAAAAAAGAAAGCGAGAGAGATTTGTCACGAGGCATTAAGGACAACTGGAGTCTCGAAATCCACAGTCAAACCTTCTTTGTCGGTTCCAATCTTGTGAAGGAGACTTATTATAGTCAATTATTTGCGAGTAAATTATTGAATTAAACTTTTTGTTTAAAAAGATCCTGCATCGACCGCGTTGTAATAATATTAAATAATTTTCGATGAAGCTATTGTTCCAAATTAAAAATTGGTGAGCTTAGACTCGAATACTTTGATAATCGCATACTAATATTATCAAGAAGAAATCACTTGGCACAAAATAAAGCAAAAGGAAAGTACAAAAGCGCATCTGCATAAAGTTCGAATAAATCAAAGGTCTTTGTATATATTTATTTAATATCGTAAAATAATGAAAAATTTTCCAAACGATTCTACGCGTGAAAATCGAATGTCATAAGAGGTTTCAGATACTCAACACCAAGTAAAGGTCAAAAAACACAAAAAAAAAAAGGGACAGAGAGAAAGAACTGATCTGGTTTTCTACACTTAAACAAATATTTGAGTTTTTGTCTAGCAAGAAAAAATAATATAAGTTTTTTTTTCTGAATTTGTACAGATAAAGCATTTCTATTTTATTTTTCGTTACTTTTTGACTTCTAGCTGCAGGGGTTGGTTTTGGTTTTAAGTGTGTGGGACCAAAGGAAGTGGAAAAACAGGGTGTGAACTCTGACTTGTATCCATTAATCAAGTGAAAAAAAAGAGTGTAAACTTTGACTCTAATCACCTCTTTTCTTTTCTAGTGAGTCACGATCTAACGAGTCAAAAAGTCAACATTGCTGCCCACAATGGCACGTCATCGTGACAACTCCGTCCTTATTGCACGTAAATAATTCAAATAAAAAAGGAACATTTTTCTTTTAAAAGGGTAGAAGGTAAAAAATCACTTTGACTTGAGCTCTCTTAGCAAGATTGTCAATAATTTCATTGAAAAAGCAGAACATCTCGCGTAATTTTTGACCACCATCTCATAATTCGTGGGAATCTTCATTCATCAAATGATTACACATAATTACCCGACCGTCGCCTCAGCTAATAATCATTAGCAAGGTTAAGATGGATTTCAATGAATAAAATTAGTGTTAAGTAATCTTGAGCAGCTAGCTCAAAGAATGAGATTTTTCATATTTATAAATTGATCACTAGCCCTTTCTACAATAAATGTGAGACAACCTCAATAATTGTCCCATTGTGTTTAGTTTAGTCTTTTTGCTTAGTACAAACGTGGACATATTTAATTGAGAAGGTAAATAGGGCACGAAAAAATTTGAACTCCAGACCTCATACTCTGATATTATATGAGATTTTGTGGAACCACTATCAATTATTCTAAAAATTTAAGCTGTTAAATGAAGGTATTGTTTAATATTTAATTAATTTAACATGATTGATACAAGTAAAATATTTAGAGGATGAATTAGAGATTTTAATTTAGCTCGCGAATTGAGATTAATGGTAATTTGATCTTTTGCGATATTTGAGAGGGACTAGCGATAATATTTATTCGAAAAGTATTTACGATTACTCTAATCATATCATTTTGGTTTTTAGTACAGGAGTCATTAACCTTCGTTTGCTTACATACTAATTTCACGTAAATAATTCAAATTAAAAATGAACATTTTTCTTTTGGAGGGGCAGAAGGTAGACAAATCACTTTGACTTAAGTCCTCTTAGCAAGATAGTCAACAATTTCATCGAAAAAGCAGAACATCTCGCATATGTATTTTTGGACCGCCGTCTCCTAATTGGTGCGCAACTTCATTAGTCAAATTGACTACACGTAATGACCCGACCGCCGCCTCAGCTGAGAATCATTCAAGAGTGATAAAATGTCCATTATTTTTAGCATAGTATTAGAGTCAATGTTATCCTTTTCGCTAATGTAAGTCCATCCCCTATTAATCGATTTCCAGGCTCGCTTGTAATCCAGCTTACACATAAGAGGAGACGTTTAAGTATTGTCCCACATCAATTTGACAATGGGTCCCGTATAGTTTTTATGTTCATATGATCTCCCTTTGCCTATCAACTTAAACTTTTAAATAATTGGTAGTAGTTCCACCAAATCTCACAAAAGGGCTGCCTCGTTAGAGAGATTCGAATGAGTAAGATTGGATTGATAAAATTAAATTATTTATGAGGGTAATCTATCAAGAGGATGAATTAGAGACTATAATTTAGCTCACAAATTGAGATTGATAGTAATCCAATCTTTTGTGATATTTGAGAGGGAATAGCGATAATGTTTATTTGAAAAGCATTTAAGATTACTCTAAACATTTCTTGTTTTTAGTACATGGGTCATTAACCTTCATTTGCTTACAATATTTGAGTTGAAAGTATTTTTTTTATCAACATACTAATACTGAATTTTAAGGCTGTTGCTTTTTATGAATCGACATAAATCGATTCGCTTAAGTTCGGGTGCTTTTCATGTTGATGGTGATAATTTTGTATATAACAGAGTTTAGAATGGTCATCCTTAAAAAAATTAAATCTTGCAATTTTTTGTCGTTTTCACTTCATATAGTTTCCAAGATCATTATATCCATATATTAGTCCATGATGAAACACTTGGAGAATCACCGACATGCCACGAAAGTCAGAAATCGTTTTGCTCAGCAAACCCTAATCCCTATGTCGTTTGGCTCTTCAAAACCGAAATCCGTAAGGCGCACTTCGCAGTGAAGATCAAGGATCACGGAGCTGAAGTCGGCTCTGACTTTCCTGCCGATCGCTTTGTTCTTCATACCCTAATACCCAAATTGTTTTGTTCTTCAAAATCGAAATTTGGACCTTCCATCAGCCACACTCCGAAGTAAATATCTGATCGTTTTGTTTTTAAAATTTTACCTGCTTGTTTGAATTCATGAAGTTTGTGAGGAAACCAGGGTGCCGTGGACCTAGGACTGGCCTTGATGGACTCGAGCATGGGCGCCAAGGTCCCAGGCCTAACCTCAATGGACTTAGTTCCAGGTGCAAGGGACCGGGTCCTGGGCACCGAGTTTGGGGCCTGGCCTTGATGGACCTGGGTGTGGGCACCGGTACCAGATTCCCAAGCCTAGCCTCGATTGACCTAGGCTTGAGCGTCGGGGTTCTAATCTCGGGCATTGGGGTCTCAAACTTGGGTCCTACCGAGGTCCCAATGCCAAGGACTTGGGCCCGACCTCCATAGACTAGCGCTAGGGCGCTAGGGAGCAGTGCCTATGCTCGTGCCCAAGAGTCGGGGACACAGGCTTGAGACCCGATGCCCATGCTGGGTTTCTTGGCTACCCAAACGGCGAAAAATATTTTTCAATTCATTTTCAAGTATCAATCAAATACCAAAAAATATTATCATTTTCCTAGAAAATGGCTTCCCAGAAATATTTTTTGGAAATGTCACATTTTCGCGAACAAACGGAGCCTAAGTATCGAAAATGAACATTGGTGTTTATGAGTTATGAACAAAAAAAAAAAGCGATCGTCTAAACCTAGAGTTGTGTAATATCCAATTAAACTGTCCGTAAGCCAAATCTTCAAAAGGAGAACACACATGGTAATTATTTAGGGGTAGGCTTCAACTGAAGTTTCGTAATGTAACTATTTGAATGCTTTCTTCGGAGGCTCGACCCTGAGAACTTGATCAAATCCTCAACTCTCGTCTTAGGTTATCATTTTTTCCAATTGTTTATTCCATGTAGATTCAATATGTTAAGTTCTAATGTTCAATCACGATTTTTTGTCGACAATTAGTCGAAGGTAGTCCACAAATTGCAATCGGAGATTTAGGGACTAGATTGGACCAAGCAAAGTAAGAGAATAATTGAATAATGGCAATGGTACATGAACATCTTATTTCTTTCCACGTCGTTTCTATTCAACGTACAATCAAACAGATTGAAGAAATTATAAGTTTCTTTGTCTTTATTTTCGCCAATTCCCTGGATATTTCTTTCTGTAAATTCCTATATTTTGTTCCTATAAGGGAAGGGGAGGAAAGGAAATTTGGGGAGAAAGTTGCAAAACCCCCGGCTTTATTTTTTTATTTATTTTTTGTCGAAAAAAAGTGTAGTCATTCTCAAAATGATACATGAGAAGTACATAAACTTTATAGCAAAACAAATCGAAGTAGAGTGAAGCTTGTGATACTACAAAACAAAGCTAAATACAGAAAATAAGGAGAATCAATAGAGTACAGATAGAGTTAAGCATACACTTATTCCATAAAAGCGGATTTGTCAAGCAAAGTATTTGACGGCTGATCAGCGGATCTCGTATCATTGTCAATGATCAGCATACGTCGGAAATTCCTTCTCTAGTAACTACGGCATTGCCAGTTGGTGGTGCGCACCTAAATTTGGCTTCCTTTATACCATCGACGTACGGAGATAGCCAAAACAAGTTAAACAAACATTGATATAATATTTTGGAAGAGCAAATCTTCGTGATTTAACGAGGCACCAGAGCTTCTGTAATCACTATTGTAGCAGGAGGCAGAGGAGTTGTACTCGGACAGAGCAAACGTCGGGGAATCCCGAAAACATGTTTATTGAACTCCCCGATCTAGAAAGAGAAAGGATATCTCTTAGATTTAGAACTAGATCTACAAAGTTAGTCCAAACTTACTCCAACTTGTACCAATAACCTCAAAATCAATTCGTTAGACTCTCATCCATATGAATCATTAAAAGTCCGAAGTGGCAGTGTGCATCACCACGCTCTTGACCTACGTAGATCCATTTACTGACACGTTCGATTATTAGTAGCTGTCATGGACGAAATGTAATGAAAGGCATTTTTAAGTCATCGATATAAATTCGCGTACGACGAGACGGAAAAAATAAAGTATTGATATTTCACAAGATAAAGTTTAGAATATTTTTCTTTACCAAAAAAAAAAAAAAGTTTAGAATATTTAGTGGGATTATCCCATTTTAATCTTTCCCACTTTCCCTCCGACAATCGATTCGCATTCTCCCACATTTCCCAAACGTATCTTCCTTGCCTCGGAAAGGCCCTGCTTAACGAGCTCCTTCTTCAATGCGGTCGCTCCCAAGAGAACTTCCTCTGCTTGCTCGCACGAGAGGGGAGACGAAGCGCACCGATGTTTCAGCTTCTCTGTTCTATATAAACCCTCTATCTTGGCCGATCCGATTCGTCTCGCGAGAGGAGCAAACCGGTCCTCAAGTGTCTGGACGTTCTCCGGTATGTCTGCTGATGCGCTCGTGCATATGAATTTTCGAAACTACTCTCGCACGGGTTTTGTGCTTTCCATTCGTAGTTTCTTGCTTGCATGGCTGTGTATAATGAATGGATAAGGCTATTCTTTTAAGCCCAGTTCTTGGTCTGTGGGTGTAAGGTGATGAACGCTCAGCTGCCAGTGTCACCCTTCAAGCTTTTTAAGAGAAATTGTGGGCATGTTTTTTCTTGACTGCAGTTTTCAGTTCCGGGTTGCTGTAACTATCATGGCGTACGTTCCTCCGCATAAGCAACGTTTGAAGGAGAGCGGTGGGCCGTCCCCTGTTCTGGCATTGCTTCCACCACAGTTCAAGAAAGGCCTTAACTTTAGGTCGCCTAAAACAAATGCTCAGCAGAGTGAGAAGATCGTCAATGCAAACGGGGTAATATATAGATTTCCGATACTGATGGAGATCATCTTCCTTCCGGTGTCTTCCTCAAGCCATTCTCGGTCGAGGCCCTCGAAAGGAGAACAGGGGAGAAACAGCTAGCCTAGGCAAAAGTTGTATGGTTAATGGTAAGTGATCGTTCCATTAAAATGTGATCCTACGTGCTCTATATATCTTGAGATGTGGATCCATGTTGAGTTCAATGGCAATCTTGGCTTCTCAGAAGAAGATGAAACTTTGCAGGACCATATAGGAAGAAACCTTGGGAACGTATAGCCGAAACCGCGATGCAAGATTTAGTTTCTTCATTCGAAGTTGTGATGAGAGAGATAAGGGTCCGAGCTTGGGACTGATAAAACCAGCACTGATTGCTAGATTTGGGAAAATTCTTTTTAGTGGGTAAGCTGCTTGGATTAATTTCGGTGAATAATTAGCTACTTCTACTTTATGTAACATTTGACTCTGTTTCATCAATGGAGGTCCACGTGAGCCTAAACGTGGTTAGGACAGAGTTCAACATTTCGCAATGCTTAGCATACACGAAGGGAATTAATTGAGGGCTTTGCTTGTTTAGAATTAAATTTCAGTAAAAAGCACGTTTTTGATTTCTCGTCATAATTCAAAATATTGCATGTGTTGCAAAACTTAGATTAAACAAAAGGCAGAAATCAAAGTCTATCTAGACGTGCCCTTAGTAATGAAATTTAAAGTTTTGAAAGTCTCAATATTCTGATGCGTGATCATGAATATTTCTTAAAACTTCAGAGCACCTTATCCATTGTATCTGTTTAAAATCGTGCTCCGCATCGCGAATACCTCGCAAGCTAGGCTTTGTTGCTAATAAAGCATAATTATTTTGCATAGTTTTAAGGTTGAACTCCTTATAGTGATTATTTTGAGTGTGCTTGATGATATTTGGATGGCAGGATAGACGCATAAGCTTGACATTATTTTTTGGGTTCAAGAGTCCTTCATTTCCAGTGGAAGCTTGCAGAGATATAGTTACAAAGACCTCATTGAAATGGCGGGGAAGAGTATCTTACACAATCCTTCCTGCCTTTTATATGGAAAATGTGACTCGTAGAATTTCCGCAGAGATTGGCCTTAGTTTTGAAGACGAGGAGGATATATATCATGTCAAGGTATTAAGTCTCTAGTTTCTGCATTTTCACTTACTATTGACTTTCATATGCAATAATATGATTTTGACAGGTCAGTTGCTTCCATCTTTCTGTGGTGCAGTTATCTGATAAGTCCAGGCCAGATGCTACCATCACCTGCAAATGTAGTGTTTCTCAGTCAAATTAGAGACTCAAACTCTGTAAGACAAATTCCTGCTTCTGACCACATAAAAAGAGCTCACACTAAATATTACCCTACTTGTTTCATGTTAAAGGCATTATGTTGTTTTAGTGAAAAAATCAAGCATTACGCTAATTGTATGGAGTTTATTTATATACTGTTCCTTTTTTCTAAATGATCGGGTTTTTGTTGTTTATATAGGGACTGACAACTGCAAATTTTGGTTGTAGGTCAAATTAATTCCAGTGCGACACATGGTAGTTGATGTATCATGCCTCAATAAGGATCTGGACATGAGGTTGATGTTTCGCACCAAGAAAATCCTAACGACTATAAGCCTAAGTAAATGAAGCTAAGATCCATGTGAAATTTCACTTTGTAGGAGGCGCTTACTAGGGCCTCTTTTTTTTAGGTTAAGCAAAAACGGATAGTGTTTTTTTACCTTCCCGCCAAAAAATAAAAATATTATTCAGATTTTGTAAAATTGTGATAAACTTTATGTAAAACAAGTCAACTTTTGAATTTTGTGATTCGATTAGAAAATAGTTGAAGCGTGTGAGTAGCAAAATTTTGATTAACTAGAAAGTAAAACGTAAGGGTCAATCTTGACAGACAGTAGCTGTTATTGAAGTAATTGCTTCTTTGTCTCAAGTCCTACCTATTGAACACTGGATACAATTTAGCTTGGACAATGTGCAAGAAATGACTGTTGGCCATGTTATACGTTTTACCTGGAGACTTTTCTATTGCCAGTTCATATTACAGCATAAGAAAGCAAGTAAAAGTGGCCTATACTAAGAGGAATCTGTATGTAAAAGATAAAATACTCGAGCAATTTTTTACCTTCCCTGGGCAATTAAATTTTTTGCCACGTTGACAGCATAAAAATTACTGCTTTTATTTTATTTCGAATTGTTCATGTGTCACAGGAAAACGAAAAGAACAGTAATAGGGATTTGATTACTTCTGCAGTTTTAGATTCTAGTGTTAAGGGGGGTTTAAGATGGCCTCTGGGGAAGGCATCTTGTGGAGATAGATACAACGTCGTGGGAGTATGGCATACAGAGGCTTAAGGCGAGACATGCTGATCCGTTTGATTTTGGGATGTCCCAAGGGGTAGTTACTGAAGAAATTTCCCTGAACTCGAGGGGAATGAATTCTGGATAGCACGTAAGTTCTTTTGACCCCTGTTAAGATAACTGTAGTCTTTTTGCGTGTACTTTGCTTGTGAATGCCCATGTGCTCCGGCTGAATACTAGAATCGACAATTGAAGCATCTTGTAACTTAGCTAATTTGTGAAAGCCTTCCAATGCAAAATGCATAGAATTACCGGTAGTTAAAGAAACCTGATAAAGTACAGGTCATCTTTTAAGTTTGAATCTTCTGTTTTCACTAGAATTTCCTTATCGAGACATATTTATCTTTTGATAGAAAAGAGCTTACTCGTTCTTTTCTGTTTTTTTACTGTTAAGTATTCGGATTTTCATTTTGTTGACAGTACTACTACTATTACAATTTTCAGGGACAGTTTGGGAATTGATTCAATCTCTGATATGCTTAAAGATGCAGTAAAGATGATGTGGGAGTGCTTCTTATCTTGTGGAAATACTGTCATTTGAATCAGCCTCTCTCTATCTACGAGAGAGAGAGAGAGAGAGAGAGAGAGAGTAAATGAAACTCACGGTGATTGTGTTTATTTGTCTTGTGAGAAAGTACGAATTCCTGGGCTCAAACGATCGGGCGTCATTCTCTTTTTTCGCCTTATGGGAATGAGTTTGTTATATCGCTCTCGCTTTATGTATCTCTAGCAATTTGCTTGAAAATGAGATCTTTTTTATTATAGAGATTTGAAGAACTAATGTCTAATTATGCGAATCTGGGTTAAATCTACGTGGATGCTTAGTAGACATTTCACTAGCTCCGATACTTAAATTGTGATGTTTATAGTGACATGTGATACATACTGATCAAGAGAACACTAGTACGGTATTGTGTATTGTGAAAAACTCGTGTATTGAATCAGCGACCGGTGGTGACGTTTTTATTTTTCCCCGATACATCAGTGTATACTTAATCATGAACATTTGGTGTTTCAATGCCTTGAAAACTCGGAAAATTTTAGTAGGTCAGTTCCTAATCAAGGAACTATGGTAATACTCGTAGCGCCACGTCCCATGTCGAACAATCAGACCACACATGTGACATGACTTGAGCCAAATTAAGTAGTGGATAAATGTGGATTAAAGACCAACCTGTACCTTCCATTGCTTATGAAGAAGACACGCAAAAGATCTCTCCGGTTCCATTTACTGGACATATAGTACATTATGTCTTCTCAATTCTTAATCTAGCTGGATGCCCTGGTATTGCTGGAGGCACGGAGAATATTAGGATATTAGGGAGTTAGGTTGAGAACTGGTTGCTGAGTTTCTGTAGTTCGGAATGTTGTACACCCTGTTAATAGCTCATACAGGAACTGTGGACATTCCTGCTGGCGAAGCACTTTAGATGCTTCTAATTCTTTCCGTGCCTAATATGTACTTGATATGCTGTAAGCGGCAGTTTCAAATCGGCATGGTCGAGGGTTGTGGGACATTGACATATGCTGTCGGCAATCTCCAAGGAAAGGTATGGTCCAGATCCTATGATGCCCTCTCTGTGTCTATTACTTCCGTCGTTCACCAAATCTTCTGTTTTAATGTCACTAGTTCATGGAGTGTAAGCTGGTTAAAGAGAGAATGCAGAGTGTGAGTTCAGCAAATGTAGAGTGTTAAGGGAATCAATCAATCACCGAAATTCAAGAAATCAGCAACAACAATCGAGCAATCAACAACATTCTGGTTCCACCAAAGAAGGAAAATTGGAAGAATCAAGCAAAGAAGGAAACCCACAACACAATCTCCACCAAAGAGAGAAATAAATTGACATAATCAAATCCCCACAAATCAAGCATCAACAAATCACTACATCAATTCCCAATCAGTAAATTACGATTCCTTTCAAAACTCCTTTAAGTGTAGACATTGGTCTTCTTGTGAAAGTCTATAAATAAAGCCCTTGTAATTGTCCAAAGACACGATAGAAAAATACAAAACACAGAAGATTATTTACACATTCCTTCCTCTGTTCTTCTGTTCAATTCTTTCTCACTATTCTTAGTTTCAAACATGGTATCAAAGCATACCAGCGAAAGCCCTCGATCCAACACTAACTCAACTCCTGTATCCTCAGAAATAATCACTAACTCTGCCCTTCCACATCTTGCGGCTCCAAATTCAACACTCAATCTTCACTCCCCACCCACCATAGGGGAAAAACTCACCTGGCAAAATTATCCAATCTGGAAAGCCGAAATTACCCCATATCTTCTTGCAGCTAATCTCCTCTTTGTTCTTGATGGCTTAGAACCAGCTCCTCCGCAACACATTCCACATGCATCCAACAACGGCACACTGGTGCCCAATCTCGAATACAAGGCATGGCGAATTCGTGACTCAATTGTGATTGGGTGGATTCTCAATTCATCCACCTCCCCTGTCGTCGTTCAATTGACAAACTACACCTCTATAGCAGCCATATGGAGATACCTCTCCGACTCTTATGCCGCACAATCAACAGCATGAGCATCGGCTTTGCAACTTCAATTTCAATCCATTACAAAACGAAGCCGCACAATAATAGAATTTCTTCATGAGGCAGCCACCGTCACAAATCAATTAGCCACCATTGGAGAACCCCCATCAGCAAACGAGTACCACACACACATCTTTCGTAGTCTTGGACCAGAATTTTCCAATTTAGACACAGCGATCTCCGTCGTCTCTCAATCAGGAGCACTCTCACGTGACACCCTTCATGGTTTGCTGCTTCAACACGAAGGAAGACTAGAAATCAACAAAATGACCTCCAATACCCTTTCACCTGCTGCTTTTGTATCTCACCAGTCGAGATTCACGTCTCAACAGTCTAAAAGGGGCACTCAAAATTTCAGCCCATCAAACGCAAGCCCATCCAGCACTAATCCAATTTTGCCGACACCAACAAGGGCACCCAACTACCAGTCGTTTGGTGGAGGTGGCAAGCAACAAAATTTAGGTCCATTTTGTTAGATATGCCGACAACAAGGCCACCTAGCGAACAATTGCAAATAGTTGTTTAATCCCCAGTTTATTAAACTGGCACCACCTCAAGCACATTATTCGGCCCCAACCAGAACTGCCCAACCCATAGCTTATTATGCCTCACCTACTACTCCACCTTCTACAATGGATATTCAGTCTTGGTATCCAGATTTTGGAGCCACCCACCACATCATCGACAGCATTTCCGGCCTCTCCCTGGTTACTCCATACACTGGAAATCAACAATTTATTGTGGGTGATAGAATTTCCCTTCCCATCACTCACACAGGTACATTTGTGCCTACAACAGGTCCACAATTTTGTCTCTTAGATGTCTTAGTTGTCCTCATATTACAAAAAATCTGCTGTCAATTTCTAAATTTTCATGCGATAATAATTGTGTCTTCTTATTTTACCCCACCTCATTTGTTGCTCTGTGTTCATACTGGTTAGGTATTCTTCCGAGGTCATCTTGAGAATGATTTATATCATGTCTCCACCTCTGACAAGTCTCCGTCAACTTTCCTTAGTTCCTTTAACTTATGGCATCAACGCCTGGGTCATGCGTCATCTGATCAAATAACTCGTCTACTTCAATCCACACAAACACAATTTTCCAAATCATCTTCCTCCCATTGTACGGCCTGTGCTCTTAGCAAGAGTAAATGCCAACTCCACCCCCCATCCCCTTCTAGACCTAAATTCCCCTTTGAACTTGTTCACTTTGATGTTTGAGAACCATCCCTTGTCACTTATGTTTCAGGATATAAATATTAGTTGATGACCACTCTCGGTTTACTTGATATTACCCTTTCACCACTCGTGATCAATTTGTAGACATTTTTAAGGCTTTTCACAAATTTGCAGAAACTCAATTGCACCGTATACTTAAGACAATTCAATGCGATGGTGCACTAGAATTTCAACGCTCTATTAAAGTGCGAAACCATCTCCTCCAATATGGTATTCATCAACGAGTATCTTGTCCATATGCTTCATTCCAAAATGGCACCGTTGAACGCAAACATCGCCACATTGTCGAGACAGGCCTAGCTCTTATGTCCCACACTTCCGTTCCTTATCAGTTATGGGAATATGCTTTTGAAACGGCGGTACATCTTATCAACAGGACATTGACTCCTCTTCTCAACAATCTCACACCCTGGCAGACATTGTTCCAAACGCCACTAGAGATTTCACACCTCAAAGTTTTTGGGGGCACAGTTTTCCATACTTGCGGCCAATTGCCTCTCACAAACTTGCCTCAAGATCACATCGCTACATCTTTCTTGGCTATCCTCTGGGTTATAAAGGCTATCACGATTATTGCCCACAAACAAGCAAGATGTATATTGCGGCTGATGTAGTTTTCAACGAACACATCTTTCCATTTGGCGATACACCATCTCCACCGCCATGCTCTGCCCCTCCACCTACAAGTGTGGTACTACCTCTACCACCGATGAATGACTCTGAACAGCACTCCATGTTTGCAGAAGTAGATTGTGCCCCTGGGTCCTCACCATCCATCTCACGGACGTCATCTGCAACTCCTTCCACAACTTCGGAGCCTAACACTTCTAACTCCTCTACTTCATACATTCCGGCCCCAACACATCCCATGGTCACTCGATTGAGAGATGGCACGATTCACGGACGAGTCCTCACAAGGAATCAAACTTTTGCTTTGGTTGCAGGTACACAGATTCCCGTCGAGCCTACTTGTTTCACGCAGGCTTCCCGAGATCCAAATTGGCATGCAGCTATGGCGGCAGAATATGATGCCTTAATAAAAAATGGAACTTGGGAACTTTGTATCGGCACCTTCTCATGTATGCCCCATCGGCTGCAAATGGATTTACAAAATCAAACTCAGGTTCGATGGCTCCCTTGAAAGATATCACCAACAACCGGGAATTGACTATACAGAAACATTTAGCCCCGTTGCTAAGCCAGTCACAATTCGCACAATACTTGCGGTAGCTTACTCTCGAGGCTGGCCTATTCGCCAACTAGATGTGTCAAATGCTTTCCTTCATGGCCAATTATCCGAAAAGTCTACATGACGCAACCATAAGGATTTGTTGATCCCCAACGACCGACTCATGTCTGTCGTCTTCGATACTCTCTCTATGGCTTAAAGTAGGCGCCACATGCGTGGTACCAACGGCTCCATTCATATCTTTTTAAAATCAGGTTTTGTGTATTTACTGTGGACTCTTCTCTCTTCATTATGCATACTCCACGTTACAACATTTTTCTACTTGTCTATGTGGACGATATCATCCTCTCAAGGTCACCTCAGGCTCCTCTACAGTCCTTACTCAACTCACTCCAAGGTGAATTTGCCATCAAAGACCTTGGACCCCTTCATTATTTTATGGGTATGGAAGTTCAGCACACCTCCACTGCCTTTCTATTCAATCAAACCAAGTTCATACAAGAGATCTTGCAGCGGTCCAAAATGACCGAAGCCATAGCTGCTCCTACTCTTTGCACCACTGATGAACCGTTATCTGCTTACTCCGGTGATCCTATGCCCGATCCTGCACTTTATCGTAGCATTGTAGGAGCTCTTCAATACCTCACACTCACACGCCCATATATAGCTTATTCTGTGAACACTGCCTATCAGTTCCTTCATGCTCCCACCACCATGCATTGGCAAACTGTGAAACGGATCCTACGTTATCTTGCTAACACTCTATAGCACGAGCTATATTTTAGCTGCTCGTCCTCCCCTACTCTCCATGCATTTTTCGACGCAAGCTAGGCTGGTGATTGTGACGACCAACGTTCCATTGGTGGCTTTTGCATCTTCCTTGGTTCCAACCTTGGTTCCAACTTATTTCTTGGAGTTCATGCAAACAACGATTTGTTGCTCGCTCTAGCACCAAAGCATAATACAAAAGCCTAGCAGACACCACAGCCGAGGTCATTTGGATAGAGTTTCTACTTCGCGACCTTCGGGCACTACCTTCACACCCACCTGCACTCTAGTGTGACAATCTCTCGACTATCTATCTCACTACGAACCCAGTTTTCCATGCCAGCACAAAGGATGTGGAGATTGATTTTCACTTCATCCGAGAACGCTTGGCACGTGTCAACTCTCGGTTCATTATATATCAACTATCGATCAACCAGCCGATATTTTCACCAAAGGACTCTCATCAGCTAGATTTCGGATGCTTCAAACCAAGCTGACTATCCATTCTACCCAGTCATCTTGCGGGGGAATGTTAAGGGAATCAATTAATCACTGAAATTCACAAAATCAACAACAATCAAGAAATTTGCAACTATCAAGTAATCAACAACATTCTGGTTCCACCAAAGATGGTAACACCAAACAAGGAAAATTGGAAGAATCAAACAAAGAAGGAAACTCACAACACAATCTCCACCAAAGAAAGAAACAAATTGATAGAATCAAATCCCTACAAATCAAGCATCAACAAATCACTACATCAATTCTCAATCAGTGAATTACGTTTCCTTTTAAAAACCCCTTAAGTGTAGACATTGGTCTTCTTATATGAGTCTATAAATAGAGCCTCTATAATTGTACAAAGAGACGATAGAAAAATACAAAATACAGAAAGATTATTTACGCATTCCTTCCTCTGTTCTTCTATTCAATTCTTCCTCACTATTCTTAGTTTCAAACATAGAGGTTCAAAGATACTATTAAAATATGTCCTGAGTTTGACTCCGTAGACAAAACCAGACTCATGATTAATTATATATGTGGATGCCTAAATATATGCCATGGAAATCAATTTTTTTCTGGTGTCAAAGTCCAGGTTGAACAAGATTTTCAGCCAAAACAGGGAAAATATATATACGGCATTAGCTTTCCTAGCATGTGTTGGAGTTTTGCCCAAAAGTGAAAAGTCCAGCATGGAATTGATTTGGACAATGATTCGGTTGACTCTTGGGTGCTTATAAATATAAATAATCTCTGCTTTTGAGAGTCTCTATATAGAGTTGTTGAAGTGCCGTTCCACCAAAGTGCTTGATAATGGGTTTGGCGTGTCTTTCTTCGTGAATTACATCCAAGATGAATTGATGTTCAAGCCAAAATATTATGGTAAGATTTGTTAATTCTTTTGTAAGATTGAGAAATTATTTCATAAAAAATTATGAGGCTAAATAGTGTGTGAATACATTGGGTGTAATTGGAATTGGAAAACATTAAAAGTGTTTGAGTGACTCGAGTGTGATTGTAACTTATATTATATCGCTTTATCTATAGTGAAATTCTTTATTGCTCTCCCATGACCAAACCACGTAAACTTTGTATCTGATTTATTTCTTGTTCTGTCTATTTTATTATTAGATCGTTTGCTTCCGCAACAATTGGTATTAGAGCTAGGCTTGGCTAAGTTGAAGCAAATGGATGGAGACCAAAAAAAAAGGAAAAGTGAGAATCGACAAATTTGATGGGAAGGATTTCAATTTCTGGAGGATGCCGATCGGAGATTATCCATATCAGAAGAATCTAAATTTTGTCCTATCTGGGGAGAAGCTTGACTTGATGAAGCTAGATAAATGGAAATTGCTGGATAGACATGCATTGGGAGTTATCCAGTTGACGTTGGCTCGTAACGTTGCATTTAACATCGTAAAAAAGAAGCCCACTACAGGTTTGATGAAAGACATGTTAGATATGTACAAGGAGCCATTTGCAATCAACAAGGTTTGCTTGATGCGAGAACTTGAAAATGATTGAAGGTGCATCAATTGCTGATCATATCAATAAATTTAATGTGGTTGTCAGTCAATTAAGTTCAGTTATATTGATTTTGAAGATGAGGTCCATGCTTTGATTCTATTATCTAGAAATTGTGCTGTGAATTGTTATAAGTAATTACTCTTAATCAACAAGATACATTCTTCCTTGAAGCATGGCGATGTCTTTCTTACAAGTAGAGTGACGGTTCACTTCAATGATCATTAAATCTTGAAAAGTGGACTACCTCATTCCATGATAGTTGGAATACTACTATTACCGTTGTTAGTATTTTCTCTAGGTCAATAAATGAAGAGAATCTGATGAACCTATGCCTACTGCTTTAATAGGTGAAAGTAGAGAAATAACCGGTACATGTGTTAGGAGGAGTAGCATAAACTTGAATAGATGTAGTCGGTCTAGGACTAGTAGTGCTCTTAGTTGGAGCTATGGCAAGATGGGGCATTTCAAAATGGATTGCCTCATGTCGAAGAGCAATAAAGGTAGGGGAATTACTGCAATAGCTAATAGCAATTCGAATATTGTTGATTATGACTTATCTACCACTAAGGATTCGTCTATTAATTGATGGATCATAAAATCTGGTTGTTTGTCTTACTGGTTTTTTACTTATCAGTGCACGAATAGTAGTATAGTGCAGTTGGTAAACAATATTGAGTGCGATGTTGTGGGTGTTGGTGATGTCAGAATCAAAATGCATGATGGTTTCATGAGGATATTGATTGGAGTGATGCACGCTCCAGTGTTGAAGAAGAACCTAATTTCCTTGAGTACTCTAAATTTAGTTGGATGTCGGTATACTTTAGAAAGTAGAGTCTTGAAGGTTGTTCAAGCTGCCTTGGTGATAATGAGAGGAATCAAGTATAATGGCCTGTATGAGCTTTAAGGTGAGACAATGACGGAATTTACCACGGAGACATTGGAGGCATCTGTTTGAGAGTCTAAATTATGACATATGCGTTTGGGGTACATTAGCGAGAGAAGCTTGAAAGTTCTAAGTGAAATGAATTTATTATGTGGTTATGTTGCTAACAAACTGAATATATATGCAAATGATGCAACTGAATATTATGTGAAATGAACCTATTAGTTAGGGGTGATTGGTTCCGAGATGGGATGGTTCCCACCTTGGAACCTGGAACCACCTACAAAGGACCGGTTCCACAACTTAGGAATTGAAACCACCTATTGGTTCTTGCCGGACCACCGGTCCAATACTTTTGGATAAGAGTAATTATAGCAGTGTTTAAATGGATTTGGACAGAGTTCAATTCGAGGTGGAGGTTGTAGGTACTAGCAAAGTAATTGACACATATGGTGCTTGTAGCGAGGTGGAGCTTGTAGAGCTAATAGTTGCTGTAACTGTTGAATTTGACAATGTGTGTGCTAGATCTACTCACAAATATGAATGCAATGGGAAGGTTGTATCGGAAAATCCTTGTGGAGTAGTTAATGTGAGAGGTGGAGTTGGTGTTCCAATGAAATCCATGGTTATGGCGAAAGATATATGTGGCGATTGAGCCATGGAAATCAATTTTTTTTTTTTTGGTGTGAGAGTCCAAGTTGAACAAGGTTTCCAAGCAAAACAGGGAAAAAGAAATATACAGCATTAGCTTTCCTAGAGTGTGTTGGAGTTTTGGCTGAAAGTGAAAAGTCCAGCGTGGATTTTGATTTGGACCATGATTCACTCAACTCTCGAGCACATGTATATATAAATAATCTCCATTTGCAGGAGTCTTTGCACAGTGTTGTTGAAGTGCCGTTCCACCGAGTGCTTGATTGTGGGTTTGTGTGTCTTTTTTAGTGAATTACGTCCGAGAAAAATTAGAGTTTAAGCCGAAAGCTTATTGTAAGATTTGTTAATCTCTTTATGAGATCGATAGATTATTTCGTAAGGAATTGCTGGGCTAAATACTATGTGAAATTATTGTGTGTAATTGGAGAAAGGTAAACATTGTGAGTATTTGAGTGGCTCAAATGTGGTTGTAATCTTTATTGTATTAATGATCTATAGTGAAATTCTTTGTTGCTCTCCTTGTGAATATAGGTCATCTCAATCAAATCATGTAAATTTAGTATACGATTTATTTTTTTGCTCTGTTTATTTTATTGTTCAATCACTTTTTTCCACAATAAATACAATAAGAAGAATTGCAGATCATCCCAAAAGGTGAACCCTATACCTGATGCACCGTGGAATAAACATCTGCATTACCCTAATTATTCAATTGTGGTGCTCGTAGTTAAGATTTTCGGAGGCGTTTGGTCCCTAAACTAGTATTCGGTCATGAATTCAAAGTGAATCTCATATTTTCGTTCAAATGTTAATAGAAAATATGTTAACTAAGGCTCCATTTGTTTTGCAAAAATCTTGAATTAATTTGTCAATGAAAGATGTTTTTATTAGAGTTTTTTTTTGGTAAAGATGTTTTTATTAGAGTTAATACCACTAAAAACCTCAAATTAGTGCATCTGTGATAATTTCACCCAAAACTAACATTTTGACAGCTAAAAACCCCAAAAAGATACATTTTTTAAAAATTTACCCTTTGTTAATTTCCATTAAATTGGAGTAGTATCATAAAAAATCACAAACTGGTACACTTGTAACAAAGGGCAAAACATAAAATTTGTACATCAGTCAATTAGCGTGTTGCATTTAATAAAGCAAATTAATAGTAAAATTTAACGAAAACAAATTAAAGGTAATTTATCATGTGTTTACCAGTTTGAGATTTCTAGAGATATTAACCCTTTTTATTATCGATAATAATTTATAGTTAAGTATTTTTGTGAATAATATAGATATATTTTGTCCATTCATTTTTGTACGTACGTCGTTACAAGTCCGGAGTATTGATATTTCACGAGGCAAGGTTTATTAATATTTAGTGGGATTATTAACCCATGTTTCTTTTCTTTCCCTGTTTCACTCCAACGGTGGATTCGCATTCTCTCGCATTTCCCAAAACGTATCCTCCTCCCTCCGGAAAGGTCCTTCCGCAGCAAGCTCCTTCTCCGATGCGGTCGCTCCCGAGAAAACTTCCCCTGCTTGCTCGCACGAGAAGGAAGACGAAGCCCACCGACGCATCAGCTTCTCCGTTCTATATAAACCCACTATCATATCCAATCCGATTCGTCTCGCGAACGGTGCAAAAACGATCCTCAAGCGACTGAACCTTCTCTGGTGCGTCTGCTGTTGCGCTCGCGCGCGGTTTTGTACTTTCTTTCTGTAACTCCTCTGCTTGTATAGCTATGTATCATGAATGGGGTGAGGCAGGCGTTCAACACTCGCCTGCCAGTGTTATGCTCTTATGCTTGTTAAGAGAATTTGTGGGCATGTTCTTTCTTGACTGCAGCTTTTGAGTTTCGGGTTGCTGTAGCTATCATGGCGTACCTTCCTCCGCATAAGCGACACTCGAAGGGGAGCGGTGGCCCGTCCCCTGTTCCGGCATCGCTTCCGCGACAGTTCAAGAGAGGTCTGAACCTTAGGTCGCCTAAAACTAATGCCAATCAGAGCGGGAAGATCGTCTATGCGAACACGGCGATTTCTAGATGGTTTGCTGTTGGTTTGGATGATGATGGGGATCATCTTCCTTCCGGGGTCTTCCTCAAGCCGGTCTCGGTTGAGGCCGTTGAAAGGAGATCAGGAGAGAAACCGCTAGCCTTAGCCAAAAGTTGTATGGCTAATGGTAAGTGATCGTTCCTTTAGTAATGAGATCCTGTTGTGCTCTAGATTTCTTGAGGTGTGGATTCATGTTGACTTTAATGGCATTTTTGGCTTCTCAGAAGATGCTGAAACGGGTCGGGACCACAGCAAGAAACCTTGGGTTCAGATAGCCGAAACTGTGATGCCTGATTTAGTTTCTTCATTCGAAGTGGTGAGAAGTGAGATTCAGGATCAGAGCATGGAAGAAATAAAACCAACACTGGTTGCTAGATTCGGAAAAATTCTTTTCCATGGGTAAGTTGCTTGAATTAATTTCTGTGAATTAGCTACTGCTTCTTTATGTAACATTTGTCTCTGTTTCGTTGGTTGAGGTCCCCGTGGACCTAAAGAGAGTTCAGCATTTTGCAATTTGATACGCAAAGGAAATTAATTTAGGGTTTGTGTGTTTGGAAGGAAATTTATATAGAAAGTACTTTTTTGTTTTTCCACCAAAATTTAGAATATTGCTTGTGTTGCAACATTTAGGTTAAACAAAAAGCAAAAAGTAAAAGGTTGTCCAGACATGCCCTTAGTAATGCAATTTAAATTTTGAGAATCTCAATGTTCTGCTGTGTGATCATGCAAATTTCTCAAACTTCAGAGGACCTTGCTCATTGTGTCTTCTTAAAATCATGCTCCACACTGTAAATACCGCTCAAGCTAGGCTTTGCTGCTAATAAAGCATAGTTATTTTGCATGCTTAGGTGGTTGAACTCCTTATAATAATCATTTTGACTGTAGTTGAGGATATTTGGATGACAAGATAGACACATGAGCTTAACATAATTTTTGGGTGCAGGAGTCCTTCATTTCCATTTCCAGTGGAAACTTGTGGAGATATGGTCACAGAGACCTCATTGAAACAGTTGAAAAGATCATTTTACACAAATGTTCCTGCCTCTTTTGTGAAAAATGTGACTCTTAGAATTATCCCAGAGATCGACCTTAGTTTTGAAGATGAAAAGGATATATATCATGTCAAGGTGCTTAAGTCTCTAGTTTCTGCTTTTTTACTCTTTCAGTCATGCATTTCAATAATTTTGACTGGTCGATTGCGTCCTTTTTGTGGTGCAGTTATCCGATAAGTCCAGGCCGGATTCGACCATCTCCTGCAAATGTAGTGTTTCTAAGGCAGAGCAGAGACTTGAACTCTATAAGGCAAATTCCTGCTTCTCTCAAAAAATAATGAGAGCTTATACTAAATATTACCCTACTTGTTTCATGCTAAGAGGCATTATGTCATTTTAGATAAAAATAACATTGTGGAGTTATATATGTACTATACCTTTTCCTAATGGTTGGGTTTTTTTTCATTTTTATAAAGGCATTGACAACTGCAAATTTTGGCTGTAGGTCGAACTAAACCAGGTGCGGCACATGGTAGTTGATGTATCATGCCTGGATAAGGATCTGGACATGAGGTTGATGTTATGCACCAAGAGAATCTTGACAGCTATTAGCGTAAGTAATTGAAGCTAAGATCCATGTGAAACTTCACTTTGTTGGAGGCACTTACGAGGGCCCATTTGTTTTAGCTTAACTGAAAAAAGTGTTTTCTTGTTTTACTTTCCTGTCAAAATTTAAGATTTTATTCAAATTTCAAAATATCATGAAAATTATATGTGAATCTAAATGTCGACTTTTGAATTTTGTGAAAGTTTCAAGTGTGTTGGATTTGAAAAGAGTTAAAGCGTGAGAGTAGCAAAATTTTAATGAAGTAAAAGTGAAATGTTAGAGTCAATTCAGACAGACCATAGCTCTTATTGCAGTAAATTTTTCTTCGTTTCGAGTCCTTCCTTTTAACTCAAGCTTGGTGGATAATTTGCAAGGAATGACTGTTTGCCATGTTATATGTCATGTAGCATGGCTAATTACTTTTCCTGGAGACTTTTCTTTTGCCAGTTTCCATCACAGAATAAGATGTGGTCTATACTAAGAGAAATCAGTATGTGAAAGAGAATTGGAAGGGCCAACGGTTGCATTCTCAAATTTTTCGTCCATTGCCCAATTTACTGAATAATTATGCTTGAAACAATTTTCGACCTTAACTTTATTTCCTTGGGCAGTTAATTTTTTGCCACATTGCCATCATAATTGTTAGTCCTTTCAATTTACTTTAAGATGTTCATGTTTGCAGGAAAAGGAAAAGGACAGCATTAGGGATTTGATTGCTTCTGCAGTCATAGATTCTAGTGTTAAGGGGGGTTTAAGATGGCCTCTGGGAAAGGAATCTTCTGGAGATAGATACAGTGTCGTTGGAGTTTGGCATACAATCTCTAAAACTTATAAGAATTCATCCATGAGGCTGAAGGTGAGACATGCTGATCGGTTTGATTTTAGGTTTTCCCATGGGGAAGTTACTGAAGAAACTGTCCTGAAGTTGAAAGGCATAACTTCTGAATTGCATGTAAGTTCTTTCGTCCCCTGTTAAGATAAAAGTAGCTTTTTTGCATCTACTTTGCTTGTGAATGCGAATTGGTTCCATGTAAGTTCATTACTGGAATTGACAATTGAAGCATCCTGTAATTTCTGGATTAGTATTTGATTTGTGAAAGCCTTCCAATGCACATTAAATTATTTTAGGGAAAGAATTCCGGTAGCTTCTCTAACCAGTTAAAGTGCATGCCAAGTTTCGAGTTTGAATTCCTTTTAGTGTCACTAGAATTTCCTTTTCAAGACAAATTTATCTTCTGATAGTTAAAGAGGTGATTCTTTTTTCTTGTTATTTTTACTGTTTAAGTACTTCAGCTGTTATATTGGGTTGCATCGTTTGACCTTTGCTGGTGCAACATTTTAGAGAAGTTGTAAATTCAACTCCCCCCTCTAAATATCAATTTGATTCAGTGTGTTGAATTTGCTGTGTCATGAGGATGATGTGCTCTTAATGAAACACTATACAACAGACAAATAACTCTTTTTACATTAAACAATTTATGTCGAGGGATTTGTTTCTGAGGCAGAGGCCAAGTATTTTCTTACAGATTGAGCTGCATGTAACAACCTATATATGTGGGTTTGTCATGCCCGATGGCTTCCTTGTCATCATCTTCATTTTGTGTTTAATTGCGTCTTACTCCTTATGCTTGACAAGGACACAAGTGTCAATATATAATGGTTTTGGGATTTTCATTTTGTTGACACCTATTACTACAATTTTCAGGGACAGAGTCTGCAAACTGATCTAATTTCTGATGTGCTTAAAGATGCAGTGAAGATGATGTGGGAGCATTTCTTGTCTTGCTGAAATACGGTCATTTGAATTGGCCTCTTTTTCTCAGTGTGTATTTGGGTGTGTGAGAGAGAATGTAAACGAAACTTATGGTTATTGGGTGAGTTTGTTTTTGTGAGAATGTATGAATTCCTAACTGAGAACGTAAATTTATGTTAAGGGCTCCAAAACATGGGCCTCATTCTCTCTAGCTTTATGTATCCTCTAGCAATTTGCATATTATGAATTGACAATTATGTGAATCTCGGTATAATGTATGTTGATGCTTAGTAGACATTTCACCGGCTTTGATACTATACATATGATTTGCGATGTGATATACTCTGACCAAGAGAGAACTAGAACGATATTTTGTATTGTGGAAAACGCTCTCTATATTGAATCGGTGACTAGTGGTGAAGTTTTCATAATTTTCAATTTTTCCTCGATACATCATTGACCTGATCATGCACATTTGGTTTTTCAATGCTTTGAAAACTTGGATAATTCTAGAAGGTAAGTTCCTGATCAGATAAATGTAGTATTACTTACAGCGCCCTTTCTCCATGTCAAATAATCGGACAACATATGTGACGTAACTTTAGCCCAATCAAACAGAGGACTAATGTGGATTAAAGACCGACCTGTATCTTCTGTTGCTCTTGGAGACGACGTGCAACTGATCTCTGTAGTTGCATTTCCTTGACGTGTGATGCATTATTGTCTTCTCAATTCTTTATCTGGCAGGATGCCCTGGTATGGCTGGAGGCAACTTGGATTTCTGGAGAATATGAGGGAGTTAGGCTGAGAACTTGTCATTCAGTCTCTGTAGTTCGTGATGCTGTACATACTGATTTGATGTTCCTTTGTGTGGACAGCTCGTGCAGGAGCTGTGGACATTCCTGTTGGTGCAGCACTTCAGATGTTTTCTGCTTCTTTCCGTGCCTCGTATATACTCGATACACCAACAGCGAGTGGCAGTTTCATATAGGCGTGGTTGAGGGTTTGTGGGAAAGTGACATATGCTGTCAGCAATCTCTGAGGAAAGGTACGGACCAGATCCTATGATGCAGAGTGTAAGTTCAGCAAAAGACCAGATCCTATGATGCAGAGTGTAAGTTCAGCAAAAGTAGAGGTTCAAAGATGCAATAAGGAGAATTGGAGATCATCCCAAAAGGTGAACCCTATACCTGATGTGCCGTGGAATAAACATTTGTGCTCCTGTAATTATTCAATTTTGGTCCTCGTAATTACAGTTTTAGGAGGCATTTGGTCCCTACATTACTATTTGGTCGCTATCTCGAAGTTAATTTCGTATTTCTATTCAAATGTCGATAGAAAATGCTAACCGAATACCGAAAATCGACATCAGTGTCGACGTGTCATGAGAACGCAGTTCATAACTATTTAGGAGTAAGCTTCTATCGAGTGCTGCGTTGTGATTAATTTGAAGCACCGCGATTCTAAATGGTAACTATTTGAATACTTTCTCTGGAGCTTGATCCATGTGGAGTAGACCAAAACATTAGCTCATCATTTTCTTTCCATTGTTTGTTCGGTATCGATTTAGCGTATTAAATTCTATCACTCGGTCAAAATTTTTGTCTACATTTGGTTGCAGATACGAAATGGGTCCAGAAATCGCAATCGAAGACTAATTTGGGGACTAAATCTGACAAAATAAAGTAGTTAAGATTGCCGAAAAAAAGTCTTAAAACCTATTGTACGTATAATTTGGTCGTAAACCTTTTGACTATATGTCAATGTAGTTATCCCGGCCAATTTTAATTGGAAATTGCTGACGTGGACGGCGAGCGAAACTGAGGTGGATAATTTTTTAAATTTTGGAATATTTTTTTCTGAATTTTTCTCCTTTCTTTTATTGTGGGCCGACGACTTTGGCTGGCGACCTCTGCTGGCCACCGTGGCTGTGGCTGTGGACTAGCGGAGGAAAATAAGGAAAAAAGAAAAAAGTAAAATAAAAAAAAAGAAAAGGAAAAAAAAATTGAGTAAAAGAACTCAAAAAAATTATGAAAATTGTGCCGCGGTCAGAATCCATGTTAGCGATTTCCGACTAAAATTGACCGGAAGGATTATTTAGTGAATCGTTAAAAGATTTAGGATTAGATTTGAGATCAAATTGGTATCCGTAAAATAAATTTAATTTTATTTTTGGTAATTTCCTTAATAAAGTATGGGACGATAATTGCCCTTTTTCCCAATCTCATCATCACCCCTTTGTTTTCACATGCAGACCAGTACAAGAATGTCTCGTTTCTTTCCACGTCATCTCTATTCAATTAAAAAATCAAACAGATTGACGAAATTAAAATTTCATTTGTCTTTATTTTCGTCGATTGTTTAATTATATTGGGTTCATATAAGGGGCGACGGGGGAGGTAATCGGCAATTTCAAAAATAAATTTTCCTTCGTATATTCGTTTCCATTGCTTAATTGAACGAGTCGATAAAAATAAATTTTATTGTTAACAATAATTTGCGACATGCTAAGGTAGCTTGCTTTCCTAAAGGGTTAATATCATGAAAAATTTTAAACTAGTATATTTGTGACAAATTTATTCAAAACTAATTTTTTTATCAACAAAAATCTAAAACCGAAACACCTGTGATAAATTTATCCTAAATTAGTTTCGGTTAAATTTTACTTTTAAATTGTTGAGTTGGATGACACGTGGCAATTGATTTTGCGAAGTAAACAGGTCTACTAGTGTGTGATTTTATGTGGTATTAATCCAATTTTGTCACAAATGAGCCAGTTTGGAATTTTTTATGGACAAAAAACTAGTTTGGAGTAAATTTATCATAAGTATACCGGTTTGAGATTTTCAGGTAGTCAAAAAATTAGTTTGAGATAAAGTTATTATATATGTAATAGTTTGGAATTTTTAGTGATAATAATCCTTTCTCTAAACGAAATAAATGATGACAATCAGGATTTTTTTTGAATCGTTAATTTTTCACGAGTTGAATTTTCTTTTCCTTTCTCACAAAAAAATTTAATTTTTCTTGTGTCATTTTTTCCAATGAAAAGCAGGTCAATTCCTCAGTCTCTTCGGTTTCCCAAGAAACAGTATTTCCTTCCTCCTCGGGGAAGGTGGTCCCTCCTTGGATGGGAAGTGGGGTCCCACTCAACTCCAATATTTTCTCTGCTTCCTCGCGAAGCTACCTTGCTTCCACGAGAGAGAGAGAGAGTGAGAGAGAGAGAGAAGGCGAAGCGCAGCGATGTTCAGCTTTCCTCTCTCAAATTCTACACTGACCCTCCTCGATCATGGCCACTCCAATCTGTCTCGTGGAAGGAGCAAGAAACCAATCCTCAAGTGACCGACACCCCACGCTCTGGTACCGTCTGTCGATGCGCTCGTGCGCGTGAATTCTCGAAATTACTTGCTCTGGTTTAGTTTTGTTGTGCTCTTGTACTAGATTGAGAGAATGCCTCTGAGTGATATCAGCTGAAACTCTGCTTCTGTAGCTGTGTATCATGAATGGGGTGTTGGGTGTTTTTTCAGTCCAGTTCTTGGTCTGTGGGTTTTAATGGGATTGACACTCACCCCCCAGTGTTGTTCTCTTGTGCTGCTTAAGAGGAATTGTGGGCATGCTTTTTTCTGGACTGAAGTTTTGAGTTCCGGGTTGCTGAAACTATCATGGCATACGTTCCGCCGGGCGGGCAACATTGGAAGGAGAGGGATGGCCCGTCCCGTGTTCCAGCACCGGTTGCGTGGCGGGTCAGGAAAGGTCCTGACTCGAGGCCGCCCGAAACTATTGCTCATCAGATTGGGAGGGATCAACATTTGGAGGAGAGGGATGGCCCATCCCATGTTCCAGCCTCGGTTGTGTGGGGGGTCAGGAAAGGTCCCGACTTGAGGCCGCCCGAAACTATTGCTCATCAGATTGGGAGGGGTCAACATTGGGAGGAGGGGGATGGCCCGTCCCATGTTGCAGCCTCGGAGTCGTGGCGGTTCAGGGAAGGTCTTAACCCGATGTTGCCCGACATGATTGCTAATCAGATTGGGAGGAATCTACATTGGAAGGAGAGGGATGGCCCGTCCCATGTTCCAGCCTCGGTTGTGTGGCGGGTCAGGAAAGGTCCCGACTTGAGGCCGCCCGAAACTATTGCTCATCAGATTGGGAGGGGTCAACATTGGGAGGAGAGGGATGGCCCGTCCCATGTTGCAGCCTCGGATTCGTGGCGGTTCAGGGAAGGTCTTAACCCGATGTTGCCCGACACGATTGCTAATCAGATTGGGAGGAATCTACATTGGAAGGAGAGGGATGGCTTGCTCCGTGTTCCAGCATCAGATGCGTGGCAGTTCGGGAAAGGTCTTAACTCAATGTCCTCCGAAACTATTGCTCGTCAGATTGGGAGGAATCAACGTTGGAAGGAGAGGGATGGCCCGTCCCGTGTTCCAGCATCAGTTGCGTGGCAGTCCACTCAAAGTCTTAACTCGAGGTTGCCCAAAACTATCGCTCATCAGAGTGGGAGGAACCAACATTGGAAGGAGAGGGATGGCCAGTCTCGTGTTCCAGCATCAGATGCGTCGCGGTTCAGGAAAGGTCTTAACTCGAGTTTGCCCAAACCTATTTCTCATCAGAGTGGGAATATTGAGTATGCAGGCAAGGCAATATCTAGATGGTTGGCTGTTGGTTTGGATGCTGGCAGAGGTCATCTTCCTTCTAGTGTCTTTCTCAGGCCGGTCTCTGTTGAGGCCATTGAATGGCAACCAGGAGAGTTACCGTTAGCCTTAGCCAAAAGTTGTGTAGTTAATGGTAAGTGATGTTTCTTTGATAATGAGATCCTATGTGCTCTAGATATTGTGCATTTCATGTTGACTTCAATGGAATTCTTGGCTTCCTAGAAGATGATGAAACGGGCCGGGACCATGGGAAGAAGCCTTGGGTGCATATTACCGAAACTGTGATGCAAGATTTAGTTTGTTCATTCAAAGGTTTGACGAGTAAGATTAAGGATCAGTGCATGGATGGAGTAAAACCAACAGTGGTTGCTAGATTCGGAAAAATTCTTTTTCATGGGTAAGTTGCTTGAATTAAATCTGGTGAACGATTAGCTACGGCTACTTTATGTACATTTGGCTCTGTTTCATTGGTTGAGGTTCCCGTGGACCTAAACATGGTTCAAAGAGAGTTCAGTATTTGGCAATGCTTTGCATACACAAAGGAAATTTATCAGGGGCTTGTTTGTTTAGAATTAAATTTAAGTAAAAATTACTTTTTGCTTTTGCGCCAAAATAATGTGAAAAGATTATGAAAAATATATATGTGGATCTTTGTATCAATGTTTGCATATCGCACATGTTTCAAATGTTTAAGAATAAAAAAAAACCAAAGTCAAAGTGTATGTGTTGCAATATTTAGATTATACATAAAGCGAAAAGTAAAAATCTATCTAGACACACCCATGGTAATACAATTTGAATTTTTGAGAATCTCAATATTCTGCTGCGTGATCTTGCAAATTCTCATACTTCAGAGCACCTTGCTTATTGTAAGTCTTTAAAATCACACTCCACGTTGCAAATACCACTAAAATTAGGCTTTGCTGCTAATAAAGCATCATTGTTTTGCATAGTTGGGAGGTTGAACTCCTTATAATAATCATTTTGAGTGCAGTTGTGAATATTTGGATGACAAGATAGAACATAATTTTTGGGTGCAGGAGTCCTTCATTTCCAGTGGAAAATTGTGGAGATATGGTTGCAGTGGCCTCATTGAAACGGTTGAAAAGAAAATTTTACACAAATCTTCCTTCCTCTTATATGGAAAATGTGACTCATAAAGTTATCCCGGAGATTGGCCTTAGTTTTGAAGACGAAAAGGATATATATCATGTCAAGGTGCTTAAGTCTCTAGTTTCTCCCTTTTTACTTTTTTGTCTTTCGTATGCATTTCCATAATTTTGACTGGTCAGTTGCATCCATCTTTCTGTGGTGCAGTTATGTGATATGTCCAGGCCAGGTGAGACTATCTGCTGCAAATGTCTTGTTATTAAGGATGAGCAGCGACTTGAAATTTATAAGGCAAATTCCTGCTTCTCACCACATAATGAGCTTGTACTAAATATTACCATACTTGTTTCATGCTAAAAAATTCATGCTTCATGCTAATTGTGTGGATTTATATATGTACTATACCTTTTCCTAAATGATTGGGTTTTTGTCATTGTTTATAAAGGCATTGATGACTGCAAATTTTGGTTGTAGATTGAATTAGGCCAAATGAGACACATGGTTGTTGATGTATCATGCCTCAATAAGGATCTGGATATGAGGTTGATGCTACGTGCCAAGAGACTCTTTACGGCTATTAGTGTAAGTAATTGAAGTTAAGACCCGTGTGAAACTTGACTTTGTTGGTATTTTTTAATATCCCGCCAAAATTCAAAATATTATTCAACTTTTAAAAAATTATGAAACCTCTTATTGATCTATTCTCCAACGGGAAAATCTTCCTTTTGCCTCCTCCTTCAACTGAGCTACCTAGTTTTCCAATCATACATGGCACTCCAAGCTCTTCAACAGAAGGTGGAATTGGACCAACACTTACTTTCGAAATCGTCCAAATCCGCCCCTGTGAAGTACTTATTCATAAGAGCAAGTGCATACTTGATTCTATGAGGTACTTCCATGGCCATGCGTGAAAATCGATCTGAAGTATCCTCATCCCTGTCCGTTGGGTGGGCAGGCTCCTTGTCCTTGGGAAGCTGAACTCCCATGGGGGTGCTTCAGGCATATCGATCTAAAACCTATTTTAGCATCGAAGAGGGAATTCAGTGAGGCTTCCCTAGTCATCTTATCCCATTAAGTGCATATTCAATCAATTTAGCTACTCCCTTACTAATGTCTTTTGAATTTGATTATTCTATAATATAACTGTGAAAGGGGAATAGCTTGCGGAATCTATAGCATCTATGAAGGGCATTTGTATCAACACATTCCAAGTCAATGAAAAAAGAGGATTTCAAAAGAGAGCAGCTCCTATTACAAATGTAGTGAAACCAATAAAGTTGAGGTAGTGTTAATTGTCTTTCAAACTGCCTACAATATTGCATGTCTACATTTGAATTTTGTGAAAGTTTCAAGTTTTTGAATTTGAAAAAGGTTCAAGCATGTGAGTAGCTAAAATTTGATTAAAGTCGAAAGTAAAATTGAAGACCAATCCAGACAGACCATAGCTCTTATTGCAGTAATTACTTCTTCGTCTCAAGTCCTACCTATGGAACTATGGGTGCAGTATAGCTTGATGGATAATTTGCAAGGAATTACTGTTCGCTGTGTCATAGGGTATGTTACATGGTAAGTTGCTTTTCCTGGAGAAATTTCCTGGGCTAGTTCATGTTACAAGATAAGAAAGCAAGTGACCTGTACTGTGAGAAATCAGTATGTAAAAGAGAATGGAAAGGGCCAATGGTTGCATTTCAAAATTTTGATTCACAGCCCAATTTCCTGACAAATAATGCTTGCGACAATTTTCGACCTTAACTTTATTTCCCTGGGCAATCAACTTTTTTGCCTCATTGCCATCATAATTGTTACTCCCTATAATTTACTTCAAATTGTTCATGGTCGCAGGAAAGTGAAAAGAGCAGCATTATGGATTTGATTACTTCTGCAGCTTTAGATTCCAGTGTAAAGGGGGGTTTAAGATGGCCACTGAGGAAGGCATTTTCTGGGGATAGATACAGGGTAGTTGGGTCTTGGCATACAATCTCTAAAACTTATAATAATTCATCCATAAGGCTGAAGGTGAAGCATGCCGATCGGTTTGATTTTAGGGGCTCCCATGGGGAAGTTACTGAAGAAATTACCCTGAAGTTGAAGGGAATAACTTCTGAATTGAATGTAAGTTCTTTTGTCCCCTGTTATGATGAATTTAGGTTTTTTTGCGTGCATTGTGCTTGTGAATGCGAATTTCCATGTGTTCCAGCCATAGGTCTGACCATTGGCTCAATTCAAGAATTGACAATTGAAGCATCTTGTAATTTCTGGATTCATAGCTGATTTGTGAAAGCCTTCCAATGCATATTAACTTATTTTAGGCATAGCATTTCCGGTAGCTTCTGAAATCTGATAAAGTGCATGCCAAGTTTTAAGTTTGAGTCTATTTTCACTAGAATTGCCTTTTCAACAAAATTTATCTTTCGATAGGTAAAGAGGTGATTCTTTTTTACTGTTCTATTACTCTCAAGTATTTCGGCTGTTACATGGGGTTACATTCTTTCACCTTTGCAAATTTTATAGAAGTTGTAGTTGCGATTCTGCCCCTGGAGATACCAATTTGATTCAGTGTGTTGAAACTTGAATCTACTGTTTCATGGGGATGATGTGCTCTTGATGAAACACTTTGTGTTATACAACACACAATCAACTCTATTTTTACATTAAATAAAATGTAAAAGGTTTTGTTTCTGAGGCAAAGGCTGAGTATTTTCTTACAAATTGAGCTGCCTGTAATAACCTATACATGTGGATTTGTCATACCTGATGGCTTCCTTTTTAATTGCATCTTACTCCCTATGCTTGACAAGGACACAAGATGTCAATATCCAATGGTCGTGGGAATTTTTTTAATAATGTTTACTGCTACTGCAATTATCAGGCACAGAGTCTGGGAACTGATTCAATCTGTGATATGCTTAAAGATGCAGTAAAGATGGTGTGGGAGCACTTCTTATCTTGTGAAAATACGGTCTTTTGAATCGGCCTCTCTTACTCAGTGTATGAGAGAGAGAGAGAGAGAGAGAGAGAGAGAGAGAGAGAGAGAGAGAGAGAGAGAGAGAGAATGTAATTGAAAGTCATGGTGATTGTATGATTTGTCTTGTGAGAATGTACTAATTCCAACTGAGGAGGTACATAAGGGCTCAAAAACATGGGCGTCATTCTATTTTTTCACCTTGCGGGAATAAATTTGATATATCGCTCTGGCTTTATGTATCCTCTTGCAATTTGCTTAAAAATGCTATCTTTCTTATTATAGAGATTTGATGAGCTACTGCATCTTATGAATGGACAATTATGTGAATCTCGGTATAATGTATGTTGATGCTTAGGAGACAATTCACCAGGTCTGATGCTATAAATGTGATGTTTAAAGTGCCGTGTGATATATTTTGATCAACAGATAACTAGGACAACATCGTGTATTGTGAAAAATGCTCTATATTGAATCAGCGACTAGTGGCGAGTTCTTCCTCAATTACATATTTCCTCGATACGTCTGTGTAAAACCTAATCATGCATATTTGGCGTTAAAATTTTCGGGAGGCATTTGGTCCCCTAAATTAACATTTGGCCGCTATTTCAAAGTAAATTCTCATATTTCTGTTCAAATGTTGATAGAAAATGCCGACTAAGTACCGAAAATCGACATTGGTGTCGATGTGTTACAAGCAGTAGACAAAACCTAGAGTTGTGATGATCCGATCAGATCTACGTGAGCGGTTGGTAACTATTTAGGAGTAAGCTCTTATCTGAGTGTTTCGATGTGGTTGATTTAAAGTACTGCAATCCTAAATGGTAACTATTTGAATAGTTTCTTTGGGAGCTTGATTGATCCATGTGGAATAGACCAAATCATTAGCTCATCATTTTTTTTATTGTTTATTCCGTATCGATTTAGTGTATTAAATTCTATCACTCGGTCAAGATTTTTCTCTATATTTGGTTGCAAATATGAAATTGGTCCAAAAATTGCAATCGAGGACTAATTTAGGGACTAAATCTGACAAAGCAAAGTAGCAAAGATTTCCAAAAAAGTCATTAATCTATGACGACTAATTCAGCTATGTCAATTTAGTCATAAACCATTTGATGATTTATCAATGTAGTCCATTTAGCTAGGATTGATTGGATATCGTTGATGTGGAGGCCGACCAATATTAAAATGGATAATTTTTTCAATTTATTATTTATTTTCTTTTTTTTCCTTCTTTTTCTTTTTTTAACTGTGGGCTGGCGACCATTGTTGACTTTGGGCGAGGGCTTTTGAGCCCTTGGCTGTGGCGGGTGACCATTGCTAGCAACCATCGAGGTTGTGGGCCAGCGAAGGGAAATAAGAAAAAAAGAAAAAGGAAAGAAAAGGAAAAAGAATTCACAAAAATTGTACACATCGGTGCTAGTTAAGATATTTGCATCCTGATTAGCGATTTCCAGCTAAAATTAGTGAATCGTTAAAAGATTTAGGACTGGATTGGTTATGTTTAGGACTGAATTGATATTCGTAAAATAAATTTAAGGCTTTTTTGGTAATTTTCCTAAACAAAGTATGAGAAAATAATTGAATAACGGTACTAGTGCATGAACTATTCTTTTTCACTTTCCCTTTTCCCACTCTTATCATGACTCCTTTGTTTTCACATGCAAATAGTACAAGAATGTCTCATTTCTTTCCACATCATTTCTATTCAATTTAAAATCGAACAAATCGAAGAAATTAAAATTTCTTTTATCCTTATTTTCCTCAAATTGTAATTATATTTGGCTCATACAAGGGAAGGGGGGAAGAAAATTGTAGAGGGAAAATCGCCAAGCCTTTCACATCGTTTCTTTCACGAAGAATCAGCAATTTGAAAAATAAAATTTTACATTTAATCGTTTTTTGCTAAGTTTAATGAGTCAATGAAAAATAATTTGATCACTAACAACAATCTATGACTAACCATCTTGATTCCCAACCCAAAAAAAAAACCATCTTGATTGATAATGAGAATATTTTCGGGTAACTTGTTTTCCTAAATGATATAAATGATGACAATTAGGATTTTTTTTTAAATGGTTGATTTTTCGAGTCGAATTTCTTTTCTCCTTCCTTGCAAAAATTTAATTATTCCTTTTCATTTTTCACAAAAAAAAAAATACATTCAATTCTCACTAGCTTCCTCGGGAAGGTCCTTTATTCAATGGCGGGTCCCCACGCTCAAATTTTCTCTACTTGCTCGCGAAGCAAGTTTGCTTCCCCGAAGAGAGACGTCGAAGTGTACTGATGCTCAGCTCCTCTGTCCTACATTGACCCTCCATCGTGGCCAACCCAAACTGTCTCGTGGAAGGAGCAAGAAACGATCCTCAAGTGACTGAACCCACTCTGGTACGTCTGTCCATACTCTCGTACGTGTGAACTTTCGAAGTTACTCTCGTTTAGTTTCTCTGTTTTTATTGAAGAAAAATTTGGAATCATATCTGGGTTTGTTGTGCTCTTGTGTTGGATGAGAGACTGCCTCTGAGTGATATCATCTGAAACTCTGCTTGTGTAGCTGCGTCTCATCAATGGGATAAGGCAATTCTTTTAGTCCAGTTATTGGTCTGTCGGTTTATGGTGATCATGACTCACCCGCCAGTGTTGTTCTCTTATGCTTCTTAAGGGAAATCGTGGCCATGTTTTTTTCTTGACTGCAGTTTTAAGTTTTGGGTTGCTGTAACTATCATGGCCTACGTTTATCGGCGTAAGCGACGTTGGGATGACAGGGATGGCCCGTCCCGTGTTCCAGCATCGGTTGCGTGGCAGTTGAGGGAAGGTCTTAACTCGAGGCCGCCCGAAACTGTTGCTCATCAGATTGGGAGGAAGCGACATTGGGAGGAGAGGGATGGCCCGTTCCGTGTTCCAGCATCGGTTGCGTGGCAGTTCAGGGAAGGTCTTAACTCGAGGCGGCCTGAAACTATTGCTCATCAGATTGGGAGGAATCGACATTGGGAGGAGAGGGATGGCCCGTCCCGAGTCCCAGCATTGATTGCGTGGCAGTTCAGGGAAGATCTTAACTTGAGGCCACTCGAAACTCTTGCTCATCATATTGGGAGGAATCCACATTGGCAGGAGACAGATCGCCCGTCCCGTTTCCCAGCATCGGTTGCGTGGCGGTTCAGGGAAGATCTTAACTGGAGGTGGCCCAAAACTACTGCTTGTCAGATTGGGAGGAATCAACATTGGCAGGAGAGGAATGGCCCGTCCCATGTCCCAGCGTCGGTTGCGCGGCAGTTCAGGGAAGATCTCAACTGGAGGTCGCCCAAAACTATTGCTCATCAGATTGGGAGGAATCAACATTGGCAGGAGAGGGATGGCCCATCCCGTGTCCCAGCAACGGTTGCATGGCGGTTCAGGGAAGATCTTAACTCGAGGTCGCCCGAAATTATTGCTCATCAGATTGGGAGGAATCAACATTGGGAGGAGAGGGATGGCCCATCCCATGTTCCAACATTGGTTCCGGGGCGGTTCAGGAAAGGTATTAACTTGAGGCTGCCCAAACGTATTGCTCATCAGATTAGGCGGAATCAAAATTTGGAGGAGAGGGATGGCCCGTCCCGTGTTCCAGCATCGGTTCCATGGCGGTTCAGGAAATGCATTGACTCGAGGCTGCCCAAACGTATTGCTTATCAGATTAGGCGGAATCATCATTGGGAGGAGATAGATGGCCCATCCCGTGCTCCAGCATCGGTTGCACAGCAGTTCAGGAAATGTCTTAACTCGAGGGCACCCAAACCTATTGCTCATCGGAGTGGGATGATCGAGTATGCAAACAAGGCAATATCTAGATGGTTGGCTGTTGGTTTGGATGATGACGGAGATCATCTTCCTTCTGGTTTCTTTCTCCGGCCAGTCTCTGTTGAGGCCATTGAATGGCAACAGGGAGAGAAACCGCTAGCCTTGGCCAAAAGTTGTATAGCTAATGGTAAGTGATGTTCCTCTGATAATGAGATCCTATGTGTTCTAGATATCTTGATTGTGGTTTCATGTGGACTTTAATGGAATTCTTGGCTTCTCAGAAGATGATGAAACGGGCCAGGACCATATGAAGAAACCTTGGGTGCATATAGCCGAAACTGTGATGCAAGATTTAGTTTGTTCATTCAAAGCTTTGAGGAGCGAGATTAAGGATCAGAGCTTGGATGGAATAAAACCAACTCTGATTGCTAGATTCGGGAAAATTCATTTTCGAGGGTAAATTGCTTGAATTATTTTTGGTGAATAATTAGCTACCGCTACTTTATTTAACATTTGACTCTGTTTCATTGGTTGAGGTCCTCCTGGACCTAAAAGAGTTCAGCATTTGACAATGCTTTGCATGCACGGAGGAATTTATCAAGGGCTTGTTTGTTTAGAATTAAATCCAAGTAAAAAGCACTTTTTACTTTTCCGCCAAAATAATTTGAAAAGATCATGAAAAATATATATGTGGATCTTCGTGTCAATATTTTCATATTGCGCAGGTTTCATGTGTTTAGGAATAAAAAAGAAAGTCAAGATGCATGTGTTACAGTATTTAGATTATACAAAAAGCAAAAAAGTAAAAATCTATTCAAACACGCCCCTAGTAATGCAATTTAAAATTTTTGAGAATCTCAATATTCTGCTGTGTGATCATGCAAATTTTTCATACTTTAGAGCACCTTGCTTATTGTATCTCTTTAAAATCGCGCTCCACGTTGTAAATACCGCTCAAGCCAGGTTTTGCTGCCGATAAAGCATAATTGTTTTGCAGAGTTGGGAGACTGAAGTCCTTATAATAATAATTTTGAGTGTAGTTGTGAATATTTGGATGACAAGATAGAACATAATTTTTGGGTGCAGGAGTCGTTCGTTTCCAGTGGAAAATTGTGGAGATATGGTTACAAAGGCCTCATTGACACGGTTGAAAAAATCATTTTACTCAAATCTTCCTTCCTCTTATATGGAAAATGTGACTCATAAAGTTATCCCGGAGATTGGCCTTAGTTTTGAAGACGAAAAGGATATATATCATGTCAAGGTGAGCCTCTAGTTTCTACTTCTTTACTTTGTCTTTCGTATGTATTTCCACGATTTTGACGGGTCAGTTGCATCCATCTTTCTGTGGTGCAGTTATATGATAAGTCCAGGCCAGGTGAGACCATCTGCTGCAAATGTAGTGTTATTAAGGATGAGCAGCGACTTGAACTCTATAAGGCAAATTCCTTCTTCTCACCACATAATGAGAGCTTATACTAAAAATACCCTACTTGTTTCGTGCTGAAAAAATCGTGCATCATGCTAATAGTTGGCAGTTATATATGTCCTATACCTTTTCCTAAATGATCGGGTTTTTGCCATTGTTTATAAAGGCATTGACAATTGCAAATTTTGGTTGTAGGTCGAATTAGGCCAGATGCGACACATGGTTGTCGATGTATCATGCCTCAATAAGGATCTGGATATGAGGTTGATGTTACGTGCCAAGAGACTCTTTACGTCTATTAGCGTAAGTAATTGAAGCTAAGACCCTTGTGAACTTCACTTTGTTGGAGGCACTTACTAGGGGTTGTTTGTTTTAACTAAAAAGTATTTTTTTTTACTTTCCCCCAAAATTCATAATATTACTCAAATTTTAAAATATACTTGGTGGATAATCTGCAAGGAATGACTGTTAGCCATGTAATAGGTTATGTAACATGGCAAATTGCTTTTCCTGGGCCAGTTCATGTTACAGCATAAGAAAGCAAGTAAAGTGACCTATACTGAGAGAAATCAGTATGTAAAAGAGAATGGAAAGGGCTAATGGTTGCATTATCAAAATTTTCGTTCGCAGCCCAATTTCCTGGCAGATTATGCTGGAGACAATATTCGAACTTAACTTTATTTCCCTGGGCAATAAACTTTTTTTGCCACATTGCCATCATAATTGTTTCTCCCTATAATTTACTTCAAATTGTTCATGGTCGCAGGAAAGTGAAAAGAACAGCATTACGGATTTGATTACTTCTGCAGTTTTAGATTCCAGTGTAAAGGGGGGTTTAAGATGGCCTCTGACGAAGGCATTTTCTGGGGATAGATACAGTGTCGTTGGGGCTTGGCACACCATCTCTAAAACTTACAATAATGCGTACATGAGGCTGAAGGTGAAGCATGCCGATCGGTTTGATTTTAGGGATTCCCGTGGGGAAGTTGCTGAAGAAATTACCCTGAAGTTGAATGGAATAACTTCGGCATTGCATGTAAGTTCTTTTGTCCCCTGTCATGATAAATTTAGCTTTTTGCGTGCATTGTGCTTGTGAATGCGAATTGGTTCCATGGGCTCCAGCCATAGGTCTGACCATTGGCTCAATGCAAGAATCGACAATTGAGGCATCCTGTAATTTCTGGATTCATAGCTGATTTGTGACAGCCTTCCAATGCATATTTACTTATCTTAGGCATAGAATTTCCGGTAGCTTCTGAAATCTGATAAAGCGCATGCCAAGTTTAAAGTTTGAATCTATTTTCGCTAGAATTGCCTTTCCAACAAATTTATCTTTTGATAGGTAAAGAGGTGATTCTTATTCACTGCTCTTTTACTTTTAACTATTTCAGCTGTTACATTGGGTTGCATTTTCTTACTTTTGCAAATTTTATAGAAGTTGCAACTGCGACTGTGTCCCTTGAGATATCAATTTGATTCAGTGAGTTGGATCTACTGTTTCCTGAGGGTGATGTGCTCTTAATGAAACACCGTGTTATACAACACACAATATAAAATTTAAAGGGATTTGTTTCTGAGTCGAAGGCTCAGTATTTTCTTATTACAAATTGAGCTACCTGTAATAACCTATACATGTGGGTTTATCATACCTGATGGTTTCCTTTTTAATTGCATCTTACTCCCTATGCTTGACAAGGACACAAGATGTCAGTACCCAATGGTTTTGGGATTTTTTTTTAATGTTTACTACTGCTACAATTTTCAGGGACAGAGTCTGGGAACTGATTCAATCTGCGATATGCTTAAAGATGCAGTAAAGATGATGTGGGAGCACTTCTTATCTTGTGGAAATACGGTCATTTGAATTGGCCTCTCTTTCTCGTGCGAGAGAGAGAGAGAGAGAGAGAGAGAGAGAGAGAGAGAGAGAGAGAGAGAGAGAGTGTAATTGAAAGTCATGGTGATCGTATGAGTTTGTCTTGTGAGAAAGTACAAATTCCAAACCGAAGATGTATACAAGGGCTAAACAACGTGGGCCTCATTCTATTCTTTCGCCTTGTGGGAATGAATTTGATATATCGCTCAGGCTTTACGTATCCTCTAGCAATTTGCTTTAAATTGAGATCTTTCTAATTATGGGGATTTGATGAGTTACGGCATCTTACGAATGGACAGTTATGTGAATCTCGGTATCATGTATATCGATGCTTAGTCGACATGTCACCAGCTCTAATGCTATAAATGCGATGTTTAAAGTGCCATTTGATACATTCGGATCAAGAGAGAACTAGAACAACATCGTCTATTGTGGACAACGCTCTCTCTCTATATTCAATCAGCCACAAGTGGTGAAGGTTTTGTCATTTTCATTTTTCCTCTATACGTCAGTATTAAACCTAGTCATGCACATTTAGTGTTTCAATGCCTTGAAAACTTGGATAAATTTATAAGGTAAGTTCCTGATCAGGTAAATACAGTAAATACTCAGCAGCGCCATTTCCCCATGTCAGACAATCGGACAACGCATTCCACGTGACTTCAGCCTAATCAAAAGAGGACAAATGTGGATTAAAGACCAACCTGTATCTTCTGTTGCTCTGGTAGAAGATGTGGAAATGATCTCTCTGGTCGCATCTGCTGTCCGTGTGATACATTATCGTCTCTCCATTCTTTATCCAGCACGATGCCCTAGTACGGCTGGAGATAGCTTGGATTTTTGGACAATATTGGGGAGTTAGGTTGAGAACTGGTTATACAGTTTCTATAGTTCGTAATGTCGTACACCCTGAACTTGTTAACACCCCGATTTTACGTTCCTCTTTTCGTAAAGTCGACGGTAAACTTTTCTATTGTTTACTTTCCTTTTTCCTATTCACTTTAACTGACTCCACTAAGGCAGTAACTAAAAGGAAATTGTACCGCACCTTCTTTTTCTTTCTTTAAATGACTACTCCACCAAGACTTTTCCCTTGTATTTGACCGAATCCAATATGAACTTTAATTTCCCCATGCGTTTCTTTTTTTCTTTGATTTCATATTTTCGCCTCAAGCTCAACTCAAGACATGGTCACAATCGCTTCGCTAAAAATTTGAATTTCGCTGCTACTCTCTCATAGCGTCCAGTGGGCTCAACCGCCACAGACATCTTTTAAGTCTAAGCCTTGCTTAAACTTCGCCATAACCGTGGATTTCATAAGAACACAAGCTCTACTTGCACCTTTAACTATTCTACAAGGATTTTCCAACACAATCTCCTCAATTACAAATAAAGCAAAACCACCGTTGTGTCCATACTATACACCTTGTTAAACTTGGCAGATACAACAATTGTTGGCTCTATAGGCTGCATCTCGTTACAAGCGCTATCCGTGTTGATTACTTCGTACTTGCTACCTTAAGAGTTTTTTGTTGCAATTCCACCTCAAGTTATATACCATCCATATCCATATAAACACTGCTATAATCGTTCCTAGATAGAAGTACTAAAGACTCATCATCATAACTTTTTTGCTGATAATATGTGAATTTAATTCCGAGCACCACAGCCAAAAACCCCACTCACTTTGTGTATAACCTAGGAACATGCATTTTCTTTTCCTTCCATCAAGCTTACCATTACTCGTTCGCATATAACATGGACAACCAATTTTAAAAACAGAAAAATCAGCAACGTTACTTGACTACACTTATTCAAGAGTCTCACATCCAATCGCAGTTGAAAAGGATTTATTCATTAGGTAGCTTGTCGTATTAAGCGCATCCACCAGAAATTTTCTAGTCAAACCAGCTCTCAAGAGCATTTTATGAACCATCTCTAATATTGTTTTGTTCGTCAACTCTGCAACATGTTGTGATTCATTGGCACTACTGTAGTGTTTCACTATGTCTTCCTGCATGCAAACTTTGTTAATAGCTCCAAGCAAAACTCCATACCATTGTAAATATGCACATGCTTGATTGTTTTACTAGTCTCATTTTTTATCAAACATTTCAATTGCCTGATCCTACATCAGTATTAAACTCGTGTCTCAACAAACACACCCAAGTCTTCATCGAGTAATCATAAACAACTATTAGGATAAACTTGGGAAATCTCAACAACTTGCGAACATCCAAGTGAAAATAACTCTGCAATCTATGTGGTTTCTTTAACGGTTGTATTGAATTGCACTTTCTACCATTGATTTAAGTCACAGCACCTGTATACTTTCACTTCGTTAACAACATAATTATATAATAAATTTCTTTCACTTAGAACCTTCAAACTTTTCTCACTAATATGCCCTAAACGCATACACCACAATTCAAACTCTCAATTAGATGCATCTGACATCTCCGCGGTGAAATCTGTCATTGTTTACCTTGAAGCTTATATAGGCCACTATACTTAATTTCTTTCATTATCATTAAGACACCTCGAACAACCTTCAAAATTTCACCTTCTGAAGTATACCGACATCTAATCGTATCCAGAGCATTTAGGGAAATCAAGTTTTTCTTCAACTGTGGAGCATGCCTCACTCAAGTCAATGTCCTCATGACACCATCATGCATTCTGATTAACATCACCAACACTTACAATATCGCAATCAACGTTATTCCCTAATTGTATTTTACTACTATTCATGCACTGATAAGTAGTAAACCGGTTTCCATTTGGTGTAGCATGAAACAAATAACCTGAATCCATAATCCATCCACCAAACAACGAATCCTTAGTGTCAGACAAGACATAAGCAACACCATTCGAATTGCTATCAACTACATTTGCAACATCATCAGTAAACTAAACTCTACTTCTCTACCATTGTTTTTTTCAGCTTAAAACAATCTTTATATGATGCCCCATCTTACCACAATTTCAATAGATAGCACTACTAGTCTTAGACTGATTTCGTTTGTTCAAAGTTTATACTACTTCTACTTACACTAGTCTTAGTTCTTCTTCTACTTTCAACTACTAAAGCAGGAGACATAGATTCACCATATATTATTCTACGTATGTCCTCACTCATAATTAAATCTTGAATCCCATTAAACGTCAAATTTGTTGATCCAGAGAAATTATTAACAACAATAACAACAGTATTCCAACTATAATAGAATCAAAGCACATACCTCATCTTCAAAGTCACTCTCAGCCGAACTCAATTGACTAACAATTACATTGAATTCACTAATACGATAAGTAATTCACGCACCTTTGCTCAAATGTAAGTTAAATAGACGTCGCATCAAATAGTCGCAGAGGGCTTCTTGTACATATCCAATAGGTCTTTCATCAAACTCACAGTGATCTTCTCTTTCACGATATTACATGCGATGTTACGAGCCAACATTAGTCGAATAGCACCCAACACTTGTCTATCCATCAATTCCCATTCAGCTCGCTTCCTCGCCTCAAGTTTCTCCACAGATAAGGAGCAATTGCAATTTCATTTGATACAGATAATCCTCAATATACATCTTCCAGAAACCAAAATCCTTCTCGTCAAATCTGTTGATTCTTACTTTTCCTTCTTTTGTCACTATTGAATCTCTTCAATTCAGTCAAGTCTAGCTTTGTTACCAATTGTTGGATAAGTAAGTGATCAAATAATAAAATAAACAAAACCCCAAAATAGTGTAATAATGATAATGCTCTCCAAGGGGATTCTCGCGGTTACTGTTCATCCGCCGGAATTTTGCTGTTTCCGACCGATTCCGGCGACGGATTGAGCTGGAATTTGGCGGGTAGACTCCTTGGACCTTCCTCTACCATCCCTCCGAAGGATTTCTCCCCTCGTTCAGACCTGAAGTTGGGATTTCGGATCTGTATTTCGCTGTTCTCTCTCCCGTCCGTGAGTGCGAACGTCTTGAGGCGGGAGACCAGGTCTGGCTTCCTCCGACTTTCATCCCTGGATTAACTTCCTCTGCCCTCGTCTCCAGCTTAGACTAGTGGTTGGTTTAGATTGCTCTGTTCTGGGGTGGTTGTTAGACAGAGACGTTCCCCCTATTCTGGAACCGTATGTGATTGTGGTCTGATTGGAGATAGGTCGGCTTCTGATCTGGTGATTTGTGTTGCTGCTGACTAGTGTTGGTAGTTGTGATATATTGGTAGCAATTTTTTGGGACTCCTTCGGTTTGCTTCCTACCCTTCCACCTGATCTGTTGGGCTGACGGGTAGGTGCTCGCATTAATGTCCCAATGAAAGGAACTCACCAACCGACTGGAGCCTCTGCTGCTCTGGCTACTGATCACCCTCCTGTTGTATTTGCACTTCAAGTGGTAAATGGTTCTGACCTCAGCAACGCAGATGCTGCTGCATCTAGAGGACAATCTTCTGCTCTTTATTCACTTCAAGCTGCACCGACCCTGCAAGCTGTTCCTGCATCTGATGCGACCATTGCTGCAACCTCGGTTCTTCCTGTCAATGAGGCTCAGCGTGCCTTGGGTCTTAGACCTATTCTAAAAGGCACTTCATCAGGAGCTGAACCTCCCCCTATTAATGAGACCCATCACTTGCAAATTGGTGCTAGAGATAATACTTTTGCAGCTGTTACCAAAGGCAAATCCACCTCAGTGGTACCTGAAGCTGATCAATCCCTTGGCCATACTGCTATTCTGAAGAACCAATCTCGGCATAGTAGGAGCAGAGGGCGACCGGGAAATAGAAGCAGATCTCTTAGAAGAACTCACAATGATAGTGTTTCAAGGCGGTCTGAGTCCAGACATGTTACAGCAAAGAAAACAATGCAGGTGGGACAGACTTCATCTCATCCTCAAAATCAAACCAGCAATGCCCCCGCTCCTAGATCGTGGGCAACTATTGCCAAGGTAATAACTAAAGGGTATGACTTATCCTTTGTCCCTCCTGTAGAGGAGAATGGTGAAAATATAGTGGATATATCTCCAGAAGTTGCTGCTGAAGTGAATCCTTTTTGCTTAGAATGTATCGTCGGTCATTACGTGGGGAAGAAAATCCCATTTAAGCTGACTGAAGAGGCTTTCAGGAAAACGTGGGGAGAGCAACTTGCTGAAGTTAAACTCCACGAAAATGGTTTCTATTTTTTTCGTATCCCTAATGTGGACTTTCGCAGGAAGATACTTGACATGGGGCCGGTATCTATATTTAGTAGCACGATGATTCTTCAGCAATGGCACCCAAAGCTTCAGCTCTTGAAGGGTGTGATGGAGTCTGTTCCGGTTTGGGTCAGGCTCAGAGACATCCCTCTATCTTTATGGTCTCCTGCGGGTATAAGTAGGATAGCAAGTGCTGTTGGAAGGCCTCTCTATGTGGATTATCAAACAGAGAAAATGGCTAGGATTTCATATGCGAGAGTGTGTATTGAAATTAAAGCTAGTAATCCTCGGGTGGAATCTGTTAAGGTCCGTTGGGATGGTGATATATACCTGGTACAGGTTGAACATGAATGGAAGCCATTGGCTTGCCCAGCTTGTGGTATTTTTGGCCATAAACCTGGTTCAGTTGGCTTTGCTTGTGCTCCTGTTCAGTCTGAAACTACAGTGGCCGAACCTTCTCGACTTCAAGGAGCAGGAGAATGGATCCAGGTCAGCAGGAAAAAAGGCAAAAACACACAGATCAAGAACAACAACCAAATCAGAATTGCATCTGACCCTCCAGAGGAACTGAATACAGGGGAGGAGGTTACTCGGTCTCCTATTCGAGAGCCCTCTTCTGGCCTTATTCATCCTAGAACTGGAATTATCTCCTCTAAGACACTAGAAGCAGGACAGTCCGGTAATGAGACTGACCTCCCGCTGGACACGAACTCTAGGGACGTTAATTCTTTGCCTCCTAACTTGATTCCTGATGCTGAACTTGGTCTGAATTCCTCTGATCTTCTGCTGGAAGCTAATGCAGGGCTGAGCCAAGCTGCTGTACAAAGGAAGAAGGTTCTTTCGCCCTCTCCTCATCAGACTGTTCCGCTAGTTTCCAATACAGAGATGGTTGATCCTGCTGTCCCTGATTCTCACGGTTGTACAGACCAGCATTCTCGGGACCCCGTTATTAATTCACACTCTCCCTCTGAAGGTTCCTCTGGCTCTCATGGTGGGGTTGAGGACAGTGACTCTGACGACTTGCTGGGAGAGGAACTTGCCATTATGTCTCCCCCAACCACCCGGTCTCGATCATTGGCCTCAAATGCCGCTGTGGATGCTCCTAAGGTCTCCTTTCAGCCTATTCCCTGTTCGTGCTGCTCCAGTATGGTACCTGGATCTTCCTCCTCGAAGAAGAAAGCTAAGAGGAGGAAGTCTAGGAAATCTCAGAGATAGTTTTCCTTGTCTACTATGTTTTTTGGAGTTTGGAACATTAGGGGCCTAGTTGCACCCCTGAGGCAAGCTGAAATCCGTGCTCTCATTAGCAAACATCACCTTTGCTGTATGGGAATTTTGGAAACTAAAGTGAAGGCTCCTTCTTTTGCTATGATATCAAGAGGCTTGAATCTAAACTGGAGTTGGATTTCTAACTACGACTCCTCTCCTCTCGGTAGGATTTGGTTTGGCTGGGACCCAAATGTTCTGGACATTAGTCTCGTGTTTTCTTCGAGTCAAATGATCCATCTTCAGCTCCGCCTCTTGGATCTTCGGGATTCTTGTTTGTTCTCCATTGTTTACGGGGAACATACCGTTGTTAAACGTAGACAACTTTGGGCTGACCTTTATCGTCTCTCTAATGACGATCTTCCATGGATCGTTGCAGGTGATTTTAATGCAATTAGAGACCAGGAAGACAGGGTCGGCAGCACTACCCAATGGATTCCGGCCTTTGATGAATGCAGTGATGGCCTTAGTCAGGCGGGCTTGGAGGACCTTCGTTATGTAGGGTGTCGCTACACTTGGTCTCATTCCACTGGAGCTAACCGCAAAATGCGCAAGATTGATCGGGTTCTTGTAAATGGTAGCTGGCTTCAACAATTCTCCTTTTCTGAAGCAAATTTTCTTCCGCCTGGAATCTCTGACCATTCCCCGATGGTAATAAAGATTGTTCACCCTAGTCCCTGCAAAAAGCCGTTCAAGTTTTTTAACTTTTGGACCACTCATCCACATTTCCTGGAGTTAGTTACTCATGCTTGGGATACCCATGTTACTGGCTCACCTATGTTTATTGTCTGTTGTAAACTTAAGGTTCTCAAGATACATTTGAAGCGTTTGAACAGGTCTTTTTTCTCAGACATTTCTGCAAAAACGGAACAGGCCAGATTGAACCTTTCTGCTGTTCAGACAGCTCTGGAGTCAAATCCTTTTGATCAAAACCTCGGAACAAGTGAAGCTTCGCTCCTGCAAACCTATTCAGATCTTCGTTCCCAAGAAGAGTCTTTCTTTAGACAAAAATCTAGAATAAGATGGCTCAAGCAAGGGGACCTGAATACAAAATACTTTCACCTCCAGGTCAACAAAAGGAGGCAGCACAATAGAATCCTTTCAGTATCGACAGAGGCTGGGGGCCTTATCACCGAACCTCAACAAGTCAGAGACCATATTGTCCATCACTTTCAGAGCTTGTTAAATGGCAGTTCAGCAACGGTTCTTCCCACTGCCTTGGAGCTGGAGGCTCTCCTTGGACATGCCCTGGATGAAAACCAAAGCGCCACCTTAATTCAGCCGATATCTGAGGAGGAAATTAAAACCGCTCTCTTCTCTCTTGCAAATGACAAAGCTCCTGGTCCTGACGGTTTCAATGCTGAATTCTTCAAACACTCTTGGGGAATCATTGGAAAATCTATCTTAGATGCGGTTAAGGCTTTCTTCGAGACGGGTTTCCTGCTTAAGGAGATCAACAATACCATCCTCACATTAGTGCCGAAAGTCCCAAATGCTTCGAGTATGAGTGATTTCCGGCCAATAGCTTGTTGCAATACTTTGTACAAATGTATCTCTAAAATACTTGCTAGGCGCATGGCAAGGGTCATCCCGTTGTTGGTGGGACCTTCCCAAACAGCTTTTGTTAAAGGCCGCCGTATTAGCGACAATATTTTGTTAGCTCAAGAACTTTTTGCGGACTTTCATCACGAAGCTTATCTACCTAAATGCGCCATCAAGGTGGATTTTCATAAAGCTTTTGACACGATAGACTGGGCCTTTATTGAAAGGGTTCTCACTGCTTTTAACTTTCCAGCTTCTTTTATTAAGATGGTCATGGCATGCATCTCAACTGCAAAGTACACCATTTCGATCAATGGCGAACTACATGGCTATTTTGCTAGTAACCGTGGGATTCGTCAGGGGGACCCTTTGTCTCCATACTTATTCATTCTTTCTATGGAAATCTTCTCGGCTATTCTCAAGTCCAAAACTGAAAACCCGGAATTCCATTGGTATTGGCGTTGCAAGAAACCCCGTATATCACATTTGTTCTTTGCAGATGATGTTCTCTTATTTTCACAAGGGCATATGAGATCGATAGAGCTTATCAAGGAATCTCTAACATTATTCTCAAGTTGGTCTGGCTTAAGTCCAAACCCAAATAAGAGCAACATATACCTCTCGGGAGGTAACTCGGAGTCACATAATGGTATTCTCCAATGTCTCGGATTTCAACAGGGATCTCTTCCCTTCCGATACTTGGGTGTGCCTATTATCTCTTCCAGGCTAAGAAAAGAGGATTGCAAGCTCTTGGTTGATTCCATCACGGCGAGAGCTCGTTCTTGGACACAAAGATTCTTATCTTTTGCGGGTCGCATGCAACTTATAAAATCGGTTCTGCATTCTATACAAGTATACTGGGCCGCGATATTTCCACTTCCCATATGTGTCTTAAATGATATTGAGAAAATACTTAGACAGTTCCTTTGGAAAGGCCCTGACTTAGGAACAGGTGGTGCTAAGGTAGCCTGGAATACTGTTTGTCTCCCAAAAGAAGAAGGTGGCCTCGGGATACGATGTCTTTTCGACTACAATAGAGCAATGATGCTAAAGCACATATGGATCCTCTTCTTCGACAAAGAATCTATGTGGTGCAAATGGATTCATACAAACTTTTTACAAAAGAAAAATTTCTGGAATGTTTCCAAACCCAGCTTTTGCTCATGGACTTGGAAGAAGATCCTTGACCTGCGAGCTCTAGCCCGGACTTTATTCGGGTGGAAGATTGGAGATGGCCGGATGATATCCTTTTGGTTTGATAGGTGGCACTCTAAAGGGCCCCTTTATCCCACCTTTAGCAACATGGACATATACCAGTCTCGGATTCCACGTGATGCCTCGGTATGGGATTTTTTTCACTCCACCTGGCAACCATCATCCTCACTTCACTCTATTATGGATTGGATTCAAGCTCCACCAAGCTTTGAGGAAGATACCCCGGATAGCTTCATTTGGAATCCTGATCCAACTCAACCATTCTCGGTCGCACAGGCCTGGAACCACACAAGGAAGAAAGGCCGGCCAGCATCTTGGCATTCATTTGTATGGGATTCTCACTTGACCCCCCGGCACTCTTTTCTTCTATGGATTGTGTCTTTAAACCGGCTTCCCACGCAGGTCCTTCTTATTCAAAATCGTCGCATTGATTCAGGAGTTTGTGCTTTCTGTCGTCTTGTTCCAGACTCCATCAATCACCTTTTCTTCGAATGCTCCGTTACTAGTAGGCTAGCTATTTTTTGGGCTACTAAATGCAATATTCAATGGCGCAACCGACCGTGGCTAGAGCTTATTGCGTGGGCAAGTAGAGTCTGTGGGGGCCCTTCCTTCGCACATAGGCTTGCCAGGTTTTCTTTGGGAGCTCTATGCCATACTATATGGATTGAGCGGAACAACTCCCTCTTCAGGAATAAGGATATTTTCATCCCTGGAATTTGCAAGCACATCATCAAGATGGTCAAAGACAAAGTTCTATCCCTTGGAAAAATTGTTGACACACCACAAAACAGAAGACTTCAAAGGAACTGGGAACTCTCTCCTTCCATCTTCTCTTAGTTGGGTATCACCTTATTTTGCTGTTGCACTCGGCTGGGTTCTCTTGTTGCTGCTCTCGTCTGGGCCTATATTTTCGCTGTTCTGCTGTGGCCATCCACCTCAATCTTTCGATGATTTGTTGCCGGCTAGGCTCGGTGACAGGACCCCTATCTTCGCCGTCCAGCTCCTCCGGGTTGTCTGAAGGTTTTTGCTGTATGTTGCTGCTCCCGATGGTTTCGGTACCTTGGGTCTCCTTCTTTGCTGTCCTGATGTTGCTCCGGTGCCATGAGTTGACTGCAAAGCTTGGGCGTATCTTGCTGCTGATCCAGTTTTCACATCTGTACTTTCTTGTCCACTTGCTTTGTGTCTTATGCTGGTTGGTTTTTATTCTTGTTCTAGTCGAGTCTACTTGTTCTCGTTCTAGCTGGGGCCCTGGCCTGTTTTGTACTTAGTTCCTGCTGGACCTTCTTGACCTTGTCGGGACATCTTTTGTGTCCTAATATGGTCAGGTTTAGGTTCGAGCTTAGGTTGTACTTGGTGAATTGAATAGTTATACAAACATTTACCTTTACCCAAAAAAAAAAATAATAAAATAAACATAATAAGGAAATAAATCAAAAACCAAATTTACGTGATTCGGTCATAATGATCTACATTCACGGGGTGAGCGTTAACTAGACCTGTCAAATGGGTGGGTCGGGTTGGGTTTGGGTCGGGTCATAAATGGTCCGACCCAAATTGACCCATTAACCCGTTTATGACCCATTTATGCGCAATGCAATTTTGTTGACCCATACCCAACCCGACCCATACCCAACCCATACTCGATTAGACCCATATTACTAAAATACTTCCATATTTAATTAAATATAGGAAAATTCATACCCAAGCTGAAATGAGAGTGCGGAATGAGTGAGTGCAAGATTGAGTGAGGGTGAGAGAAATGCGTTGAGTTTAAATCAGTTGTAAACTCATTTATGACTCATTTGCGACCCATTTATGACCCATTTAACACTAATATAAGACTTCTACCTATTTATGACCCATTTACTAAATATAACTAACCCATTTATGACCCATTTACTAATAAATGGGTTAAGAAATGGGTTTATGACCCATTTTGACAGGTCTAGCGTTAACGAATTCCACTATTAAAAAAACGATACAACGGAAATTACAACCACATTTGAGTCACTCAAATACTCTCGGTGTTTCTAAGCCCCCAAATTATACTCAATAACTTACACAATATCTAGCTTAATAATTACTCACTAAATAATCTTGCAATCTCACAAAGAAATTAATAAATCTTACCACAAGATTTAATCAACTTGAACACTAACTACATGGGATATAATTCACTAAGAAAGCCCACGAAGTATATCCATTGTCAAGTGCTCGAACAGCCCTTCGAGCACTCTTCTTGGACATAATTTTACGAAGACCCACGTCTACTATTTTTCATCAACGACGGCGCACCTCCATTCGCTAAAAACATAACAGCCCACATATATGGTAGAAAACCCTTCTCAAAGTTGAGTCCAACGCGAAAGGAAAAAGTAAAGGAAAGTTCAGGTCAACTTTCCTCTTATTTACCTTCCTTTTTCCTATTAACCTTGACCGACTCCAGTAAAGCAGTAACTAAAAGGAAATTGCACCGCACTTTCTTCCTCTTTCTTTATCTGACAACTCCTTTAAGACTTTCCATTATATTTGATCAAATCAAACATGAACTTTAATATTTAAATTCATATTTTCGCTGCTGAAATATGAATTTAATGTGATGTTTAAAGTGCCATTTGATAAATTTGGATCAAGAGAGAACTAGTACAACATCGCGTATTGTGGACAACGCTCTCTCTCTATATTCAATCAGCGACAAGTGGTGAAGGTTTCGTCATTTTCATTTGTCCTCTATACGTCAGTATAAACCTAGTCATGCACATTTAATGTTTCAATGCCTTGAAAACTTGGATAAATTTATAAGGTAAGTTCCTGATCAGGTAAATATAGTAAATACTCAGCAGCACCATTTCCCCATGTCAAACAATCGGACAACGCATTTGACGTGACTTCAGCCTAATCAAAAGAGGACAAATGTGGATTAAAGACCAACCTGTATCTTCTGTTGCTCTGGTAGAAGACGTGGAAATGATCTCTCTGGTCGCATCTCCTGGCCGTGTGATACATTATCGTCTCTCCATTCTTTATCCAGCACGATGCCCTAGTACGGCTGGAGATAGCTTGGATTTTTGGAGAATATCGGGGAGTTAGGTTGAGAACTGGTTATACAGTTTCTATTGTTCGTAATGTCGTACACCCTGATCTTGTTAACACCCCGATTTTACGCTCCTCTTTTCGTAAAGTCGACGGTAAACTTTTCTATTGTTTACTTTCCTTTTTCCTATTCACTTTAACCGACTCCACTAAGGCAGTAACTAAAAGGAAATTGTACCGCACTTTCTTTTTCTTTCTTTAAATGACTACTCCTCCAAGACTTTTCCTTTCCCTTGTATTTGACCGAATCCAATATGAACTTTAATTTCAACATGCGTTTCTATTTTTCTGTGATTTCATATTTTTGCCTCAAGCTCAACTCGAGACATAGTCACAATCGCTTCGCTAAAAATTTGAATTTCATTGCTACTCTCTCACACAGCGTCCAGTGGGCTCAATCGCCACAAATATTTTAAGTCCAAGCCTCGCTTAAACTTCGTCATAACCGTGGATTTCATTAGAACACGAGCTCCACCTGCACCTTTAACTATTCTACAAGGATTTTCCAACATAATCTCCTCAATTACAAATAAAGCAAAACCACCGTTGCGTCCATACCCTACACCTTGTTAAACTTAGCAGATACAATAATTGTTGGCTCTATAGGCTCAATCTCGTTACAAGCGACATCCGTGTTGATTACTTTGCTAGTACTTGCTACCTTAAGAGTTTTTTTGTTGCAATTCCACCTCAAGTTATATACCATCCATATCCATATAAACACTGCCATAATCATTCCTAGATAGAAGTACTAAAGACTCATCATCATCACTTTTTTGTTGATAACATGCGAATTTAATTCCGAGTACCACAGCCGAAAACCCCACTCACTTTGTGTATAACCTAGGAACAGGCATTTTCTTTCCCTTCCATCGAGCTTACCATTACTCGTTTGCGTATAACATGGACAATTAATTTTAAAAACAGAAGAATTAGCAACGTTACCTGACTACACTTATTCAGGAGTTTCACATCCAATCTCAGTTGAAAAGGATCTATTCATTAGGTAGCTTGTCTTATTAAGCGCATCCACCAGAAATTTTCTAGTCAAACCAGCTCTGAAGAGCATTTTATGAACCGTCTCTAGTATTGTTTTGTTCATCAACTCTACAACATGTTGTGATTCATTGGCACTACTGTAGTGTTTCATTATGCCTTCATGTATGCAAAATTCGTTAATAGCTCCAAGCAAAACTCCATACCATTGTCAATATGCATATGCTTGATTGTTTTACCAGTCTCATTTTTTATCAAACATTTGAATTGCCTGATCCTACATCAATATCAAACTTGTGTCTCAACAAACACACTTAAGTTTTCATCAAGTAATCATAAACAACTATTAGCATAAACTTGGGAAATCTCGACAATTTGCAAACATCCAAGTGAAATAATTGCAATCTATGTGGTTTCTTTAACGGTTGTATTGAATTGCATTTTCTACCGTTGATCTAAGTCACAGCACATGCATACTTTCACTTAGTTAACAACATAATTATATAATAAATTCCTTTCACTTAGAACCTTCAAACTTTTCTCGTTAGTATGATCTAAACGCATACGCCACAATTCAAACTCTCAATTAGATGCTTATGACATCTCCGCAGTGAAATCTATCACTGTTCACCTTGAAGCTTATATAAGCCACTATACTTACTTTCTTTCATTATCATTAAGACACGTCGAACAATCTTTAGAATTTCATCTTCTAAAGTATACCTACACCTAACTGTATCCAGAGCATTCAAGGAAATCAAGTTTTTCTTCAACTGTGGAGCATGCCTCACTCAAGTCAATGTCCTTATGATACCATCATGCATTCTGATTAACATCATCAACACTTACAACATCGCAATCAACGTTGTTCCTCAACTGTACTTTACTACTATTCATGTACTAATAAGTAGTAAACCGGTTTCCATTTGGTGTAGCATGAAACAAATAACCCGAATCCATAATCCATTCACCAAATAACGAATCCTCAGTGACAGACAAAACATAAGCAACACCATCCAAATTACTATCAACTACAGTTGCAATATCATCAGTAAACTAAACTCTATTTCTCCACCATTGTCTTTTTTTAGCTTAAAACAATCTTTATATGATGCCCCATCTTACCACAATTCCAACAGACAGCACCACTTGTCTTAGACTGACTTCGTTTGTTCAAGTTTATACTACTTCTACTTACACTAGTATTAGTTCTTCTACTTTCAACTACTGAAGTAGGAGACATAGATTCAACATATATTATTCTACATATGTCCTCACTCATAATAAAATCTTGAATCCCATTAAACGTCAAACTTGTTAATCCAGAGAAATTACTAACAACAATAACAACAGTATTCCAACTATAATAGATCAAAGCACATACCTCATCTTCGAAGTCATTCACAGCCGAACTCAATTGACTAACAATCACATTGAATTCATTGATAAGATCAGTAATTCACGCACCTTTGCTCATATTTAAGTTAAATAGACGTCGCATCAAATAGTCGCAGAGGGCTTCTTGTATATATCCAATAGGGCTTTCATCAAACTCACAGTGGTCTTCTCTTTCACGATATTACACACGATGTTACGAGCCAACATCAGTCAAATAACACCCAACACTTGTCTATCCATCAATTCCCATTCAGCTCGCTTCCTTGCCTCAAGTTTCTCCACAGATAAGGAGCAATTGCAATTTCATTCGATATAGATAATTCTCAATATGTATCTTCTAGAAACCAAAATCCTTCCAGTCAAATCTGCTGATTCTTACTTATCCTTATTTTGTCACTATTGAATATCTTCAATTCAATCAAGTCTAGATTTGATACCAATTGTTGGAGAAGTAAGTGATCGAATAATAAAATAAACATAATAAGGAAATAAATCAAAAACCAAATTTACATGATTCAGTCATAACGATCTACGTCCACAGGGTGAGCGTTAACGAATTCCACTATTAAAAAAACGATACAACAGAGATTACAATCACATTCAAGTCACTCAAACACTCTTGGTGTTTCCAAGCCCCCAAATTACACTCAATAACTTACACAATATTTAGCTTAATAATTACTCACGAAATAATTTTGCAATCTCACAAAGAAATTAATAAATCTTACCACAAGATTTAATTAACTTGAACACTAACTACAAGGGATATAATTCACTAAGAAAGCCCACGAAGTATATCCATTGTCAATTGCTCGAACAGCCCTTCGAGCACTCTTCTTGGACATAATTTTCCCAAGACCCGCGTCTGATATTTTTCATCAACGACGGCGCATCTCTATTCGCCAAAAACTAAACGGCCCATATATATATATATATATATATATATATATATATATATATATATATATATATGGGGTAGAAAACCCTTCTTAAAGTTGAGTCCAACGCGAAAGGAAAAAGTAAAGGAACGTTCAGGTCAACTTTCCTCTTATTTACCTTCCTTTTTCCTATTAACCTTGACCGACCGACTCCAGTAAAGCAGTAACTTAAAGGAACTTGCACCGCACTTTCTTCCTCTTTCTTTATCTGACAACTCCTTCAAGACTTTCCCTTGTATTTGATCAAATCAAACATGAACTTAAATACTTAAATTCATATTTTCGCTCTGAACTCAAATTTAAGATATATTTTCAACATAAATATTTGTTATTATTCAATTTTGGTCATCATAGTCAAAATTTGAGGAGACATTCGGTCCATAAACTGACATTTGGTCATGACTTCAAAGTAAATCTCATATTTCCGTTCAAATGTTAATAGTAAATGCTACTGAAAATCAAAATCGGTGTCGTTGGGTTGCAATCGGTGGAAAAAAGAGATGATTTGAACTTGGAGTTATACTGATTCAATTTGATATACGTGAGCCCAATCCACAAAAGGAGAACGCATGTGGTTTTCTATTTAGGATAAGTTTCTACACGATTGTTGTGACGTTATTAATTTGAAGTACCCGCGTTCCTAAATGGTAACTATTCGAGTACTTTTTTCGGGAGTTTGATCCACGTGGACAAGACCGAATCATTAACTCTCATCTTCGGTCACCATTTTTTTTGCAATTGCTTATTCCGTATCGATTGAGTATATTAAATTTTATCACTCAATCAATGTTTTTTTTTTGTCTACATTTGGATGCAAATAAGAAATTGGACCAGAAATTGCAATCGAAGACTAATTTAGGGACTAAATCTAACAAAACAAAGTATGAGATGATAATTGAACAGGCGATAAGTGCACTGAAAATCCTAAAACTTATCACGAAAATACAATTGAGTCCTAAAATCTTTTTAAAATATTCAATTAAGTCATAAAACTTGTCAATGTGGTGCAATCAAATCCTTTTGTTAACTCTGTCCAACTTGACTAATGGAAAATGCTAATATGATTTTTTTTAATTATTTTCTCTCTCCTACATGACGATGACGTGGCTAAAATATGAAACATAAAATTAAACAACATCGATTTGGTCCAAATTTAGTTTTTTCAATATTTTATCTAAATTATATTAAACATAAGAAAACTTAAAAAAAAACGCAAAAAATAGATGAGGGCTTGCAGCCCTCACCGCCTCCGTCGTCACCCCACCATCACCGGGAAGGGCCGGTGATGGTCGGCGGGGGTCGCCAGGCCCTGGCCCTCGCTTGGGCTTGGCCAAGGGGCACTACTGGCATTGTGGCTGCTGTGGTGGCGAGGGCTGCCCTTGGTTTTGCTTTTTTTTTTTTGTATTTTTTTAAAGTTTGCCTATTTTTTAATATAACTTATATAAACTTTGTATTAAAAAAATCAAATTTGGATCAAAACAATGTCGTTTTTGCCACATCAGCACCACGTGCGATAGAAAAAAATAACAAAAACAGCCATGTCATCATTTTCTTTTTATCCAAATTGGACGAAGTTAACGAAATGACTTAAAGTATTAGAACTTAGTTGCTCTTTTTAAAAGTTTTAGGACTCGATTACGCTTTATTAACAAGTTGTAAAACTCCGAGTGCACTTGCTCTATTGAATAGAGACAATAGTACATGAACTACTTTTTTCAATTTTCCTTTTTCCCAATCGTATCACTCCTTTCTTTTCACATGCAAATAATACAAGAATATGTTATTTCCATCCACGTCATTTGTATATACGATCAAACAAATTGACGAAATTATAATTTCCTTCGTCTTTCTATCCGCCAATTATCATTATATGTGATTCATATAAAGGAAGGGGAGGACGCGTCTTTTGTTTCGCAAAGAATCAGCAATTAGTCGTTTATATCGCCTAATTTAATGAGCTAATGAAAATTGATTTTATTAGTAACAATAATCTATGATTAACCATTTTTGTTGATAGTGGGAATATATTTTCGGGTAAACGGTAATGTGCGCGATACAAATGATGACAATTTGCATTGTTTTCTTTAAATCGTTAAATTTTTTTTTTTTGGAATAGAAAAAGTCGAATTTCTTTTATAGGTTAATTTCAGAAGAAATCCCAAATTGATACACTTGTGACAAATTTACCCTAAACTAATTTTTTGACCATAAAAAATTTCAAACCGGTACACTTGTGATAAATTTACCCTCCGTTAGTTTTCGTTAAATTTTACTGTCAAATTGCTGAGTTGAAAAACACGTGGCAATTGATAGGTGTATTAGTTTGGGGTTTTACTCTTCTATTTGTCATAAGTTTACTAGTTTGTGATTTTTCGTGGTATTAATCTAATTTAACGGAATGTAAAATTATCACAAGTGTACCAGTTTGGAGTTTTTGATGGTCAAAAAATTAATTTGGGGTAAATTTATTATAAATGTACCGGTTTGGAATTTTTGTTGATATTAACCTTTCTATTTTTTCCTTCTCGCAAAAATTTAATTTTTCTTTTCATTTATCATTTGGGCACAGTCAATTGTCACTCTCTCTCTGTCTTCTTCCCAAAAAGTATTTTCCTTCCTCCGAAAGGTCCTTCAACAAGCTCCTTTAATGGGGTCCCACTCGCTCAAATTTTTCTCTACTTGCTGGCGAAGCAAATTTGCTTTTACAGGCGAGAGGGAAGACGGAGCGCGCTGACGTTCAGCTTCCCCATTCTTTATATAAACCGGCGATCGTGGCCAGTGCAATCTGTCTCGTGGAAGGAGCGAAAAACCAACGCTCAAGTGACTGAACCCTCTCCGGTACGTCTGTCGATGCGCTCGTACATGTGAATTTTCAAAATTGCTCTCGTTTAGTTTTGCTGTGTTCTTGTGTTAGATGAGAGAATGCCTCTGAGTGATATCATCTGGAATTCTGCTTCTGTAGCTATGTATCATGAATGGGATGTGGCTGTTTTTTCAGTCCAGTTCTTGGTCTGTGGTTTTAAGGGGGATTAACACTCACCTGCCAGTGTTATTCTCTTATGCTTCTTAAGAGGAATTGTGGGCGTGTTTTTTTTTCGACTGCAGTTCTTGGTTTCGGGTTGCTGTAACTATCATGGCCTACGTTCCTCCGCATAAGCGACATTCCAAGGAGAGCGGTGGCCCGTCCCCTGTTCCGGCATCGCCTGCGGGGCGGTTCACGAAAGGTCTTAACTCGTGGTCGCCCATAACTAATGCTCATCAGTGGATCGATGCAGACACGGTGATATATAGATGGTTGGCTGTTGGTTTGGATGATGATGGGGATCATCTTCCTTCTGGCGTCTTTCTCAAGCCGGTCTCTGTTGAGGCCGTTGGATGGCAACCGGGACAGAAACCGCTAGCCTTAGTCAAAAGCTGTATAGTTAATGGTAAGTGATGGTTCCTTCGACATTCAGATTCCATGTGCTCTAGATATCTTGAGTTGTGGATTCACGTTGACCTTAATGTGATTGTTGGCTTCTCAGAAGAAGATGAAACTTTGCAGGACCATAGGAGGAAACCTTGGGAACAGATAGCCGAAAATGTGATGCAAGATTTAGTTTGTTCATTCGAAGCTTTGAGGAGTGAGATTAATGATCAGAGCATGGGAGAAACAAAACCAACAATGGTTGCTAGATTCGGCAAAATTCTTTTTCGTGGGTAAGTGGCTTGAATTAATATAGGTGAATGATTAGCAACTGCTACTTTATGTAACATTTGACTCTGTTTCATCGGTTGATGTCCCCGTGGAACTAAACGTGGTTTGGGGAGAGTTCAGCATTTGGCAGTGGTTTGCACACAGAAAGGAAATTTATCAACGGCCTGTTTGTTTAGAATTAAATGCAAGTAAAAAGTACTTTTGTTGCTTCTCAGCCAAAATATTTTATCTGAATTTCAAAAGTTCATGAAAAAAAATTTGTACGTGGATGTTTTTATCAACAATTGCATATTGTGAAAGTTTCAAGTGTTTAGAAATAAAAAGAAAAAGTCACAGTGCATGTGTCGCAATATTTCAATTAAACAAAAAGCAAAAAGTAAACTATCCAGACACGCCCTTAATAATGCAATTTAAATTTTTGAGAATCTCAATATGCTGCTTATTGTATCTCTTTAAAATCGTGCTTCACGTTGCAAGTACTGCACAAGCTAGGCTTTGCTGCTAATGAAGCATGATTGTTTTGCATAGTTGGGAGGTTGAACTTCTTATAATAATTATTTTGAGTGTAGTTCTAAAATATTTGGATGACAAGATAGACACATAAGCTCAACATAATTTTTGGCTGCAGGATTCCTTCACTTCCAGTTGAAACTTGTGGAGATATGGTAACACTGAAACGGTTGAAAAGATCATTTCACACACATCTTCCTTCCTTTTACATGGAAAATGTGACTCATAAAGTTATCCCAGAGATTGGCCTTAGTTTTGAAGGCGAAAAGGATGTATATCATGTTGAGGTGCTTAAGTCTCTAGTTTGTACTCTTTTACTTTTTAATCTTTCGTATGCATTTCCATAATATTGACTAGTTAGTTGCATCCATCTTTCTGTGGTGCAGTTATCTGATAAGTCCAGGCCCGGTGCAACCATCTGCTGCAAGTGTAGTGTTATCAAGGCTGAGCAGAGACTCGAACTCTATAAGGCAAATTCCTGCTTCTCACCACATAATGAGAGCTTATACGAAAATTTACCCTACTTGTTTCATGCTAGAGGCATTATCTCATTTTAGATCAAAATAAAAACCATGCATAATGCTAATTCTGTAAGTTTATATATGGACTATACCTTTACCTAAATGGTCGAGTTATTTTCATTGTTTATGAAGGCATTGACAACTACAAATTTTGGTTGTAGGTCGAATTAGGGCCGGTGCGACACCTGATAGTTGATGTATCATGCTTCAGTAAGGATCTGGATCTGAGGTTGATGTTATGCACCAAGAGAATCTTGACGGCTATCAGCGTAAGTAATTGAAGCTAGGATCCATGTCAAACTTCACTTTGTTGGAGGCACTTACTATGGGCCTGTTTGTTTTAGCTTAAGTGAAAACAATTTTTTTTACTTTCCTGCCAAAATTTAAAATTTATTCGATTTTAAAAAAATTATGAAAAATTATATGTGATACTACATGTCTAAATTTGACTTTTGTGAAAGTTTCAAGTGTTTTGGATTTGAAAAAGGCTCGGGAATTTTGATTAAAGTAAAAAGTAAAATGTAAGAGCCAATCCAGACAGTCCGTAGCTCTTATTGCAGTAGTTACTTCTTTGTCTCGAGTCCTACCTATTGAGCAATGAGGGTAATATAGCTTTGGTAGATAATTTGCAAGGAATGACTGTTAGCCTTGTTATATGTTATGTTTTCCTGGAGACATTTCTTGGGCCAGTTCCTACTGCGGCAGAAGAAAGCAAGTGAAGTGACCTATACTGAGAGAAATCCGTATGTAAAAGAGAATGATTAGGGCCAATGGTTGCATTCCCAAAAATTTCGTTCACAGCCCAATTTACTGAGAACTTATGCTTGAGACAATTTTCGACCTTAACTTTATTTCCTTGGGCAATCAAATTTTTTGCCACATTGCCATCATAATTGTTGCTCCCTGTAATTTACTTCAAATTGTTCATGCTTCGCAGGAAAATGAAAAGAACAGCATCAGGGATTTGGTTACTTCTGCAGTTTTAGATTCTAGTGTTCAGGGGGGTTTAAGGTGGCCTCTGGAGAAGGCATCATCTGGAGATAGATACAGTGTCATTGGGGTATGGCATACAATCTCTACAACTTACAAGAATTCATTGATGAGGCTGAAGGTGAGACATGCTGATGGGTTTGATTTGAGGATTTCCCATGGGAAAGTTATTGAACAAATTACCTTGAAGTTGAATGGAATAACTTCTGAATTGCATGTAAGTTCGTTTGTCCCCTGCTAAAAGAGACTTAGTTTTTTTGCGTGTACTTTGGTTGTGAATGTGAATTGGTTCCATGTGCTCCAGCCATAGGTCTGACCGTCGGCTCAATACTAGAATCGACAATTGAAGCATCCTGTAATTTCTGGATTCATAGCCGACTTGTGAAAGCCTTCCAATACATATTAACTTGTTTTAGGCATAGAATTTCCCGTTGCTTCTGAAATCTGGTAAAGTGCGTGCCAAGTTTTAAGTTTGAATCTATTTTCACTAGAATTTCCTTTTCAACAAAGGAAACGAGTTGATTCTTTTTTCCTGTTTTTGTTTTAATTTTTTATTTTGAGTGTTTCAGCTGTTAGATTGGGTAGCATTCTTTCACCTTTGCAAATCCTAGAATTTGTAAATTCAACTCTGCCCCTTGATATATCAATTTGATTCCGTGTGTTGAATTCACTGTTTCACAAGGACGATGTGCTCTTGATGAAACACTATATGTTATACAACGCACGGTTAACACTTTTTTTTTTTTTTATGTTAACTAATGCATGTCAAAAGGATTTGTTTCTGAGGCAAAGGTTGAGTAATTTCTTACAAATTGAGCTGCCTGTAACACGTATACGTGTGGTTTTTCATACCTGGTGGCTTCCTTGTCATCGTCTTCATCATTTGATCTCATATGAGGTTTCGCGTTGAATTGCATCTTACTCCCTATGCTTGACAAAGACACAAGATGTCAATGTCTAATGGTTTAGGGGATTTCATTTTGTTTACTACTACTGCTACAATTTTCAGGGACAGAGTCCGGAAACCAATTCAATCTCTGATCTGCTTAAAGATGCAATAAAGATGATGTGGGAGCACTTCTTATCTTGTGGAAATGTGGTAATTTGAATTGGCCTCTCTCTCAGCGCACGCACTCGCGTTGGAGAATGTAAATGAAAATCAGGGTGATTTATGAGTTTGTCTTGTGAGATTGTACGAATTGCAAACTCAGGATGTATGTAATCCTTATTCTGTTTTTTCGCCTAGTGGGAATGAATTTGATCAGTCGCTATCGCTCTAGTGATTTGCTTCAAAATGAAATCTTCTTTTTAATTATGGAGCTTTGATGAGGTTATGCATCTTCTTATCACGTTACAGTTATGTGAATCTCTGATACTATAAATGTGCTGTTTATTCTGCCATTTGACATATAGAGATCAAAAGAACACTAGTATAATATTGTGTATGCTGAAAGATGCTCTCTCTATTGAATCAGCGACTAGTGGTGAAGTTTTCGTCCTTTTTTTTTTTTAATGTTGACCAAAAGTGGTTTTGAGCGGTTGCGAAGGGAAGAACAATGAACGGAGAAGAAGAAGAAGAAGAAAATGGTTTATGAACTTTGGTCCAATGTGTAATGTGGTTCTTGAAATTTTAAGTTGCCCAATGTGCAATAACGTTCCTAAATGTTAAGTTGTTCAATGTGATTTATGGATTTTTGGTATATATTCAATTTAACCCCTGGACTAATATTAAAATGTTTATTGTTGTCCATGAACTTAAAATAATAAAAGTACTATATTGAACATTTTCATATAATTCAAAGACGAAATTGAACATGTACAAAAAAAAATGCAAGGATCACGTGGCACAGGGAACAGTTTATAAACTATATTGAACAAATTAAAAGTTCATGGACCACATTGCACCTTGGGTCAAAGTTTATGGACCATTTAAATTATCATTCCAAGGAAAAGCAAAAGGAAAAAAGAAAAAAAGAAAGAAAATAAAAAAACCCAAAAATGTCCTGATCATGCCTTTGAAAAGTGATATGAGAGATGCACATGCGCGCTTAGGTCCTTATTTTTTTTTTGTCACTGCTTAGGTCCTTATTTGAAGTGGCCTCTTTCGACCCTTATATGAAATACAGTTTATTTGAAGCCCTCTTATGGAAAAAAAAGTACCACTTCAATTCCTTTTTAGTCTAACAAAGAAAAAGAGTTAATATCACGAAAAATCGTAAATTGGTACACTTGTGACAAATTTACCATAAATTAATATTTTGACCACCAAAAACCCCAAATAGGTACATTTATGACAAATTTACCCTCCGTTAGTTTCGTTAAAATTTACCGTCAAATTACTGAGTTTGATGACACTTAAAAGTTGATGGGTGTACCGATTTGGAGTTTTATCCCTCCGTTTATCACAAATTTACAAATTTGTGATTTTTCGTGGTATTAATTCAATTTTACAGAAGGTAAATTTATCACAAATATATTAATTTGGGGTTTTTGGTTGTCAAAAAATTAGTTTGGGGTCAATTTATCACAAGTGTACTAATTTACGGTTTTTAGTGGTTAAAAAATTAGTTCCGGATAAATATGTCATAAATGTACTAATTTGAGATTTTTCGTGATATTAAAAAAAATACATATTTGAAATTTCCCCAAATATCTTTTCCTTCTTGGGGAAGGTCCTTTTTCCCCAAGCTCCTTCAATGGGTCTACTCACTCACAGTTTCTCTACTTGCTCGCGAAGCAGATTGCTGTTACGAGAGAGAAGACAAAGCGCACTGATGTTCAGCTTCTCATTCTATATATAAACCGTCGATCATGGCCAACCCAACATTGTCTCGTCAGAGGAGCAAAGAGCAATGCTCAAGTGACTCTGGTACGTCCGTCGCTGCGCTCGTGCATGTGAGTTTTCGATATTACTCTCGTTTACTAAAAGAATGCCTCTTGAATGATATCATCTGAAACTCTGCTTGTATAGCTGTGTGTCATGAATGGGATGGGGGGCGATTCTTTTAGTACCGTTCTTAGCCCGTGGGTTCAGGGTGATCAACAGTCACCTGCCAGTGTTGTTCTCTTATTTATCTTTAGAGAAATTGTGGGCATGTTTTTTTTCCTGACTGCAGTTTTCAGTTTCGGGTTGCTGTAACTATCATGGCCTACGTTCCTCCGCATAAGCGACATTCCAAGGAGAGCGGTGCCCCGTCCCCTGTTCCGGCATCGCTTGAGCGGTGGTTCAAGAAAGGTCTTAACTCGAGGTCGCCCAAAACTGATGCTCATCAGAGTGGGAGCATCAAGTATGCAGACCCGGCGATATATAGATGGTTGGCTGTTGGTTTGGATTATGATGGAGATCATCTTCCTTCCAGCGTCTTTCTCAAGCCGGTCTCTGTTGAGGCCGTTGGATGGCGACCAGGAGAGAAATGGCTAGCCTTAGCCAAAAGTTGTACAGTTAATGGTAAGTGATCGCTCCTTAGATAATGAGATCGCATGTGCTCTAGATATCATGAGTTGTGGATTCATGTTGACTTTTAATGGCATTCTTGGCTTCTCAGAAGATGATGAAATGGGTCGGGACCATAGGAAGAAACCTTGGATGCAGATAGCCGAAACTGTGATGCCTGATTTAGTTTCTTTAATCGAATATTTGAGGAAGGACACTAAGGATCAGAGCATGGGAGAAATAAAACCAATAATGGTTGCTAGATTCGGGAAAATTCTTTTTCGTGGGTAAGTTGCTTGACTCTGTTTCATTAGTTGCTAGAGAGAGTTCAACATTTGGCAATGCTTTGCATACACAAAGGAAATTTATCAACGGCTTGTTTTTTAAGAATTACATTCAAGTAAAACGTACCTTTTCTTTTGGTTTTCTGCCAAAATATTTTATCCAAATTTCAAAAGATTATGAAAAGAATTATACGGGGATATTCCTGTCAATAATTGCATATCGTGAAAGTTTCAAGTGTTTAGGAATATGAGGAAAAAGTCAAAAAGTATGTGACGCAATTTTTTTTTGGTAAGGTAAGTAGTATATAAACTTTTCAACGTGCGACTTACAAAGAGAAGCCGAACACAAAAACCTCGTACCAGAAGTGACACAAAGAGGTGTTCCGAAGAGTGCAAAGGTGTTGCGACTTTGTCAAAAGGTGAACAACAAGTGCGCAAATAGCTACGGCCCAAACATTAGGCAACTAAGAGAAAGAGACTAATATAACAAGCGAACAATAAGTAATCACTCAAAAATGGAGGACGAGATACCCCAATTGGTCTGGGTCCTTCGATTAATGGGAGAGTCTTGAACCGGCTTGAGAGAAAGGCCTTTGTCCCTAACCACCTTGGCAAGGTGATTGCGGAGGGCTGGCAAGTAGAGGGTCCGGTTCCTAAACAGGATATGATTCCGCTCCGTCCAAATAATGTGGCACAAAGAACCAAAGGCAAAGCGAGCAATGCGATGGTGAAAGTTTGGACCTCCAATAAATCGAGAAGCCCATCGGAGATTTTGTTGCCATGTACCATTTTGCCAAGAAAGGTTGCAATTAGCAGCCCAAAATTGCGCATGGGTGCGTGTACGAGGACACTCGAAGAATATGTGATGCAATTTTTAGATTAAACAGAAAGCACAAAAGTAAAAATCTATCAAGACACGCCCTTAATAATGCAATTTAAATTTTTGAGAATCTGAATATGCCGCTGCATGATCATGTAAATTTCTCGGACTTCAGAGCACCTTGCTTATTGTGTCTCTTTAAAATCACACTCCATGTCGCGAATACCACTCAAGCTAGGCTTTGCTGCTAATAAAGCATGATTGTTTTGCATAGTCGGGAGGTTGGACTCCTTATGATAATCATTTTCAGTGTAGTTGTAAGATATTTGGATGACAAGATAGATACATAAGCTTAACATAATTTTTGGCTGCAGGAGTCCTTCATTTCCGGTGGAAACTCGTGGAGATACGGTTACAGAGGCCTCATTGAAACGGTCAACAAGATCATTTTACGCAAATCTTCCTTCCTCTTATATGGAAAATGCGACTTATAAAGTTATCCCAGAGATTGGCCTTAATTTTGAAGGCGAAAAGGATATATATCATGTTGAGGTGCTGAAGTCTCTAATGCCTACTGTAATTTTTAATCTTTCGTATGCATTTCCATAGTATTGACTGGTCAATTGCATCCATCTGTCTGTGGTGCAGCTATCTGATAAGTCCAGGCCAGGTGCAACCATCTGGTGCAAATGTAGTGTTCTTAAGGCTGAACAGAGACTCGAACTCTATAAGGCAAATTCCTGCTTCTCACCACATAATGAGAGCTTACATGAAATATTACCCTACTTGTTTCATGCTAGAGGCATTATCTCATTTTGGATCAAAGTAAAATCATGCATCATGCTGATTGTGTGGAGTTATATATGGACTATACATTTACCTCGATGATCGGGTTTTCTTCATTGTTTATGAAGATATTGATAACTGCAAATTTTGGTTGTAGGTCGAATTAGGGCAGGTGCGTGTACGGCACCTGGTAGTTGATGTATCATGCTTTAATAAGGATATGGATATGAGGTTGATGTTACTCACCAAGAGAATCTTGACGGCTATCAGCGTAAGTAATTGAAGCAAAGATCCATGTGAAACTTCACTTTGTTGGACGCACTTAATAGGGCCTGTTTGTTTTAGCTTAAGTGAAAAAAATTATTTTTTACTTTCCCCGCAAAATTTAAAAATTATTCTAATTTCGAAAATTATGAAAAATTATATATAATACTACGTGTCTAAATTTGACTTTTGTGAAAGTTTCAAGTGTTTTGGATTTAAAAAAAGCTCGAGCATGTGAGTAGCTAAATTTTGATTAAGTAAAAAGTGAGATGTAAGAGCCAATCCAGACAGACCGTAGCTCTCAATGCAGTAACTTCTTCTTCATCTCGAGTCCTACCTATTGAACAATGAGGGTAATATAGCTTGGTAGATAATTTGCAAGGAATGACTATTAGCCTTGTTTTATGTTATGTGACATAGCAAATTGCTTTTCCTGGAGACATTTTTTGGGCCAGTTCATATTGCAGCATAAGAGAGCTAGTGAAGTGACCTATACTGAGAGAAATCCGTATGTAAAAGAGAATGGAAAGGGCCAATGGTTGCATTCTCAAAATTTTCGTTCACAGCCCAATTTACTGAGAACTTGTGCTTGAGACAATTTTCGACCTTAACTTTATTTCCCTGGGCAATCAAATTTTTTTGCCACATTGCCATCATAATTGTTACTCTCTGTAATTTACTTCAAACTGTTCATGCTTCACAGGAAAATGAAAAGAACAGCATTAGGGATTTGGTCACTTCTGCAATTTTAGATTCTAGTGTTAAGGGGGGTTTAAGATGGCCTTTGGACAAGGCATCTTCTGGGGATAGATACAGCGTCATTGGTGTATGGCATACAATCTCTACAACTTACAAGAATTCATTGATGAGGCTGAAGGTGAGACATGCTGATCGGTTTGATTTGAGGATTTCCCGGGGGGAAGTTACTGAAGAAATTACCTTGAAGTTGAATGGAATAACTTCTGAATTGCAGGTAAGATCTTTTCGCCCCTGCTAAAAAAAAATGTAGTTTTTTTGCCATGTACTTTGCTTGTGAATGCGAATAAGTTCCATGTGCTCCAGCCATAGGTCTGACCATTGGCTCCGTACTAGAATCGACAATTGAAGCATCCTGTAATGTCTGGAATAATAGCAGACTTGTGAAAGCCTTCCAATGCATGTCAACTTATTTTAGGCATAGAATTTCCGGTAGCTTCTGGAATCTGGTAAAGTGCATGCCAAGTTTTACGTGTGAATCCATTTTCACTAGAATTTCCTTTTCAACAAAGGACGAGGTGATTATTTTTAGTATTTCAGCTGTTAGATTGGGTTTCATTCTTTCACCTTTGCAAATTCTAGAATTTGTAAATTCGACTCTGCCCCTTGATATATCAATTTGATTTAGTGTGTTGAATTTACTGTATCGTGAGGCTGATGTGCTCTTAATGAAACACTATATGTTATACAACGCACAGTTAACTCCTTTTTACATTGAATAATTCATGTCAAAGGATTTGTTTTTGAGGCAAAGGTTGAGTATTTTCTTACGAATTGAGCCGCCTGTAACAACGTATACACGTGTGGTTTGTCATACCTGGTGGCCTCCTTTTCATCACCTTCATTATCAGATCTCGTTTGAGGTTTTGTGTTTAATTGCATCGTACTCCCTATGCTTGACAAGGACACAAGATGTCATTATCCAATGGTTTTGGGGTTTTCATTTTGTTTACTACTACTACTACTACCACTATTTCCAGGGACAGAGTCTGGGAACTAATTCAATCTCTGATCTGCTTAAGGATGCAATAAAGATGATGTGGGAGCACTTCTTATCTTGTGGAAATGTAATCATTTGAATTGGCCTCTCTTTCTCAGTGCGCACGCACGAATGTAAGTGAAAATCGTGGAGATTGTATGAGTTTTTCTTGTGAGAACTACGAATTGCAAACTTTGGATGTATATAATCTCCATTCTCTTTTTTCACCTTGTGGGAATGAATTTGATCTATTGCCATCGCTTTATGTGTCCTCTAGCGATTTGCTTCCAATGAAATCTATAGAGCTTTGATGAGGTGCTGCAAGTTACAGTTATGTGAATCTCTGATACTATAAATGTGCTGTTTAAAGTGCCATTTGACATATACAGATCAAAAGAACACTAGCACAATATAGTGTATACTGAAAGTGTAATATTTGGTTAAAAAAAAAAAAGTCAACAAGTCAAAAAGCAGAAAAGAAGCTACAGTGGACACTCGGCCAAATTAAAAGGAGCCGAGAGCTCCTTAGCGGAGACAGAAACAGAAAAGAAAGAAAGAGAAGAAGAAGAAGAAGAAAGAAGAAAAAGAGAGGGTTTGGTGCCACGGGGTCTCGCCAAGCCGATTCGAGTTCGTAACGCAACGCTCAGTAAGTACTCGCGCCCCTCGTTCGTCTGATCGGAGGAGTTTTCCGATTTAGGGTTTAAATTCGGAATTTTGGAAAATTTGAGCGGCGAAGTCTGATTTTTGAGTCGTTGAGCTGCATATTTTTATAGAATTGGTAATTTACGGTGTTGCGGAGCCGTGGGATTTTACGGAACCTGATTTGGACTTACGGTTTGCCTAATATGAATTTTTGAAGTTGACCGCACTAGATGAACAGTGCGCGACCAGCGGGCTTTAGGCTAATTTTCGTCGGTTTTCGGCTCGATTTTGGGACGGCCAAGTTGGGGTTCTTGTAGTGCTCTGAGTGGGCTTTTTATTGACTATAAGCTCGCTTAAAACGGAGTTCGGTGGAGGAATTTATGGTACAATCAAGTTTCGCATTCAAACTCCGCGTTGCGAACGGTTTGGATAATCGCATTGGAGAAGCGATTTGTGGGCACCTTTGAGTTGCCTTGTTAGCGTTTGAGCGTCATTTGGTCATTTCGTAGTTTTTACTTGGTTTTGATGTCGATTTTCGTTTAATTGTTAGGATTGCGATATCATCGGTTCGAGTGAGGGAGGTTGTTTGATATTTGGGGATTTCAGGTGAGTGGTGCTATCTCTTCTTTGAGTTTGTAAACTCATATTTCGAAAGCCATATGAATCGGATATGTTATGAGTTAAATAGCATTGTTATTGCATAAAAGCTTGGATCGGGCATTTGCTACCTGTTGATTATTTGAAATGGCTTATATATCGATTATCGTGAAATAAATTGAGGAAATTCTTTATGAAAAGAATTCTTTTGTTAAGGGTTATACATATCGATTTATGAAGAATTTTGAGAATGATTTGGGAATCGTTTTTGGAAATGTATTATGAAAGGATACATTTGTATATTACGTTATGAACTAGTTTATGAAATGATTTTAGAAATGATTCAAGAAATGCCGAAATGTATTTCTGGAGGTTGAGCCGTATCGTGAGAAAGTTATTTGTTTGGTTTGTGAAATGTATTATGGATTGGAATTCTGATATTGGATGATGATTGTTTGATGCTCAATATGACTGTGAACCCATCGAGGGGTTTTGGGGTATGCATACCGGGTTTAGGATATCCTTCTAGGCCGAGCCGCCGGCTTTGTAGGTGGAGACCTTGCCAAGGAGGGATACTTAGTAGCCTTGTCACAAGGTTTTGTGTCGTGACCATGGTTAGATATTGAGCAATAGATTGGTCGATGGAATGGATCATCGACGTTTGATGTGATATGAGATTCGTCAATGGAATTGACCATTGACGTGATTTTTAATAGAGATTGATCAATGGACTTGACCATTGATGTTTATGATGATTTAAAATGAGTATTTTTCTGAATTGTATAAAGCTTTGATGAAATGAAACAACTCTTATATGACTCGATATGTATTTTATGTCTTGAGTTTGACTTCTGAAGTTCTGGTATTGTTTTGTACACATGCATAGTGATTGCTCGATCTACTTAGAAGAGATGTACTATTCACTGAGCTGTGGTTGCTCATCCCTCTATTTTCCCAATCTTTCAGGTTCTTTGTTTAGCAACCAATAGAACGAGAGCGATGTCATTGGGACTCTTGGGTGGTTTGAGGCTGCGTCCTTTGTGTCACACCCCAAAACTCAACAGAATAAAGGCATGACACGGCCATCCTTTCTCAAAAGGACGCAGCCCAAACATAACCAAAACTCACATGATATCAAAGTATATGCAACCACATATATACATGATATAAAGTTTATTTGGTTACAATATCAGAGTTAACTACAATCCACCAAAAAACTAAGTACAATAAGCTCCACATCCATGTGTAACTCGTACCAAAAAGTCTCAACTATCAAAATGCCCTCCCCGACACCGGAACTCTCACGCCTACTAGCGCCTCGGAGAAGAACCTGAAAAACAAGTTAGATGAGAGGAATGAGCTACCACGGCTCAGTGAGTAATACATTTCTTCTAAGTAGATCGAGCACCCACTATGCACACGGTTAAAGACCAAACGAAAGCTCAATTAATCCAACTCCAACATATCACAAACTCCATGTTCAAAATAAGTTATATGCTACTTTAAACGTCACATTTTCACAATAGAAAATCTCATTCAAATTAATAATATTAAAGAAGAAATCAATGGTCAAATCCATTGGCCAATCTCGTCGAAAGCACACGCCAATGGTCTATTCCATTGGCCAATCTCATGCTCAGAAATCTAAGTATGATCACGGATAACGCCCCGTGAAAGACGACCAAGATTCCCCCCTTGGCAAGGTCTCCACCTACTATAAGCCGGTGGCTCGGCCCACAAGGATATCCTAGACTAGTATGCGCATACCCAGAACCCCTCATTTGGGTTCACAGAGACACTGAGCATCAAAATCCACATCCTTCCATACCAGCAAATCCAATCCACAATCAAAATCACCAAATATTCAAAGAAAATCATTTCGCAAACGGGTATATAACCCTATAAAAATCACATTCAAACTCAAGAACTCCTCATAAGTCTTTCACAAAAGGTTTCACAAACCCTTTTACATTCCATAAGTTCAAACCGAAACCAAAAGGAATCTTTCCATCAAACAGACAAAACGGCAGTAAATGCTCGATCCATTTTTTTATGCAACAAAAATGCCATTTCTTATATGGTAACATATCTAATACATATCATTTTCTAAACATGAGTTTAGAAATTCAAAGAAGAAATAGTACCACTCACCTTGAAAAGTTAAAAACTAACTTATAGCGGTTCCTCGAGCCAACGCACTCGAATACCTAACAATAAGCCGAAAAACGGTATCAAAACCGAGTAAAATGATATTTCAACTACGACTCGGCTCAACTAGGCTTAAACTCTAATATAACGACTAAAAGACGCTCCCAAAACACTCGTCCAAAGCAATTATCCAATTTCGTCCACGACGCGGAACTTGAGCGCGAAACTTGATTGCGCCATAACTTTTTCCACCAAACTCCGTTCTAAGCAAACTTATAGTCCAGAGAAAGCTTATTCCGAGCACTACAAAAACCCCAACTTGGCAGCCCCAAAATCGAGCCGAAAACCAACAAAAATCGGCCTAAAATCACTGTTCGCGCACTGTTCGCGCACTGTTCACTGCGCGTACTAAACTTCAAAAATTCATATCCGGCAAACCGTAAGTCCAAATCAGGTTCCGTAAAATCCCATGGCTCCGCAACACCGTAAACTACTAATTCTATAAAAATACACAGCTCAACGACTCAAAAATCAGACTTCGCCGCTCGAATTTCCCAAAATTCCGAATTTAAACTTTAAATCGGAAAACTTCTCCGATCAAACGGACGAGGGGCGCGAGTACTTACCGAGCGTTGCGATTCGAAGTCGAATCGGCTAGGCGAGGTCCGCGCGGCGCAAAACTCCCATTTCTTCTTCTTCTTCTCCTTCTTCTCTTCCTCTCCTCTCTTCTTTTCCTCTCTGCGTTCTGTTCTGTTCGTGACTCTATGGGCTTCTTAAAAAGAGCCGAACACTATTCTTCTTTTGACTTGTTGACTTGTTGACTTGTTGACTTTTTTTTTTTTTTTTTTTTTCGGAACCATATTTTACATTCTCCCCTCCTTAAAAAAATTTCGCCCTCGAAATTTAGACGTGCCTCAATCATCAAACAAATGGGGGTATTTGCGTCTTGCCTCCTCCTCAAGCTCCCAAGTGGCCTCCCTCTCGGTGTGGTTTTTCCATTGAATCTTTACGTAAGGAATAGTGCGTTGTCGTAGCACTTGATCTTTTCTATCAACAATGCGTACTGGTTGCTCGTCATATGATAGGTTTTCCTTTAATCTTAAAGGTGTAAAGTCAAGCACATGTTCAGGATTCGGCACATATCTTCGCAATAAAGACACATGGAACACATCATGCACACCCGATAACGCTGGTGGTAAAGCCAGTTTATAAGCAACTTCACCAATCTTTTCTAATATTAAGAATGGTCCCACATATCTTGGACTTAACTTACCACGAGTGCCAAATCTCATAACGCCTTTCATTGGAGAAACTTTGAGGAATGCATGATCTCCCACATTGAACTCTACCTTGCGTCTTTTGAGGTCAGCATAGCTTTTCTGACGGCTTTGTGCTGTTCTCAAATGCTCTCGAATCACCCTGACTTTCTCTTCTGACTGTTGAATAAACTCTGGGCCAGTTAATCTTTTCTCACCAACATCATCCCAACATATGGGAGTTCTGCATTTTCGACCGTATAGAGCTTCAAAAGGAGCCATCTTGATGCTAGAATGATAACTGTTATTATAAGAAAACTCCGCCAAATGAAGGTGTTCGTCCCACGAACCGCCAAAGTCAATAACACAGGATCTTAGCATGTCCTCTAATGTCTGAATCGTTCTCTCAGACTATCCATCTGTTTGCGGATGAAAAGCCGTGCTGAAGTTGAGTTTAGTACCCAATGCTCCTTGCAAACTCTTCCAAAAGTTAGACACAAACCTGGGATCCCTGTCAGAAACAATGCTCACTGGAACCCCATGAAGCTTCACTATCTCATTAACATACCGCTTTGCTATATCCTCAAGTGAAAGACCGAATCGATATGACAAAAAGTGAGCAGATTTAGTCAATCGATCGACAATCACCCATATAGCGTTCTTACCACTAGGTGTCCTCGGTAGACCAACGATGAAGTCCATGGTAATATGCTCCCACTTCCACTTAGGTATTTCAAGTGGGTGTAGCTGTCCACCTGGTTTCTGATGCTCAATCTTTACTTGCTGACAAACCAGACACTGGTCAACAAACTTCACGATATCTTTCTTCATGTTGATCCACCAAAAATTCTCTCTCACATCCCTGTACATTTTAGTGCTTCCCGGATGGATAGAGAATCTCGTACTATGAGCTTCCTGCAATATCTCCTTTTTCAATTTCGAATCATCAGGAACGCATAGCCGACCATGAAACCTCAATGACCCATCTGCATGGATACTGAAGTCCTCTTGTCTCCCAGCTTCTACTCCTTCTCTAATCTTTCCCAACTGAGGATCCCCATTCTGCTTAGCCTTAATTCTGTCAATCAACATTGGTTGTACTTGAAGATTAGCTAATCGAGTACCAAGCTTATGTACCAATACCTCCAAGTCCAACTTCCTCATATCCTCAAGAATAGGCTTCTGAGAAGTGAGCAACGCTGCCATGTTTCCATAAAATTTACGACTTAGGGCATCGGCTACTACATTTGCCTTACCTGGATGGTAATTGATAGTCAGGTCGTAATCCTTCAAGAGCTCTAGCCATCTCCTCTGTCTCATGTTCAATTCTTTCTGAGTAAAGATGTACTTCAAACTCTTATGATCAGTAAAAACTTCACATTTCTCACCATACAAGTAGTGCCGCCATATCTTCAAGGCAAACACAACCGCTGCTAATTCCAAATCATGAGTGGGATAATTTCTCTCATGTACTTTCAACTGTCTAGAGGCATAGGCTACAACTTTACCATTCTGCATAAGAACACAACCTAAACCTTCCTTAGATGCATCACAGTAGATTGTGAAGCCACCAGTACCTGAAGGTAAGGTCAATATAGGAGCCGACACTAACCGTCTCTTCAACTCTTGGAAACTATGCTCACACTGATCGGACCATATAAATTTAACTCCCTTCTGAGTTAGGCGAGTAAGTGGACCGGCAAGTTTAGAAAATCCCTCCACAAACCGCCTATAGTATCCAGCTAGACCAAGAAAACTTCTCACTTCAGTGACATTGGTAGGGCGACTCCATTGGACAACTGCTTCAACTTTCTTTGGGTCGACTGAAATGCCATCCTTCGAGATTATATGGCCTAAGAATTCTATATGATCAAGCCAAAAATCGCACTTACTGAATTTAGCAAACAACTTCTTCTCACGCAAAGTTTGCAAAACAAACCTCAAGTGTTGTTTATGTTCCTCCAAACTCTTCGAATACACCAAAATATCATCAATGAACACCACGATAAACTTATCAAGATACTGCCTGAACACCCTATTCATCAAATCCATGAAAGCAGCAGGTGCATTTGTTAATCCAAAAGGCATGACAAGAAATTCATAATGGCCATACCTCGTCCTGAAAGCAGTTTTTGGTACATCATCTGCCTTTATCTTCAACTGATGATACCCAGAACGAAGGTCAATCTTAGAAAATACCTGAGCTCCTTGAAGTTGATCAAACAAATCGTCAATCCGGGGCAAAGGGTATTTATTTTTTATCGTTGCCTTGTTAAGTTCTCGATAATCGATACAAAGTCGCATACTACCATCCTTCTTTTTCACAAAAAGAACCGGAGCTCCCCAAGGCGAAATGCTGGGTCTAATAAAACCCTTATCCAACAACTCCTGCAGCTGTGTTTTCAATTCCTTCAATTCAGACGGTGCCATCCGATATGGCGCCTTAGAGATAGGCGTAGTACCAGGCATCAAATCAATACAGAAATCAATCTCTCTATCAGGAGGCAAGCCAGGCAATTCTTCAGGAAACACATCTGGAAATTCTCTGACAATAGGAATATTTTCAAGCTTTACAACATCTTTACTTGTGTCTTTTACACAAGCCACATAACCACAACAACCCTTCCTTAAAAGCTTCCTCGCTTGTAAAGCTGATATCAATCTTGGAAAAGAGCCTTTACAACTTCCCGAAAAAGAGAATTCGGGTTGATTTGGAAGTCGAAAGACAACCTTCTTAGAATAGCAATCAACAGTTGCATGATATGTGGATAACCAATCCATTCCCAAAATAACATCGAAATCCCGTATATCTAACTCCACCAAATCGACAGGTAATACCACATCATTAATCCAGAGCAAACATCTCTTGAACACACGGTTAGCAATTAGGAAATCACCGGTAGGAGTATCAACATACATCTCATACTCAAGAGGCTCAGGCAACACATCTAGTTTCCTTGCGAAATCAATAGCAATAAAGGAATGCGTAGCACCCGGATCAAACAGCGCATACGCATATTGAGAGGCAATATGAATATTACCTGCAACAACTGCGCTGGATGCCGCCGCATCCTCCTTTGTTATCGCAAAAACTTTTCCAGTCGTCTTTTGCCTTTCTTGATTTCCTTGGGGCCTACCAGCTGAAGATGCAGTTTTCCTCATAGAACAAGCAGATGCTAGGTGCCCAGGCTGCCCACAAACAAAACACACTCTACTATCCCCAGGGGTATCCTTCTGTGTAGGACAATCACGCGCCATATGTCCCATTTTCCCACAAAGGAAGCAAGCTCCTGTCTTGCGGTAACAAGAACCGCTATGACGCTTACCACAAGTAGCACAAGGACCTGGATTACTCTGAATCTTGAGCCTTCCTGGCTGAATGAAATCCCTTCGCTTTTTGCTACCGCTGGTCCGACTATCATGATAATCAGTGGGCTTAAACCTCTTGTACTGAGGTGCACCCTGTGCGCCACTCTCTAACATGTCTTGCTCCACCCTAATCGCTCGATCCAAGACATCTTTGTACGTAGTCAGTACAAAAGGCGTGAGAATACTGCGAATATCAGGTCGAAGTCCTCGTTGAAAGTGTTCTGCCCTCCGCTTTTCACTAGCCACGAAGCCTTCTTCGAATCTACTGAGCTGATTAAAGCGGGCTGCATACTCCATAACTGACGAGCTACCCTGAGATATATTTGCAAAGTCACTCCTCATCTTCGCTTGGAATGACTCAGGGAAGAATTGGGCATTGAATGCTTCAGTGAAGTCCTTCCAGGAAATAATTACATCAGTACCTCCAAGGGCGGGTCTAGTCCCCTGCCACCAACATATAGCTTCTCCTTCCAAATAACGAGTGGCAAAGTTAACCTTTTGATTGTCACGAACATTTTCTGCTCTAAAGATTTCCTCTATGCTTCTAATCCAACCATCGGCCTTAAGAGGATCAAACTTCCCATCAAACTTAGGTGGATCCGCCTTTCTGAATTGCGCAAAGGTGCATGAGTCGGTGGTGCCACCTTCACTTAATCCCTTTGCCTGACGATACCAATGAATCATTGCTTGAGTAAAATCAGGCGGGGGATTAGGCTCTTGGGGTTCTTCTCTAGCTTCTGGTGAGTCGGAACTCACTTCATATTGATCCTCTAGTCTCCTTTTTAAAGTCACACCTTGAGAACGTTGAGGCGTGTCTCTAGTGTCGGAAGTAATGACTCGCTTGCCTTTATTACTCTTAAGAAGTGAAGCAAGTGGCTCCGAGTCAGAACTCATGATCGCCTGAATCCAAGAATGAAATACTACTTAGTATATAAAAGACTAGCGCAAAAAATCTATCACACAATCTCACAACGTCCCATATCTATACTCCAAAAATCAAAACCTATGCTCTGATACCAATAAATGTCACACCCCAAAACTCAACAGAATAAAGGCATGACACGGCCATCCTTTCTCAAAAGGACGCAGCCCAAACATAACCAAAACTCACATGATATCAAAGTATATGCAACCACATATATACATGATATAAAGTTTATTTGGTTACAATATCAGAGTTAACTACAATCCACCAAAAAACTAAGTACAATAAGCTCCACATCCATGTGTAACTCGTACCAAAAAGTCTCAACTATCAAAATGCCCTCCCCGACACCGGAACTCTCACGCCTACTAGCGCCTCGGAGAAGAACCTGAAAAACAAGTTAGATGAGAGGAATGAGCTACCACGGCTCAGTGAGTAATACATTTCTTCTAAGTAGATCGAGCACCCACTATGCACACGGTTAAAGACCAAACGAAAGCTCAATTAATCCAACTCCAACATATCACAAACTCCATGTTCAAAATAAGTTATATGCTACTTTAAACGTCACATTTTCACAATAGAAAATCTCATTCAAATTAATAATATTAAAGAAGAAATCAATGGTCAAATCCATTGGCCAATCTCGTCGAAAGCACACGCCAATGGTCTATTCCATTGGCCAATCTCATGCTCAGAAATCTAAGTATGATCACGGATAACGCCCCGTGAAAGACGACCAAGATTCCCCCCTTGGCAAGGTCTCCACCTACTATAAGCCGGTGGCTCGGCCCACAAGGATATCCTAGACTAGTATGCGCATACCCAGAACCCCTCATTTGGGTTCACAGAGACACTGAGCATCAAAATCCACATCCTTCCATACCAGCAAATCCAATCCACAATCAAAATCACCAAATATTCAAAGAAAATCATTTCGCAAACGGGTATATAACCCTATAAAAATCACATTCAAACTCAAGAACTCCTCATAAGTCTTTCACAAAAGGTTTCACAAACCCTTTTACATTCCATAAGTTCAAACCGAAACCAAAAGGAATCTTTCCATCAAACAGACAAAACGGCAGTAAATGCTCGATCCATTTTTTTATGCAACAAAAATGCCATTTCTTATATGGTAACATATCTAATACATATCATTTTCTAAACATGAGTTTAGAAATTCAAAGAAGAAATAGTACCACTCACCTTGAAAAGTTAAAAACTAACTTATAGCGGTTCCTCGAGCCAACGCACTCGAATACCTAACAATAAGCCGAAAAACGGTATCAAAACCGAGTAAAATGATATTTCAACTACGACTCGGCTCAACTAGGCTTAAACTCTAATATAACGACTAAAAGACGCTCCCAAAACACTCGTCCAAAGCAATTATCCAATTTCGTCCACGACGCGGAACTTGAGCGCGAAACTTGATTGCGCCATAACTTTTTCCACCAAACTCCGTTCTAAGCAAACTTATAGTCCAGAGAAAGCTTATTCCGAGCACTACAAAAACCCCAACTTGGCAGCCCCAAAATCGAGCCGAAAACCAACAAAAATCGGCCTAAAATCACTGTTCGCGCACTGTTCGCGCACTGTTCACTGCGCGTACTAAACTTCAAAAATTCATATCCGGCAAACCGTAAGTCCAAATCAGGTTCCGTAAAATCCCATGGCTCCGCAACACCGTAAACTACTAATTCTATAAAAATACACAGCTCAACGACTCAAAAATCAGACTTCGCCGCTCGAATTTCCCAAAATTCCGAATTTAAACTTTAAATCGGAAAACTTCTCCGATCAAACGGACGAGGGGCGCGAGTACTTACCGAGCGTTGCGATTCGAAGTCGAATCGGCTAGGCGAGGTCCGCGCGGCGCAAAACTCCCATTTCTTCTTCTTCTTCTCCTTCTTCTCTTCCTCTCCTCTCTTCTTTTCCTCTCTGCGTTCTGTTCTGTTCGTGACTCTATGGGCTTCTTAAAAAGAGCCGAACACTATTCTTCTTTTGACTTGTTGACTTGTTGACTTGTTGACTTTTTTTTTTTTTTTTTTTTCGGAACCATATTTTACACTTTGGGTGAAAGGACGGCCGTGTCATTCCCCATCTTGGTAGGTTTCGGGGTGTGACAGAAAGATGCTCTCTATATTGAATCAGCAACTAGTGGTGAAGTTTTCATCGTTTTTTTTCTTTTTTTTTTTCGGTATGTCAGTGTGTGAACTTTATCATGTACATTCGGCATTTTAATGCCTTGAAAACTTGGATAATTTTAGAAAGTAAGTTAATGTAGTGGTACTCGTAGTGCCATGTCCCATGTCAAACAATCATGCGATACGTCACATGGCTTCAGCCAAAAGTCAATAGAGGACAAATCTAGGTTACAGAAATGTGATACATTATGTCGCCCATAATGAAAAAGGGAATAAAAAATTCCCTGGTTAAATCTCCTGGACACGAAATTCATTATGTCATTTCAATTCTTCATCTATCAGGGTGCGCTGGTATGGCTGGAGGCGACTTTGGATTTTTGGAGAATATTAGGAAGTTAGGTTGAGAACTTGTTATTCAGTCTCTGTAGTTTGTAATGTACACATTGACTTTTTGTTCCTTTGCGTTAACAGCTCATGCAGGAATTCTGGACATTCCTGTTGATACAGCACTTCAGATGTTTCTTATTCTTTCTGTACCTCTTCTGTACTTGATGCGCCAAGAGCGAACGGCAGTATCATATCGGGATGGTCAAGAGTTGTGGGAAATTGACATATGCAATCAGCAATCTCCCAGGAAGGGTATGGTCCAGATCCTATGATGTCATCCAATGCCTTAAACTTTTGCTCTCTCTTTCTTTTCCTTTTGTGATTTTAATACAAGCATGATCGATGTTCTTTTTGCAATTTTCTCACCTATGGTTTTCTTTGTTGAGCATATATGCCCCAGGGGCCTAAAACCTGTTTTGGATGTTTTAAGTCTTGTGCTCGCTGCTCGCCCTCTCGCTTATAAATAAAACCTTCTCGCTCTTTGATGCCCAATCTCCTCTCAATTTCCTTATTTCAATAATGTACTTCACAAATTTTTTGTTTAATGTCACTAGTTCATGTAGTGTAAGTTGGTTAAAGAGATAGAATATAGAGTTTGAGTTCAGTAAAAATAGAGGCTCAAAGATACTATAAATTTGGAAAGGATCGAGAAATTTATTTATATTTCATTCATGGAGCATAAGAAAGATGGATGAAGTGGAGGTGTGCCTATGATATTGATTGTAATTGTGAAGTGCCGCTGAGGAAAAATTTGCTAGGATTGTACTAGAGGCCAGCGCTTCTTTATGACACTGAATGTTGCGTTGTCAAACACCGACTCGTGTTTTCGCCTTTTAGTTTCAGAACCCTACATATGCAATCTAATATTTCAGAAAAGCTACCCTATATCTTAGATTCCAACACAGTTAGGAAAAGGTTAAGAAAATTTAAAAGCTAGTAGGTGCAGAGTGAAAAATTTTTGGAAACCTTACGATGCAAGTAGTAAGGTTTCGCGGCTAAAGGCGCAAAGTGTTTGTTTTAGAAATTAGAGGTTATATGATGTAAATAGCGGAAAACTTGAGGATGGAGTTTCTTTATTTTCTGAAATGATACAGCCACGCATGTTCTTTCAATTGCCATCATGAAGAATAGTTATGACGTTCATCTACTCCCGATGTTTTTGAGAAAATTGAAAATTGAGAATAATGTAAATACCTTCTGATACTTGAACTATTTAATTCTGGTCCTCGACATTGAATTCATGCAGGTGGATGTGAAGGTGAGACTTCAGTTCCGCTATATGTATGCATCAACAAATACACATTATTGAAATGTAAAATATGTTATTAAAACTTGCAATATGTACAAAACAAGTGTAGTTCCTTGGATCATCTTTCCAGTTGGAAATTACCTCTGATCATGATTAGAACTCACTGAACTTTTGAATTTGTCATGAAGATTTCCACTCATTCACTTCGACTCAACAGCAGATATGACGCTTAAAAGTCTTCTTTCAACCAGTTTTACCTTTTGCGGCTTCTGTACCTTCTATATATATATATATATATATACATATATTCTTTTATGTATGCTTACTCGAGAGGAGAAGCAGAGAGTCTTGACTCTGGAGACCTGGACATTATCAGATGTCTATTTTCTTGAAGAAAGCTGATCTCTACACCGACTTATGACAGCCTGCAATAGCAATATGGTAGTAATTTTCAGGCTGGAAGTACATCTGGTGATCTTGAAAAGGATGTTGATGTCGAGTTCTTCTCCCTCTTTTCCTCCTGCGACCATGTAAAGGATTGGAATTGTGAGTAATCACTATCAGAATAGCAGGCGCAATACTACTACGGATATCCGATTAAGGGCTATAAAGTGTTGCCGCTTACCTTGGCCACTGTGTTCTTCCAAGCTTTCTCGAGCTCGTCAAGGAACATATCAATTGTGGGCCGATCTTTGCTATCTTGGGCAACGCAGAAGATGGCAACTTGCAAAATGGACTCAAAGTCTGCCTTATTGACGTTTCCATTTAGTCGCGGGTCCTCAAAATCCGATAGTGGCCGTTTGCCAATGCTGACATCCCTTGCCTGCCAAAAGACAACACTATATCGTGATTACAAATCTGCTGGTCAATGTTCAGCATGCGCAGAGTCACGAAATAAGCTGTACCTTCCTCGTCAGCTGATCTCTGGCCTCAAGATCTAGCTCAATAACTTTTTGTCCTGAAAGAAGTTGGAGTGCGACAATGCCAAAGCTGTAAATATCACTGGCACAGGTTAGCTTGGCATTGCTCATATACTCTGGATCCATGTAACCTATCGTTCCTCTGACTTCGGTAAAAACTTTGCTCTCCTCCATGTTCAGGATTCTTGCCAGCCCAAAATCCGAGAGCTTTGGTTCCGAGTTCTCAGTCAAAAGAATGTTGGTAAGCTGCGAATCAAGCTCACACCATTATAAACATCCAACCAACCAAGCCGCTGCATAATTTGGTTTCCGGCCTTTGTGTGCAAGCCATTATTTTGTACCATTAGTCAGACGTGAAGTCATTATTTTGTCCAGTGCAAATAGGAAAGATATGCTAGAGTCCGCATATCAGTGCTTCGAAATGACTAAATTTCTAAGTGGAAAAATCTTGGAAGCAATTTTGATAGGGAAGCTTTCATGTGACGGCTTTAAATGGAGGATCAAGAGGTAACTCATACTGATTACCTTAATATCCCTATGAACGATGCAGCCGTCTGTGTAGTGGTGGAGATATCTCAGGCCCAGAGCGCATTCTCTTAGAATTTTGACTCTCCTTTCCCAGGTCAAGACGGTGTCTTTCCCTATAATTAGGACAAAACAAGCTAAGGTTGAAAAATATGAAATAAAAGTTACCTTTCTGGAAAAGCTTCTTTTCTGTTTTCTTTTAAGTTTTGAAGAAAAAAAAATGATAGAGGTATGAATGGAGCGGATCCGGATGTACTTAGTAAATGATAAGCTAGATTCCCGGCAGGGCAATATTCATAGACCAGGTACTGCTCGCCATCTTCAATGCAGTAGCCGAAGAGACATACTAAATTTTGATGTCGGACCCTTGAAAGACCTTCGACCTCCCGCCTGAAAGAATCAGATGTGTTGCTCTTGTATATGTGTTTTATGGCTACAGCTTGTCCGCTTGGCAAGACGCCTTTGTAGACCCGACCTGCACTTCCTCGGCCGAGGCATTTCTTTTCATTATGGTAGTTAATTGCATTTTCGATCTCTGCCCTTGAGAATCTGTAGAGGCCAGACCACGTGTTCATCTCCTTTAGCTGAGCCGATTTAGGAGGTTTGTTCTTCCCATTCACGTGTTTTATCAGTGCAATGACCAGCATCAGCCCAACGGTTGCAATCAGCATTGCCAATACCACTTTCACCATGGAACCTGGCGAAGATATGATTGATTTGTGCAAAAATTATGATGACTCAAGAAGGCAAACTACGAATTATGCAGAGTTGGTGGATGGCTACTTACTTTTGACTTTGATGTAACCTGGGTCTGTTGACAGAAAAGAGGAGAGTCAAGATGAGATAGTGTTGAGACACTGGTAAGCAAATAGAGCTGCATGCATACCCTTAAAGCAACTGGGCGGGTAGGTATGTGTTCAGAATGAAATGGGTATCTGATTTTCTTGAAGGGAAATAGGGGCATAATAGAATAGCACTTTGTGTGAAGATGTTCTGGTTATTCATTGTTGCAACACAAATTCCTAGTACAAAATCATTCATCAGTTTTTTAGGTTAGAGCAGTTTTCTTCATCCTCTTATTCGTGTTACGTTATCAAACATCTTTGGATAATTTAGTTGACATTCGATTTAAAATCAGTGAAATCTTTAGTTACGAGGCAATACGAAGCACAAACTTTGCATGTTCTAGAATTAGTAGTCGTCATTTTTGGCTGTAGTCCTTACCCAGCTTGTCTAGAGCAGGCAGACATCTGTAGAAGTCATCCATCGAAGCAAGATCCTCTGCTTTCCAAGAGGCTAGATAAGTAATAACAGCCACCCCACAAATTGCCCTTTCTGTATTATTGTTGTTTGCCTGATAATGATTTAATATGCTCTCCCTTGCGTTCGCTATTGCATTAATGCAATTCTCACAGACATCATCGAACGAAGTGTTGAAGTTTGTGCAATTACCCAGTGCATCTCTATATGAATCTTGTTCATTGATAAATGATGGCAAGAAGCTGGAGCACTGGCTGCTTCCCTTGAAGAGATTGTTGAAGCGACATGAATTAGCCGGCGCGCCCAATGGCTGGAGGAAATGGTCGCTACAGTCACTCCACTGGTCGCTGCTGAGAAAGATGTTGCTTGTGTTATTTGCGCGAAGAGCCAAGGATTGGGACAAAGCCTCGAGGACATTTCCGCAGCAAAGCGTCGTGGGGTAGCTACCCCAGTAAGTGATCTTTTCTTGGTTGCCGATGCATTCGCCCGTCGGTTTATAGGGGAACGAGTTCAGTGGACAGGCTGCAATGCATTAAGGCGTGATGGAGGAAATGGCAAGTACGTCGTGATATATCATGCACTGTGCTTTTCTGTTCTTTTTGGTGTGAATCAAGTATCTCCAAGCAAGTTTGTAGCATCCTTCGTTCTGCATACAACCCTTTTGGTAGTACTGATTTAGACAGATTTTATTTCTACATACTTGGATTCATCGTGCATCGATACGCTTTTCCATTTAAATTGTCCATAAGAGGATTAAATCTCATAATCTAATGAGCTAGCGAATCTTTGAAGGACTTGCATTTTCCTTTCTATTGTCATCAAACTTGGACAGGAACAGATGAACGCGTTATGCACTTCGAGGTTTGGTGACTCGACATGTATTGTGCGATCAATGGTTCTTGTGAAGAACTTCATATATAAAGGGAAGGGAAAAGAAGCAACGGACCTGGATCAGGCAAAGGAGCCGGGGACAGATCGCTTAAGGCACGAACGAGCAGAGCGGCGAAGCCAAAAAGACACAGCTGCAACATATGTCCTCTTGCTTTCATATCTTCTCCAGTACAATGTGCATTTGCCCTCAGAAAATGACTCTAGTCGTCCCGACGACAGCTCGATGCGCTAGAGAAGAACCGGCTGAAATTTTCGAAGAGAAGAGGGAGGTGGTGTAGTTATAGACGATCTTCTTCCTTGTTATCGTCGACCACAGTTTGGAATATCCTCGCCTGCATATGCTGCTTACAGCTACCGAACCTTGGGTTCAACGAGGAATGTCTGCAATAAAGACTTATATTATCCTTCTATGCTAAGGATCGGAACCAGATATGCTACGAAACTTGTTCTCACAGATTGTCTGCTTCTTGTGGGTGATAGCAAACCTCTCCCTAGTTATTAACTCCCAACTAAAAATTTAATCATTTTCGGACAGTTCGTCCAATCGGGGTTTTCCTTAATCACATCACCGCGTCAGGTTGAATAATCGATGGCGGCGAAATCTTTAGTATGGTAGAGTTTAAGAAGCTGTTGCTAGCATGGGTTTGCGCGGAATTTGGTACCTTGAGATGTTGTGATGTCCTAGTTCGTACGATACACGAACTGGATTTGACATTCTCGAAATAAGAAAAAGAAATTAAGTAGTAAGAAATAGAAATAAGAGTAATAAAATTAGATTATGGAATCAGAAGAATATCTGTAAATTTAGCACTTAAATGTTTGAGCCGGATTTCAAATATTCGAATACAATTTATATGTCCCTTCTTAATTTCTTTATAAACATAAAGACGATTAATCATAGTCTTTTAAATAGCGTGGAAAATTTGGTTTTCGGCTAACTTATGTGCCGACATTAAATAAATATAATTGAATGCTGAAAAGTGACTTTTGCATCATAAATTATTTTCTTTAAAGAATATGCACTTACTTGGTTTTTTCGGCTTATTCATTCGCCGTCACTAAATAAATTGCATTTAATGCTGAAAATTTACTTTTATATGACAGATCAATGGTTGTGCGTTGCATGAATCTAAATTAATAATTTCGTTTTTCTCATAATCTTGGAGCATGACCTCCATGAGCTAGCTACTTACAGGGAAACTAGCATTGTAACGCGCTCCATAGCCTCCTACTTAAATATGAGTTTCTTTGTGGGCAAGAGTTGAACCCGCAACCACCGGTTCTTGAATGGAAAGGATGGGAGTGCCCTTACCGTTGGGTCAGTCCCAAAGTTGGTAATTCATAATCTATTCTCAATGTATTTTTATACATTTTAAAAAAATCAAAGGGAATTGTATCTGAGAATAAAACATGATTAGTGTCTGCACTTGGACATTTTAGATCCATTGTTAGATATTTGTTTCATCTACTGTCACACCCTAAACCCAACAAGAATAAGGGCATGACACGGTCATCCTTTAACAAAAGGACGCAGCCTAAACATAACCAAAACTCACATGATATCAAAATATATGCAACCACATATATACATGATATAAAGTTTATTTGGTTACAATATCAGAGTTAACTACAATCCACCAAAAAGCTAAGTACATTAAGCTCCACATCCATGTGTAACTCGTACCAAAAAGTCTCAACTATCAAAATGCCCTCCCCGACATCGAAACTCTCACCCCTACTAGCGCCTCGGTGAAGAACCTGAAAAACAAGTAAAATGAGAGGAATGAGCTACCATGGCTCAGTGAGTAATGCATTTTTTCTAAGTAGATCGAGCACCTATTATGCACATAGTTATAAGACCAAACGAAAGCTCAATTAACCCAATTCCAACATATCACAAACTCCATGTTCAAAATAAGTTATATGCTACTTTAAACGTCACATTTTCACAATAGGAAAGCTCATTCAAATTAATAATATCAAAGAAGAAACCAATGGTCAAATCCATTGGCCAATCTCGTCGAAAGCACACGCCAATGGTCTATTCCATTGGCCAATCTCATGCTCAGAAATCTAAGTATAATCACGGATAACGCCCTGTGAAAGGCGACCAAGATTCCCCCCTTGGCAAGGTCTCCACCTACTATAAGCCGGTGGCTCGGCCCACAAGGATATCCTAGACTAGTATGCGCATACCCAGAACCCCTCATTTGGGTTCACAGAGACACTGAGCATTAAAATCCACATCCTTCCATACCAGCAAATCCAATCCGCAATCAAAATCACCAATATTCAAAAATCATTTCGCAAACGGGTATATAACCCTTCAAAAATCACATTCAAACTCAAGAACTCCTCATAAGTCTTTCACAAAAGGTTTCACAAACCCTTTTACATTCAGTAAATTCAAACCAAAATCAAAAGATAATCTTTCATTTTAAATACTCAAAATGGCAGTAAATGCTCGATCCAATTTTATGCAATTAAAATGTCATTTCTTATATGGTAACATATCTAATACATATCATTTTCTAAATATGAGTTTACAAATTCAAAGAAGAAATAGTACCACTCATCTTGAAAAGCTGAAAACTAACCTACAGCGGTTTCTCGAGCCGACGCACTCGAATACCTAACAATAAGCCGAAAAACGGTATCAAAACTGAGTAAAATGATACTTCAATTACGATTCGGCTCAACTAGGCTTAGACGCTAATATAACGACTAAAAGACGCTCCCAAAACACTCGTCCAAAGCGATTATCCAAATTCGTCCACGACGCGGAATTTGAGCGCGGAACTTGATTGCGCCATAACTTTCTCCATTAAACTCCATTTTAAGTGAACTTATAGTCAAGAGAAAGCTTATTCAGAGCACTACAGGAACCCCAGCTTGGCAGCCCCAAAATCGAGCAGAAAACCGACGAAAATCGGCCTAAAAATCACTGTTCGCGCATTGTTCACTGCGCTCACTCAACTTCAAAAATTCATATCCGACAAACCATAAGTCCAAATCAGGTTCCGTAAAATTTCACTGCTCCGCAATACCGTAAAATACCAATTCTATAAAAATATGCAGCTCAACGACTCAAAAATCAGACTTCGTCGCTCGAATTTTCCAAAATTCTGAATTTAAACCCTATTCGGAAAATTTCTCCGATCATACGAACGAGGGGTGCGAGTGCTTACCGAGCGTTGCGATACGAAGTCGAATAGGCTAGGCAAGGTCCGCGCGGCGCAAAACCCTCCATTTCTTCTTCTTCTTCTTCTCTTCCTCTCCTTTCTCTTCTTTTCCTCTCTGTTTTTCTGTTTCTGTTTCGTGTTGCCCTTGGCTTCTTAAAGAAGAGCCGAACATCACTATTCCTTCTTTTGACTTGTTGACTGTTGACCCTTCTTTTTTTTTTTTTTTTTCGGAACCATATTTTACATCTACCGTCCTTGTTAAGGAGCGTATCTCTAATCTTTGATTGTTGAGAATACAATGTTACCATAGCGGTTGACGAAAAGATCAAATAACAAATCTACAACATTGAAAATTGATACACAATATCATATCCAATTCACCGATCATAAACATAACTTGCATAAGGAATTTTTTTTAATGTCTTCAACTATTAAAATCTACGAACGATTGTTCTCAAAAAACTATAACTATTTTTTTTTGGTAAAAATCATTTCCTCTAGTGCTTCATGTCTTCATTTATTTTCCCTTCTTTAAAAAGATTATTAGATATGCTAACACATTCACCATTGAGTGAATGACACGTGTGCTCGGAATTAGTTTTATTATCGAATTCTACTATGTCGTCGGTAATCCAATAGCCAGTGTGTAAATTATTTCTTAAACCAACGACCGATTTAATTAAAAATCCTTTAAAGCATATTATATGTATTTTCAAAAATCAAGGCTGGGCAATGCACAGATGTTGAAAGAAAAGAAACTTAAACATACATATTATAGAATTTAACAGGAGAAACTAAAAGTGCTATTTGCTCAGAGGAAATCACTAATATAATTTAAGAAAATTGATAATAATAAAAAGAAATGTAGAGTGAGATTGAAATATTGAAATAATCACAACAACGTCACATGCCTTATTTCTACACAATCTCTTAACCGGCTTCCCTCCCTTCCAAGCCCCACGCAGCTTGGCGCCTCTTTTTCTCGTCACTTCTTCTGCAAAGTCCGAATTTTTCTTCGAGATGAACAGAAGCGAGCCTCTCTCCATTCTCGAATCCTGCCCGCCTGTCGTCAAGGTCAGTTTTTTTCCTCCTCTTCTTTAGCTGGGCCATTAGTTTGGTGATGGGTCTTCATGAATTGGGAGCCATGAATTGGCTAGTTGAAGATTGGAGTAGTTCCTGGGGTGACGTCTCTGTGCGTTCAGTTTCTTGTTATTGATTGAGAATTTCAATCTCCCATGTCCGGAGTTTAAGCCAAGATTGGATTTTGAGTTGAATATGGTGGGAACATGACTGTTTGATCTTCTGGGTCGGCATTATTTCCCTGTTGTTTGGGTTTGTTTGGGAGATGAGGCGTGAGTGCAAGACTAGTTCACGGTAAAAGAAGCTAATTTCGTGGGGTGAATCAGCTTGCAGTAGGAGGAGAAATTCCGAACCATGGCATTGGCTGCTGCGCGGTCCATCTGCCTGTTCCGCAACGAGAGCATTGGTGCTGCGTCTATTGCGGTTATCATTTTGGCTGATAGAAGTTCTCATATGAAGTTGCTGTGCCATCACGGCAAAGCTCGGGCGACTATGTGGACGCGCATAAAGACAACGAGGTACTTGGAAATGAAATGCTGTCAAGAGAGCCATTGTCGTTCCGAATCAAGTTGTTCTGGTTTGCCATTGCCGAGGAAAGAGGAAGTTTCTTCATTGTGTGGAAGTCGTTCGAGAGTGCCTAAAGTAGTGGGTGACTTCAATTTTTCTCTTGTTCCATTCATGGAGAATCGCTAGGTCCTTGACATCGTTTTGTCTCTTTCAAGGTAACTGAGAGTGCACGGGAGATATTTCAATTAGCGAGAGAATGGAATCAGCGACACGTCACCAAACTAGCTGCTTTAGCTGCATGCGCATTCTTGATAATTCCCTCTGCTGATGCAGTTGATGCTCTCAAAACCTGCGCTTGCTTGCTAAAAGAGTGCAGGTATTTCCTCATTAAGTTTTGTAATATTCGGGTATTTAAAAAAAAAAGTCAAAAAGTCAAAAAGTCAAAAGCTGCTATAGTGGCTCGGCTAAGTTAAAAGAAGACTGAGAGCTCCTTGCCAAGAACAGAAACAAAAAAGGGCAGAGGAAAAAGAGGAAAAGAGAAGACAAGGAAAGGGAAAAGAGGTTTTGCACCGCACGAACCTCCCCTATCCAATTCAACTTCGTATTTCAACACTCGGTAAGCACTCGCACTCCTTGTTCGTTCGATCGGAGAAATTTTCAGATTTAGGGTTTAAATTTGGAATTTTGGAAATTCAAGCCCTAAAGTTTAATTTTTGAGTTGTTAAGCTGCGTATATATATAGAATTGGTAGTTTAAGGTATCGTAGAACCGTGGGATTTTATGGATCTCGATTTGGACTTGTCGTTTGCCCAAAATGAAATTTTGAAGTTTTCCACAAGAGGTGAATAGTACATGTCCGGCAACGTTCAGGCCATATTTCGTCGGTTTTTAGCTCGATTTTGGGGTGGGCAATTTGGGGCTTTTGTAACACTCTAAACGAGCTTTTTTTTTTAACTATAAGTTTGCTAAGATTGTAGCTATTCTCCTATTTAGGCTTTGTTTCCTATTTTGTTTGCTAGGAGTCCCTTGTGTATTAGTCTATAAATATAACAATGTAAAGAGGTAGTATATATGAATGAGAAAAAGAATTTCTCTCCATCTAAAAATTCCACATGGTATCAGAGCTCTAGGCTAGATTTCTAGATTCCAAATTACAGCCTTCATTGCTGTCTATTATTCTACAAGAAATTTTTCCTTCAAATGCAGCCTTCATAGCTGCACTACTACTCTTGTTTTCTTCCTAACATTTACTCTCCAAAAATGTCCAATTCCGAAATCACACCTAAAACTACAGACCCTACCCCTTCTACCAAGAAACCATTGGAGGAGGTCGCCTTAACATACATGATAGGTGATCTTCAGAATATCAGACCAGACCTTGTTTTGAATGAGAAGAACTATCTCAAGTGGTCACAATTTGTCAAGACGTATCTAAAGGGCAAAGGAAAACTCAGCCATCTACTTGGGAAAGGACCCAAACTAAGAGATCCTGATTTCGATGCGTGGGATGAGGCTGATTTCATGATCATGTATGGCTATGGAATTCCACAGAAACAGCCATAAGCGATACTTGTATGTTCTATCAACAGCAAAAGAGATCTGGGATTCCATCCAACGGACATACTCAAAGGCTTGTGATGCAACCCAGGTGTATGAAATTAAGGTGAAAACCAGTGGGACAAAGCAAGGAGGTAAGACTCTTACTGAGTATGCTAATTCTTTGCAGAACTTATGGCAAGAACTCGATCATTATCGAGTACTCCAGATGCGGTGTCCAAAAGATGCAGCCATTCTGAAGAATCTTATTGAAAAGGATCGAGTCTACGATTTCTTAGCTGGGCTTAATTTTGAATTCAACCAAGTCAGAATTCAAATACTTGGCAAGGAGGAAGTGCCATCATTGGAGGAAACAATTTCCTTAATCTGGGCAGAAGAAAGTCGTCAATTCGTCATGCTCGAACCACAAACAATAGAAGGGTCAGCCTTAACAATCAAAAAGGTTGATGAAAAGGGTGACTTGCCAAGGAAAGACAATCGGGACCACTTGTGGTGTGTCTATTGCAAGAAACCGAGACATACAAAGGAGCAATGCTGGAAACAGAATGGCAAACAACTACTTCAGGCTGAGAATAGGTAAATCGAGCAACAAAGTCAAGGGCCCGGGTCCACCTAACTGACCAAGTTAGTCACAAAGAAGTTCAGGAGAAAACAGCCATCAATAGTGAAGAAATTGAGAAAATAAGAGGTTTGTTAGGGTCTCTTAATAAACCTTCTAGTGCATGCTCTCTGGCACTCTTAGGTAATTCTTGGATTGTTGATTCGAGGGCTACCGATCATATGACTCACACCCCATCCCATTTCAGCACCTATACACCTTGTCCTAGCAATAGGAAGATTTTTATGGCGAATGGGTCTCTAGCGACTATTGCAAGGGTTGGAGATATTTTATGGAAAAAGTACACCACAAGTGCCATAACTTGTGTACGGCGATCACTTTGGTGCCATAACTTTTTTTTGAATCACTTTGGTACCAAGTCGGAGGAAAATAGATCACTTTAGTGACTCCGGCCAAAAAGCTGACCTGGCATTTATATTAAAAAAAATAGTCTGACTTGTACACGTGGAAATTACGTGGCTTTTTTTCAAATTTTTTAATTTTTAGAAAAAAAACAGGGGTTGCAGCAGCGGCGAGGGGAGCCCTCGCCGCTGCTGCCTGGGTCGCCACCACCGCCCGGAAGGGCTGGCGGTGGTAGGCGCAGTGGTCGGCGAGGGTCGCCGGCCCCTGGTCGAGGCCCGGCGACCCTCGCCTCGCCCGGATCTGGCGAGGCACAGCCTCGCCTAGTGAAGGCGAGGCGAGACCTCGCTGTCGCCTGGGTCGCGACGGCGAGGTCCCGCCTCGCCTAGCGAAGGCGAGGCCGACCTCGCCGTCACCTGGGTCGCGACGGCGAGGCGAGACCTCGCCTTCGCTGGGCGAGGCGAGACCTCGCCTTCGCGACCCAGGCGACGGCGAGGTCTCGCCTCACCTGATCTGGGTGAGGCGAGGGTCGCTGGGCCCCGGCTTGGGGACGGCGACCCTCGCCGGCCACTGCGACCACCACCGCTGGCCCTTCCCGGCGGTGGTGGCGACCCAGGCAGCAGCGGCGAGGGAGCCCTCGCCGCTGCTGCAGGGTTTTTTTTTTAAGTTTTTAATTTTTAATATAATATAATATAATATTTAAAAAAAAAGTACACGTCAGCAGGCTAAACGGCGTCATTTTTGGTTTTTAATGCTGACTGGACCTCTCCAGCAAGCCGTGGATCTCTCCGGCGAGCCGTGTCAGCGCCACATCGAATTTCCGCGCGAGCCACGTCAGCATTGGCACTAAAATGATCGTTTTTTAAAAAAGTTGGCACCAAAGTGATCCGAAAAAAAAGTTATGGCACCAAAGTGATTGCCGTACACAAGTTATGGCACTTGTGATGTACTTTTGCTGATATTCTATCATACCTAATCTTGTCCTTAAAGATGTTCTTCATGTCCCCAAACTCTCTGCCAATCTTATATCTATACAAAAACTCACAAAAGATCTTCATTGTCAAGTCAGTTTTTACCCATTCTGCTGTGTTTTTTAGGATCAGGACTCGGAGAGGAGGATTGGACTTGTTAAGGAACAAAATGGGCTGGACTACCTTGAGACACCTCTCACTGCAAGAAGAATCATGAATAATCTATCTTCATCGTTTCTTAGCACTTCAAATAAAGAAGCTATTTGGCTTCATCATTTTCATTTTGGTCATCCGTCCTTTCAAGTCTTAAGTATTATGTTTCCATTCTTGTTTAAAGGTTTGAATATTAAAGATTTCCATTGTGATGTTTGTGAGTTAACCAAGCATAATCATGTACCATTTCCTATTAGCAATCGTCGTAGTTCTAATCCTTTTGACTTGATCCATAGTGACATTTGGGGACCTTCCATGATTCCAAACATCTCTGGAGCTCGTTGGTTTGTCACTTTAATTGATGATTGCTCTAGGATCACGTGGACTTTCTTACTCAAACATAAATCTGATGTGAGTAGCATTATTCCTTCCTTCCATTCCATGATTCAAACTCAGTTTGGGGTTAAGATCAAGGTCTTTCGATCTGATAATGCTAGAGATTACTTCAATCAAGTACTGTCCTCGTATTTTCAAAAGGAAGGTATTATCCATAAATCATCTTATGTGAATATACCACAACAAAATGGGGTTGCTGAAAGAAAAAATGGTCATCTCCTTAACACAACTTGTGCCCTATTGTTTCACGGGCAAGTTCCTAAAACATATTGGGGGGAAGCTGTTCTTACAGCCACATACATGATCAATAGACTACCCTTACGTACATTAGACCACAAGACTCCTATGGAAGTTCTTCCTCAATTCTATCCCCACTTTCGTACATCTAATGGTCTTACACCTCGAGTCTTTGGTTGTACTTCCTTTGTCCACATTCATCATCATCAACGAGGAAAGTTAGATCCTCTCGCAGTCAAATGTGTGTTTCTTGGTTACTCACAAACACAAAAGGGCTATAAATGTTCCCATCCCCCTTCCAAAAAATTCTATCTCTCTGCAGATGTCACTTTCGTTGAAAATAAACCCTATTTTTCACAACCTTATCTTCAGGGGGAGACTTCAGTCATGGATGATAAGGGCCATGGTGTTATTGATAACCTGGATTTATTATCCAATGTTCTTGTCCACCCAAACTCGTCCAATGTGGCTCATGAACCTACCTTAAATCCTATCTCTTGCCCACCACAATCTCCTACACACCAACCTGATTCTGTTCCTATTCCCACCGGTCCAACTCAACCTAGTTCTGTTCCTATTCCCACTAGTCCAACTCATATATATGATTCTATGAGATTTTCTCAGGTGTATTCAAGGAGGACATTCGTTCCAACACAAGAGCAAGTCCAAAATGTCACTCCGAGTGCTGCCAATGAGAACACGATAAGTCCTAAACCTCCTTTGAATAAACAGCTTAGTGATACACCTGAGGCTAATCTTGATTTACCTATCTTTTGCATGAAGGGATGGAAGCGTGCACCAAGAAACTAATTTATCCACTATCAAATTATGTGTCCCTTAATAGATTATCATCACCATACCAAAACTTTATTGTGAGTTTAAACTCTTTTGCTATCCCTAACACTTTGTCTGAAGCATTATCAAAAGAGGAACGAAGGAATGCCATGGTAGAAGAGATGAAGGCACTGAAAAAAAATAAAACGTGGGAAATTGTTGACAGGCCAAAAGGGAAAAATCTAGTTGTGTGCAAGTGGGTATTCACCGTAAAGTATAAAGCATATGGCTCTCTAGAGAGGTACAAAGCAAGATTGGTTGCAAAAGGTAACACTCAAACATATGAAGTGGATTACCAAGAGACATTTGTACCAGTGGCTAAAATGAATATTGTAAGAATTTTACTGTCTTTAGCTGCACTCTTTGTTTGGGAACTTCAAAGATATAATGTAAAGAATAAATTTTTACATATGGAGTGGATTACCAAGAGACATTTGCACCAGTAACTTCAAAGCTACGGTATGGTGATGATAATCTATTAAGGGACACATAATTTGATAGTGGATAAACTGGTTTCTTGGTGCACGCTCTAATCCCTTTGTTACAATATTCATTTTTGAGACAATACTTGATTCAGAAGTTTGAAATAAAGGGTTAGGAAAGCTGCGGTATTTTCTAGGAATTGAGGTTTCGTACTCAAGGCAAGGGATCTTTATTTCACAACGAAAGTATGTAGCCGATCTTTTGGAAGAAACCGGGAAACTTGGTTGCAAACCAGTAACTACTTCGATTGAGCCAAACCAGAGACTAGCACAAGCACAAGAGGAAGTAGCAATGGATCGAGAAATGTATCAGAGATTGGTCGCAAAGTTGATCTACCTTGCTCATACCCGACTAGATATCTCCTATGTAGTAAGCTTGATTAGTCAATTCATGCATTATCCAAAGGAGTCACATCTACAGGCTGCTCATCGAGTCCTACACTACTTGAAAGGGAGCCCAGGGAATGAAGTACTATTCAAGAAGAGTCCTGATCTTAAGCTTGAGGCTTATACAGATGCGAATTATTCTGGATTCGTGGTTGACAGGAGGTCTACAACTGGTTATTGTACCTTCCTTGGAGGTAACCTAGTAACTTGGAGAAGTAAAAAATAGAATGTGGTGGCAAAATCTAGTGCAGAATCTGAGTTTAGGGCCGCAGCTCAAGGAATATGTGAGTTAGTGTGGGTCAAGATCATTCTTGATGACTTGGAGGTCAAGTGGCAAAGTCCTATGAAGCTATATTGTGATAATAAATCTACAATTAATATTGCTCATAATCCTGTGCAGTATGATAGGACAAAGCACATTGAGATCGATAGGCACTTCATCAAGGAGAAACTTGAAAGACTAATTTGTTTGTCTTATGTTCCTTCAGGACAACAAGTGGCAGATGTCTTGACCAAAGGGCTTAATGGTGGAAGTTTTCACGAGCTAGTTACCAAGCTAGGAATGGAAGATATCTATTCACCAGCTTGAGAGGGAGTGTCGAGCTGTAAATATCCAGATTATATGGCTGTAAATATGTAGGAAAATTGACTGATTGATAGGAGTAGATTTTTTCCTATTTATGAGTTTTTTTTTATTCTGGTTAAATCTCACAAATCGTGGGATTATAGCTATTCTCCTATTTAGGTTTTGTTTCCTATTTTGTTTGCTAGGACTCCTCTGTGTATTAGTCTATAAATATAACAATGTAAAGAGGTAGTATATATGAATGAGAAAAAGAATTTCTCTCCATCTAAAAATTCCACATCAGCTATTTGATTGAAAATCATTAGTTCATCTTCCACTAGCCCGGCAGGATGCAATTTCTCTGGCACCATTAACTCCATAACCTTTCAACATTACATTCCAAAAGACTATATCCCGAAGACAACCATCTCCTCAGACACATGGAGGGCTGGTTCTACGAGCCGATATTTTGAGTATGCTTATATGAGACTATACTCGACTGCTCTGCATAGCAAAAGACCAGATCCAAATTCATGACGGTGAAGCTGCTCACAAAGATACAATGCAGCGAGCTCCGCAAAAGCGATTAGAACAGCAACCAATGACATTGAATAAAGGCGAAAGCTTTCTTCCTCCTGTGCTCGCGCTCTTACCTAGAGGTACAAAGCCTCTTGTGAACGTCCAAAATATATACGCTCTTGATAATCGAGCTATGAACATATTCTAGTTCAGTGAACCTAAAGCATCACATGCCCAAACTACGGACACCATTGTCACGGCAAAAGTACACTACAAGTGCCATAACTTGTGTACGGCGCTCACTTTAGTGCCATAACTTTTTTTGGATCACTTTAGTGCTAAAATTTTTGAAAAACGATCACTTAAGTGTTAAAATTTTTGAAAAACGATCACTTAAGTGCCAACTCCGGTGCCGTACACAATTTTTCGCCGGAAATCTGACGTGGCATTTTTTTTATTAATTTTTGAAGCTGACGTGGCTCGCCGGAGTCTCGCCGGAGATTGGCACTTAAGTGATCGTTTTTCAAAAATTTTAGCACTTAAATGATCGTTTTTCACAAATTTTAGCACTTAAGTGATCGTTTTTCAAAAATTTTAGCACTAAAGTGATCCAAAAAAAAGTTATGACACTTAAGTGATCGTTTTTCCTCCGACTTGGCACCAAAGTGATCCGAAAAAAAGTTATGGCACCAAAGTGAGCGCCGTACACAAGTTATGGCACTTATAGTGTACTTTTGCCCCATTGTCACTAAACCAGGTACTATGCTAACCATCCTAAGTTGGTTAAAGAGTACTAGGGCCTCTTTGAAAGGATCGTTATACACAAACCCAGTAATGACCGCATTGAAAGATATCAAACCTGTGTTCTTTAGTCCCTGAAACACCTTGTAAGAGCCACCAACAATTCTGCATCTTGCATAAGCATCTAACAATGTAGTGCCCACAATCAAACTATGCTCTTGCCCATTCTTAACAATCAATCCATAAACACATTGACACCACAAGTCGCTAAAACCTGCAATACCAACAACTACTCCAATCATGATAAAAGAATTCGGGACCACACCGGACATTCTCTGCAAATCCCTTTCAATGAGAGTACGACCTTGCCTTTCCACTAATGACTGTATCAACTGATCCAAACTTTGACAGAAACCACTGTGAAGGAGATTGGAAACACTCCTCCCGCTCAAACATCCCTGAGTTCTATGTTGTTATCATCACCAGGAAGATGAAATCTATTTACATTTTAAGAGGACCAGCACACTTTGCTCTAGGAGGACCAGTAGACCCTTCAGGCCACATCCCCACTGCTTTGTGAGGGCCACCATCATTATGCCATATGCCCTGAATCTACTGTAGGTATTG